>CM055897.1:36990000-37335065 GCA_029582155.1 Panopea generosa | reverse complement strand
TCAATGGCAGGGTCTACTAATAATGGCAATAACTTGTCAAACTATGGTATGAAAGTTTTCCCCATGCACGACTGATTCTTCTATTTTGTAAAACCTGGATAACTGTGGCATCAAAGGTGTCTTTATCCAAAGTATCCATAATGCTGTTTTTGTCGTTTATCATGTTTGAAACCAACTGTCTCTTTCATGGGATAACCTACAGTGTCCTCTAATTATTTTATTGTGTTGTTTTTCAAATGTCGCGTACAAAGAACATGAGTAGCACCGGGGAAGCACCTTTTTCAGACATCTTGAATTTTGGGAATTTAACAAAGTAAACAGACAGGTCGTTTTACCTCTCTGCAAAATCATTCATTGTCACTATTCACAAGACCGTCATTGTCACTGAAAATTAAGGTTAAAATTCTGTGTCTGTCTTTCTCTTCACAGCCATGTTTCTGCATGTAATTTAATGTCTGATATTATCTTTTAAATGTTTTGTGCAGAGTAAAAGCTGGGCACTTGAAAAATTACTCTAGAAAGCATTTCTTATTATTACATCATTACCTATTTTGTCTTTTACATGTGAAAAGAATCTATGGTATGTCGATTGCGCTGCGTTCCAGTGCAAGCAAACAGGACCTAAAAATACAGGATATTGTCCCGTTTTCCTAATTGTGACACCTTTATTTTTGTAAGTCATTGTTGTTACAAACACCTTCCCCAAGTTAACCGTTTGGTCTACTCCAATTACACTACTATTGTTACCCACACAGTTTCTCTTAAATTTGGACATTTTGTCCTTACTATTTAAAATTGTAACAGGTTGGTTTTCCTTTTGTAAGGACCATTTCTTGCATAAATGGGTGATCGTGGATTTGGCCCATAACAGTGAAAAACTTCATCCATGAGGTTTTTTTATTTCTTCAATCCTTTACAAGTCGTGGTTTTAAGAAGACGGGGGTCCTTGAGCGTTCTGCCCACTTTCTCTTTATCTGAATTGTTTTTTTCTCAGCCGCTGGTGTCTTCATGACGATTCTCTGCCCATTTGATGATATCACTTCATTTTTACGTGAACGGCCTTGATCGGATCGAAATCGTTTTAATCTTTTTGATTGGTGCTCTTCACTAAGACACGACCGTGTTGATATGGACACCAAATGGTGCTCAAAAGATGGATCTAATTTATTGTTCCCCATAATAGCGAACAGCACGTTCCCGCTCCTTAAACTACTGTGCACAATCGATTGCCAGGAAGCTATAAATTTGGACAGATCTTTTAATTTCCAGCTGGCAGCCTATTTAAGGATATGGTTTGCACTTTCCGAATTGTTACTTGTCCAGTTAGTTGGTATTTTCCCCTATCTAGCAGGCACAATGGCATGGTCTGCTAATAATGGCAATAACTTGTCAAACAATGGTATGAAAGTTTTCCCCATGCACGACTGATTCTTTTCTTTTATAAATATTTCGAACCTGGATAACTGTGGCATCAAAGGTGTCTTTATCCAAAGTATCCCATAATGCTGTTTTTGTCGTCGTTGTATTTGGCCCATAACAGTTAAAACTTCAATCCGTGACGTTTTTTTATTTCTTCAACCATTTACAAGTTGTCATTTAGAAGATGGGGGTCCTTGAGCGTTCTGCCCACTTTCTCTGAATTGGTTTTTCCTCAGTCGCCGGTGTCTTCATGACGATTCTCTGCACATTTGATGATTCTCTTTTATAAAATTTCGAACCTGTATAACTGTGGCATCGAATGTGTCTTTATCCAAAGTATCCATAATGCTGTTTTTGTCGTTAATCATGTTTGAAACCAATGTCTATCTTTCATGGGATATCCTACAGTGTCCTCTAAGTATTTTAATGTGTTGTTTTTCAAATGTCGCTTACAAAGAACATGAGTAGCACCGGGGAAGCACCTTTTTCAGACATCTTGAATTTTGGGAATTTAACAAAGTAAACAGACAGGTCATCTTCCCTCTCTGCAAAATCCATTTATTGTCACTATACACAAGACATCATTGTCACTGAAAATTAAGATTAAATCCTTTGTCTGTCTTTCTCTTCACAGCCATGTTTCTGTATGTAATTTCTGATATTGTCTTTTAAATGTGCAGAGATAAAACTGGGCATTTGAAAAATTACTCTTGAGAGCATTTCTCATGGCTTTCTCGTCGTCTGTCCCTGTCATTAAATTACTACCTATTTTGTCTTTTACATGTGAAAAGAATTCATGTAAGTAGATTGTGCCGCATTCCAGCGCAAACATACAGGACCTAAAATACAGGATATTGTTATATTTTCCTACTTGTGATACCTCTATTTTTGTAAGTTTGTTGTTACACACACCTTCCCAAAGTTAAACGTTGGTCTACTGTAATTACACTACTATTGTATCCACACAGTTTCTCTTAAAATCGGACATTTGGTCCTTACTATATAAAATCATAACAGGTTTGTTTTCCTTCCATAAGGACCATTTCTTGCATAAATGGGTGATCGTGGATTTGGCCCATAACAGTTAAAACTTCATCTGTGACGTTTTTTATTTCTTTAACCTTTACAAGTAGTCGTTTAGAAGACGGGGTACTTGAGCATTCTGCCCACTTTTCTTTATCTGAATTGTTTTTTTCCCAGCTGCCGGTGTCTTCCTGACGATTGTCTGCCCATTTGATGATATCACTTCATTTATATGTGAACAGCCTTATCAGATTGAAATCATTTTAATCTTTTTCCTTGGTACTCTTCACTTAGACACAACCATGTTGATATGAACACCGAATTGTGCTCAAAAGATGGATCTAATGTATTGTTCCCCATATAGCGCACAGCATGTTCCCGCTCCTTAAAATCGCTGTGCACAATCGATTACCAAGAAGCTATAAATTTGGGCAGATCGTTTTTAACTTCAAACTGGCAGTCAATTTTAGGATATGGTTCGCGCTTTTCTGAATTGATGCTTGTCCAGTTAATTGGTATTTTCCCCTGTCTGGCAGACTCAATGGCATGGCCTGCTAATAATGGCAATAACTTGTCAAAATATTGTATGAAAGTTTTCCCCGTGCACGACTGATTCTTCTCTTTTATAAAATTTCGAACCTGGATAACTGTGGCATCGAATGTCTTTATCCAAAGTATCCATAATACTGTTTTGTCGTTAATCATGTTTGAAACCAACTGTCTATCTTTTATGGGATATCCTACAGTGTCCTCTAAGTATTTTAATGTGTTGTGTTTCAAATGTCGCTTACAAAGAACATGAGTAGCACCGGGGAAGCACCTTTTTCAGACATCTTGAATTTTGGGAATTTAACAAAGTAAACAGACAGGTCATCTTCCCTCTCTGCAAAATCCCATTCATTGTCACTATACACAAGACCATCATTGTCACTGAAAATTAAGGTTAAAATCCTTTGTTTGTCTTTCTTTTCACAGCCATGTTTCTGCATGTAATGTCTGATATTGTCTTTTAAATGTTTTGTGCAGAGTAAAAACTGGGCATTTGAAAAATACTCTTTGAGAGTATTTCTCATGGCTTTCTCGTCGTCTGTCCCTATCATTAAATTACTACCTATTTTGTCTTTTACATATGAAAAGAATTTATGGTAAGTAGATTGTGCCGCGTTCCAGTGCAAGCATACAGTACCTAAAAATACAGAAATTGTTATGTTTTCCTACTTGTGACACCTCTATTTTTGTAAGTCATTGTTGTTACACACACCTTCCCAAGTTAAACGTTCGGTCTACTCCAATTACACTACTATTGTTACCCATACAGTTTCTCTTAAAATTGGACATTTGGTCCTTACTATATAAAATCGAAACAGGTTGTTTTCCTTTCTTAAGGACCATTTCTTTCATAAATGGGTGATCGTGTATTTGGCCCATTCCCTCTCTGCAAAATCCCATTCATTGTCACTATACACAAGACCATCATTGTCTCTACATAACAATTGTCTTTCTGTATACAATTTATCACATACCACAGGCTTGGGTTTGAATGGCCTACTAATGTTTTGAAGGCATTGTTCCATCCCTCACACACATTATTGGTTCGGCTTTGGTCATGGAGCGTTGCCGCATGCACATTCCATGTGTGTGGGGATAATCTGGGTGGAGTCCTTCTAAACCTTAGTTGGCCATTTTCACCCCTTACAGTCTTAAAGCCGCCTGTAACATACGTTCTATCAAAATAATCCACTATAGGAGCTAAACAGTCTGGTGCTGTTTCTCTAAGATAAGTCATGCCTTCGCTGACATCATTCACTGGCAAAATGCCAGACCGTCAATTTGTCCACAAAAGTGTCTCACTTCTTCGTCTGATAAGTATGCTGCCTGAAGTCCTTCGCTCTGGACTCGTCTCCATGTGCTTTGAGTCAGGTGGTAAAAACAGCCTTGTATATGAATAGTATTACCTAACACAGATTTGATGGCATTATGAATGGCCATTTCAAAGTCAACTATGACTCTTGTAGGATTTGGTCTAAGGTTCGGTAATAAACAAGAATCAAGAAGGGCGGACAATAGCTCCTCATAGACACTCTGTTTGGATGGAAGGAAGGCATACACACATCCTATATTACTTCCGAATATCATCATCCTGTTAGTCTCTGATCCGTTATCGTATATTAAAAAATCAGAGGTCTCAGTGCCGCCTGTTTTTATAAATTCGTCAGGAAGAGGACAGGGTATATCTTGTACTGAAGCTGGCTCTTTTGGAACATGTGTCCGTTTCACACGACATACTGTTCGTTTCAAATTCTCATTATCTCCGCAAGCAGCTCTGACCTGGACAGGGTACTGTAACATCGTTTGGGCAACTACTACACTGGGTTTAGTATGCTGACTTAGAATGCTTGATTTTAATCCTGCTCTCACTTTCATTGCTGCCACGTCAAAGTGGTCTGCAGGATGTGTATGGTCTTTCTGGGATTTCACTGTTGTAATCTACGGAAAACAAATTCAGTATCTTAATTTGTTGTAGTCTTAAACGGGATGTCATATGTTATCCATAGAAATTCTGCATTTGAAACGATTTCCCAAAATCCACATCCAGATGTATATTGAAAACAAAGTGGCAAAAGGAGAAATTGCTCATAATTACCGATTTTAAAGTATTGGGCATGAGATGTATTCAGTAATGATGATAACTGCTGGTGAGATTAAAGTATCATAAGTGTGCAATTAAAGAAGGCGCGATTAACAAATAACATTTGATTTGTAATAAAAAAACAAAACAAAAACAAACTCACAACACTTTGTAGCAAAGATTGCTCTAGCCATGATCTAATGATAGATAAGGGAAGACATATATGAATTGATAGGCATTTAAGATACTGCTTTTTCTGCTTAAGGACAAACACATGTTATTGAAGATGAATATTATTTTTTCTTCGAATGTCCATTGCATAACAACATGAGAGCTACTTATTTTAAAGATATATGGTTAAGAAACAGCACTCATAATTTATTCTATTCCTTTATGTCATCTTTAAAATCAGATGAAATTTTGTCAATCGCTAAATATTTATATCATGCAATGAACACTACAAAACTAGAAGTTCATATTCTATAGTTACTTTAATGATATCCATTGTAATGCTACAACTACATTTATTATTTGTATATTTGTCGCTCTATTGTAAAATTGTATTGTTTGTATGTTTGTATTTTGGGCCAGAGGCCTATATCACTAAATACAATATTATAATTATTATTATTGTGACAAATCAAATTCGTTTTAAAAGCAATTTATGGTCAGAATATACTTATATCATTAATATGTTAAGTTGATTTTTCAAATACAGGAATTGACAAAATAAAATATAAAGTTTTTTTTATAAATGTTCATATTTGTAACCAACGACGCAATGACAATTCGTTGTGCGTAATGTCGATGGAAAATTAAAATTGTCATTTTTTTATTATAACATATCAAATTAATGGTCAGAATAATACTTATTTCATTAATGATTATAGTTTATTATTCAAATAAATGAGTTTAAAAATTAAATTTGAAGTTAAGAATGTTTATTCTATCCGACTGACGGCGCAAATGATGAAACATTAATTTTATTTAAGATTACAAAGCCTGTGTGGTTCTGACTAAGAATAGAATCACTGTTGATCTCTGCAGAGGGGTAGGAATCCTCGGAATGGTTGTCGTGTTCATTTTATCATTTTTGTCATGTTCACATTTGTGGTTAAATTATCAATCCCAGTGTGGTTCCAGGGAGTCATGAGTGATGGCAAGAATAGGATCACTGTGGCTTATGCATGTCGTAAGAAATGACAAATTGAGTAATATGATAGAATTTGCTGAAACTCTGCAGTTCTGCAGGTATCAACGTTCTAGGTTCATTCTGCATATTCATTTGTTGATGTATTTTTTTTTTAATCTCTATGTTAATTTATTTTTCTTGTACATGTAGAGATTCATTAAGATTACATATCATATTCGTTTAAAACGAATTTATGGTAGGAAAATACTTATTTCATTAATATGTTTAGTTGATTATTCAAGGAATTTACAAATAAAATTTTGAAGTTTTTATAAATTTTCATATTTCAACCAACGGCCCAATAACGATTCACTGTGCGTAATGTCGATGAAAATTGTCATTTTTATTATATCATTTCAAATTTATGGTCCGAAAATACACATTTCATTAATAATTATAGTTGATTATTCAAATAAATGAATTTACAAAAAAAATAATTAAGTTACCATAAATTCTTGTATTTATAACTAACGGGGTAATGGCAATTCGTTGAGCGCAATGTTGATGAAAAATTAAATTGTTTAAAGATTACAAATTTAATTTGTTTAAAAGCAAATTATGGTCAGAAAATACTTAATTCATTAATATTTATAGTTTTAAAAAAAATGATTTTAAAACATCACATTTTTAGTTATTATAATTTTTAATTGACATTGCGTCCATTGCACCAAAAAATCGACATTGCGTATTTTGTTCATACCGGTTAATTTGATAAATGGTATGTAAATTTACAGAAAACTTGATACTTAATAGTGTAAAATGAGTCATTTTCCCAACAAAGATCATAATTATTCTCTGCACATCATTTTTCATGACTGACTTAAAATAGATTTTAACCAATGAGATTCCAGCAGTATTAACACTGGTTCCTTCACTGGATTGCTCATCTGTACCAAAGATCGGTGTTGATCTAGTTGTCCTCCAGGTTTAAAACCAACTCCTTCACTAAATGGTTCTGCACTTCGGTCCTTGAGATGGTTCTTGATTGGTTCTTCGGATGCTCGTTGGAAAATTGTAAATTTGAATACAAATCGAACAATTGTCAATACTTGCTCAAATTTCATAGATGTAAATTATTGCTTGATTTCGTTCGCTTAAAGTGTTGTTTTATTGTCTTAACCCAATTTAAAACGTTTTTGTTTTGTTTTGCATAATGAGCTTGTGTATGTATAATATCAATTCGCTGACGCACATATATATATCTTACCTGTCCATATGCATACAGAAACATGTAGTTATTAATTAAATGTATGAATTCATTAACTATCACCTCTTGCCTTTCATCTGCATGTTGTGTTGAAAATTTGACTTAACCAGTGAAAATCATTGGAAGTTGTGTTGGCCGTCGCAGAACTGGACAGCGATGTACCTGTGGATGACATGGCGTTTGAAGAATACATCACTGGTTTCAAAAGAGGAGGTTAGCTTGTCAATTAGTGACAGATTTACTAACACAATGAAGGTAGATCTAAGTAGTGTTGTTTTTACAATACATTTCTAAACAACCTTTAATAATATGCCATATATAGTATTATTATAACTCATTTTGATTAAACGTAAAGAACAGTATTAAAAGAAATTTTATGCAAACAAAATAATTGGCAAATTCATTTTATTTAATCCGTACGTACCGTATATAGGGTATTTATATGTATTATAATTATATACAGTATATATATATATATATAACATATATATATATTAAAGAGTGGCGCGCTTTGTCGTCGTCTGTCCCTATCATAACATCACTACCTATTTTGTCTTTTACATGTGAAAAGAATTTATGGTATGCCGATTGCACCGCATTCCAGAGCAAGCATACAGGACCTAAAAATACAGGATATTGTCTTGTTTTCTTACTTGTGACACCTCTATTATTGTAAGTCATTGTTGTTACAAACACCTTCCCCAAGTTGGTCTACTCCAATTACACTACTACCAGGTATTGTTACCCACACAGTTTCTCTTAAAATCGGACATTTTGTCCTTACTATATAAAATTGTAACAGGTTGTTTTCTTTTCGTAAGGACCATTTCTTGCATAAATAGTTAAAACTTCACCAGTGACATTGTGACTGGTTGGCTGCTGATTGACTTTACGTTTTTCGCGATATATCTTGTCTTGCAGTTGGCGGCTTGATCTTGGCTCATTCATAGTGTCTTCAAGTCCCACATCAGTCGCCACATCTTTCGCCTTTTTAGTACCAAACGATTTTAACCCCTCGTTTAAAATCTTTGGGTCAGTTTGTTTGTATGCTTAAGCGGACTTATAAAACACCACAATACTCGATAAGTGTCCGGTATCTAACTTCTGACAAGCTTTCTGGTGCATTAATTACTGTAGATATTCACTTTTTGAATTGTTCATCTCCTTTCAATTTCGCATGATATCTATGACTACATGTAGTTACAACATTTGTAGGCTGTGGATCAATTGGGGTGTAACTCACTTTCTTGTTTGACATTTTAGAGCAGTATTTTCCATCTGTCTTGTATAGGCATTTCAATTTATTACTAGATGTCAAAGGACGTCCTGATTAACTGTAGTACCTGTGGCTGACTTCCACACCCCGCAATCGTCAGGAAAGTCATTTCACTTGTCATTGTCTGTTGGATTATGTTCAATAATCGCATATGAGTTTTCCTTTTGTCCCGATTTATAGTTTTCAATGTAGTTTCTGTACAAAGTAATTGTTAAAAAACTTCATCGTTGTTGAGGAAATGACCACTGGGGTTTGGTTTCATGTTGGTGTATCCGTCATTGTGTTTATTACCATTATTTCACAATCGTTAGCATTATCAATGTCACTATCACTGTCACTGTCACTATCACTGTCAATTTCACAAGTGTCCAAACACTCAAACTGATTGGAAACTGAAAACTCATTGGAAATAATGGATTCAGTAGATGACCGGCGTTTTTTTGTAGGGATTTCCCATTCAAGTGGGGATGCTGATGGAAGACGAAATCTTTTGTTGTTCTCTTGCACGTGTGAGCTTGTTATCTTAAAAAGAGTTGCCAGCTGCATCTGGAAGCGGTTCAAACTGGACTACATCTGTAACAGCGGCGAAGTGATTAACATCGTACCACAGTATGCAAGCTGGCTAATGGTGTCAGTGTCGCGTAATGGTCTGAAAACTGTGTTCAATATCTTGTAGGCGACATCTTTACATCCATTGGCAAATGGGTATATCACTCCGAGATGTTTACGACATTCACTAAGGCAATGATCGTCCTGGCGATTGATAAAGCTCCTAATCATGCAGATTCAAGGCACGACTTTACATAGCTACTTAACAGACACTGAATACGGGATGGTAGAAGGTGAAGCATGTACAGTTCTTGGTTAGTTCCAGACATGTATTATACGCCAGTTTCACTGTCAGGTTCTCCGTACCGGCTAATAAAATGGAAACAGCCTTGTACCATGTACAGACCTATACCATTCTGATAATACATAACGTATATTTTTCAGCATTCCAAAGATGGGTATACATGTTGGATGTGTTCATTCAGGACAAGGAAATGTGGTCCCTCGCATTTGTGAAACAGTTTGGGGATACATACATAAAAGGAACCAATATAATTATTACATTCTTTAGTTTTGTCTAACAACCTCACTGGTCAAATTATGTTTCTAAACTGACCAAATTAGCCAATATTTTATACATGTTACCAACACCTGGCTATACAAGTTTACAGCTGCTGGTTGAACATCAACATAAGAAAACTTGCATAACTGAGGCTAAGTAAAACTAGTGATGTATTAAAAAGATAAAAACTGATGCATTATAGGCAATTCGAAATAATATGTGTTTATTTAAATACTCTCGTGACAAAGACAAACAAAAAATTGATACAGAGATCTTTTCAATTCATATATTTGTCTTTTCGCCATGTTTAAAGAAAACATTTTTTTCCACAAAAATGCAGCCTTAAAAGAATTGTTATACCAAGTTATATTTCTACAAGGTATTTAAACAGTTTAATAATACGAATTATATAAAAAAACTACAGTACAAAAAATAGCAATAAAAGGCGTTAAATATAACAACAATGTATTTATAATATTTCTGTATTTGCACCATTTGGTGTATGCTCATATTTCATATATACTAACACCATTTTCAAATTATGTAATGCGTACTTTGCATGTATTTAGATGGTATATTCAAATTAATACGCATGATCTTTTCAGGTGAAAGAACTAGCAAAATCGCAAATTCCAGACTGCCGCGGATATAGTAGAAACAGTTGTGAGGGATACAATACAAAAAACATGTCACTGCCTATGACAATTTAACACGAGTGGCAAACTTGCATTGTCAAAAACAGTGACCAACAGAATCACGTTTTATATATTTTGAGGTAAGTCGCAATTATTTAAATAAGCAATGAAATATATTAATTGAAAAAAATATCAACATCAACAGAGTCTTAACAGTTAAGTAAATATTATTAGTAATTATATAATATCGCATATATTAATGTCTTTAAATTCGTTTGACGATTTCTCTTTACATTTCCAGATCCATTGTGAGTTCATCAATTATATAGTGATGGTTTCTTGGTAGGTGGTATTACAGTGGACCGCACCTTGCACATACTATTTACCACACAGGAAATGCTATTCCAACTTCCAAAGACCAAGCGTTCAAGATTATGAATGAAACGTTCTAACAGCTGATGTCAATACATGTTTTTGTAAAGAAAGGAGAAGACACCAGACAAGTGCCACTGGTAGTACTACTGTACAGGCTAACTGCTTTGAGACTGTACCATCATCATGGACAACCGACGACATGGTGTAAAGTTAGGGACATTTTATAATGTGTGTAAACGGTCAACTCTATTAAACAGCCACGTGTCTAAGCAACCATGTTTTCTATTTTCCATTTCTATGCTTTCAGAATAAATAAACCCGTATTAAGCAACAACCTGTCTTAAAAGGCAACCTTAGCTCTTGCCCTGGACTGGCTGCTTAAGACAGGTTTGACCCTACTTTCTAAATGAAAACAACCATTTTTGCTAAACATATCATTTGGCGGAAAATTCAAATCAATTTTTTATGTATTTGCTTTTCGTTAAAGTCATTATTTTGTGTAAATTATCAATTTTTGTAATCGTAAATGTAAATAAATATGATTGTGCATTTGTCCTTTGTGTACATACAGTTTTGTTAAATACTGGTAAAATATGTTTGGTGTTGTTAAATACAATACATTTGGTGCAAAAAATCAACATTTGAAGTCGGAAATATATATAAATCACTTCTTACCTTTTCATTAAAAATATATTTGAAAATGTTCAATAATAATAATAATAGTCTTTATGTACAGAAGGTTACACATTTAGCTAATCTTCCATTAGGCCCACTATTATTTACAATACAATTATATTAAATATACAAACAATTTAATATGTAAAATATCAAATGTAGAAATTGTCATATGACTAATCACATAAATAAATCAGTAGAAAGGGATATAATGAAAGCAATATCTAACCAAACTTGCACACATGCATGCACACATTCACACACATATGCCAGCACTCACAAGTACATTCACAAACACATACATGCATACACTAATATCTTGCTCATTTGTAAGTTGATCAGGATAAAACAAATTATTTTAGAATTTAGATGTTAACTAATTGGATTTCATCCATTTAACACAATTATTATGAAAAGAAATAAGAGAATCTAATTGTTTCAGGTGATTTGGAAGATTATTCCAAATGATAGGACCTGAATAACTCATGTTCTGTTTAAATATTTCTTTATATGATCTTGGCCTGACAATATCATTTGATGAAATGTGTCATAGTGCCGGAAAATTATCATTTCATATAAGCAATACTGGGATTGGTTTTAAGGTTTATATAAGTGAATTATGAAATATTCTTCCCATTACAAAATCGCACCATTTCAGAAGATTCGCTTCACATATAAGATTACTGCAGACGGTAACGATGGTTTTTATACGTGTTGTTAATATTGCTGTGTGGTAAACTTAATAATTACAAAAAGGACATAATTTATTCACATTTATTATTATTATGTTTATGACACAATTTTTTCCCAACAAAACTGTAAGTACATAAAGGACATTTTTATATTAATTTACAAGTAAAAACAATTCATCAAGTATATTTTTTCATAACAAAAAAGTAAATACATGTACACAAAGGGACATGTTCAAATACATTTATGGTAAAATGTTGAAATTTTTTGACCAATGAATTTTTAACAAAATGGAAGGTACACCCAAGGACTTTTAGGGCTAAATTTTTTTTATCAATCTCACCTGAGCCAAAGGCTCAAGGTGACCTATTGTGATCACTCTTTGTCCATCGTCCGTCTGTTAACAATTGCTTCAAACAACTCCGAAACCGCTTGACAGATTTTCACCAAATTTTGTTTGAAGCTTTCTTACACAAACTCTTTCAAGTTTGTTCAGATGATGACCCAGGGGTAAAATTTGGCCCTACCCCAAAGGTGTATCAGTACTTCCCCCCCCCCCCCAAAAATTTCAATGATCTTCTCTGAAAGTGCAAGGCCTGGAGCTTTGATATTTTGCATGTAATATCAACTAGTAAGTTTCAAGTTTTTCAAGCCATGACCCTAGGGTCAGAATTGGCCCCACCCTTAGGACCTGTCAGTTTAACATAGGGACATTTACATTTAAAAATCTTCTTCGAAAGAACTGTCCAATCAAATTTGTTCATATTTGGTTAAAATGATCCCTATGACTAAGAGTTTCAATTTTGTTCAAATAAAGGGGCTGCGAGTAATTGGGACTCAGTAAGGGGACTTTTGATTTTTACATAGGAATACTATGGGAAAATGGAAAAATCTGTTTTTCTGATTTATTTCAGGTATTATTTCTATTATCTTCAGGTCTGGAGCATTGCTTAGACATAAAAATTGAGACAGGATCCCTTAAAGGTGATTTGGTATAAATAAGGGACCAGCAGGAGCCTAAAAAAAAGAGATAATATTGTAAAATTTCAAAAATCTTCCTTCTCCGAAAGTGAAGTCTAAGGCCTGTAGCTTTGATATTTTGCATAATATAGTTTCATCTAATGAGTTTCTATAAAGTTTGTTTCTGATCTCTTTTAGGTATTATTTCAATTATCTTCATGTCTGGAGCATTGCTTAAATATAACAGTTGAGACATGGTCCTTTAAAGGGGATTTGATATAAATAAGGGACCAGCAGGAGCCCAAAAAAAGATAAAATTGTGAAATTGCAAAATTGTTCTCAAAAACTGATGAGTCAAATGTGTTAATATTTGATAAAAATGTCCCCCATAAATAGTGGTTTTAAAGTTGTTCAAATAAAGGGGTTAGGTATGCTGGGGTCCCAAAAGGGGACTTCGATTTTTTCATTTGAATACTATGGGAAAAGAGATAATTTTGTTTTTCTCACCTTTTTTATGTATTATTTCAATTATCTGGAACGTTTAGTCATAACAGTCATAACAGTTGAGACTGGATCCTTTAACCCTTTACTCCATAGATGTGTTTTCCCGCATCAATCACAGAAGACCTTTGAAAACAGTGCAGGAAGAGTTCAGAGCTCGTAATGAGCAATCTGAACTGTTCCTGCAGTTTTCCACTCTCTCAGTCAATATAAACATAATTCCACCATTGCTGATATGTGGAAAATTAATGCTTTCAATATTAGAGGTATCCAAAGTGTCTATATGAAGTAAAAGGTTAAAGGGATTTTGACAGCCATAAGAGGTCAGCAGGGGCCCTTTAAGACAGGTTAAATTGTGAATTTTCAAAAAACTTCTTCTCAAGAACTGTCTAGCCAAATTTGTTCATATCTAGTATAAATGATCCCTATGAGCAAGGGATTTGTGTTTTTTCAAATGAAGGGGCTAAGATGGTGTCCAGAAAGGGGACTTGATTTTTACATAATATGGAAAAAAACGTTGAATTCTATTTCTATCAGTTATTTTAGGAATTACTTGAATCATCTTGAGGTCTGAAGTATTGTTAATTCATAACAACTGCCACATCTGAGTGATTTAGGGCCACACTGACCCTCTTGATTATGTTGTTGTTGTATGGTTTTTAGCGTCGTTTTCAACAATTTTTCAGTCATTTCGTGACAGTGTCTACTTGAGACAGTATTCTGAGTGCTGTCACACTGGAGTACCATGCTGCAGATACATGGTATGATACCCCACCCAGTCAACATTATACTGACACCAGGCCGACCATTGCTAGGCCTAGAACTCTCCTCTAAATGCTGAGCATCAAGCGAGGAAGCTTCTAGTACCATTATTAAAGTCTTTGGTATGACCCTGTCGGGGATTGAACCCACAACCTTCGGCATGCGAGGCGGACACTCTACCACTAGACCACGCTGCGGTCTCCCTCTTGATTAACAAAAATGTGGGTATACACAAGACTTTTACAATTAAAGTTTTTCATTCAGTACATATTTATATACAATTAAGATTAAAAAAAATACACAAATAACAAAAACAAATGTTTATATACATTGACTTTTTTCACCAAAAAACTTTTTTAACAAAAAGCAAAGTACATAATATTTATTTACATTTATGATTTAAAATTGACATTTTTCACCAAACATCACAATATAGGTTATTCAACGCCAACAGAAAGGAAGATTCCAGGTTCACTCTACAAGTACAAAAATAACAAATAAACATACAGATTAAAAAAAATACATCAACAAATGAATATGCAGAATGAACCTAGAACCTTGATACCTGCAGAGTTTCAGCAAATTTTATATTATTACTTAATTTGTCGCTTCTTACAACATCCATAAGCCACAGTGATCCTATTCTTGCCATCACACATTTAACTACAATAGTGAACATGACAAAATATGATAAAATGAACATGACACCCATTCGGAGGATTCTTACCCCTCTGCAGAGATTGGCAGTGATTCTGTTCTTAGCCGGAACCACATGGGATTCTGCATCTTGAAGTAAGAAAATTATTTTACAGCAGATAAATACTACCATTAATTGATTACTGTTGCACTGTTTGGGGTAACTGCACTAAAGATTGGCTTGATTGCATACTTAAATTACAGAAAAGAGCAGCAAGAATAATCCTCAATGCAGATCCTCTTTCAGCCTCGGAGCCTTTATTTAAAGAACTTAACTGGATGCCAGTAAATATAAGGATTCAGTATCATAAACTATTACTCATCTATAAATGCTTAAATTCCCAGGCACCTGAATATTTGTCAAATAGACTTGTATATATGTGGGAGATAATAACTCGTACAGTAAAAGGAATGTTGTAAATGGAAATTTATATGTTAAAAAATCAAAGACAGAGCTTTACAAACGTTCATTTCATTACTCTGGGTCACTTTTATGGAACAATCTGCCTACTGAAATTCGATCATCACCAAGACTATACAGCTTCAAAAATAATCTAAAAAATTATCTTCTGAAACTTAATTGTTAGTGGGAAATAAACTGTTTGTCTGACGATTGATTATAAGTATTCAATAGAAAAGTTTTTGTCATTACAGTTATAAACATTATCTGAATGCTTGTTTTATATTTTAATGTTTAATTACATTGTTGAATTTCATGTTCATTGTATGATTGTTGAGGGTCACAGTGTAGATTAGTGTAACTAACTTTGTTACCCTCATTAAATAAAGTATTATTATTATTAATAATCGCACAAGTCCATGTCTTCAACCCCAACTGTGAGCAGACATGCAAAACTGATATCACCGGCTCTGTCACCTGTTCTGCTGACTGAATCAGCGCCTGTTTCAGGGGTCAGGAAATGCCAACCATGAGGAAGTCATCAGGGAAATAACAGCACTTCATAAAATCACCACCTTTCTTCAAAACCACATAACAGAAATCATCCAAAAGTTGACATGTTGGTGCAGAGAGCATTAAATATATATGCAAACATACCAGTCAGCATAGGAGGCAACTACTAGACCAGTGGAAGACAGACAACAATCCCCTACTTTGGAAGTTTCACATCCTGCTTATAGCTCATCCAGACCTGGAGTGACCACCTACAGTGAGGCCCTAACTAGTACACGTGCAATCATTATTAAATCAACAAACAAGGCCCCAATAAAGAATGATAAAGCTGACACAAAACAATCTAACAATAATTCTGGAAAGTCTAAAACATCAAAAAACCCACATCAAACCAAAAAATCACCACCTGAAATTAGCTGAAACAAGTCAAATCTACCAAAAACACTAATAATTGGTGAGTGTAGGACAAAACACCCCCAGGACTAAACACCTCTCGCTCATTTTTGTATAGGTGGACAAAACACCCATCATTTTTACAAGGTGGACAAAACACCCCCTACGGTTTTCACAAGGTGGACAAAACACCCCCTAAGGTTTTTAAAGGGTAGACAAAAAACACCCTTTAACTAAAACACCTCCCAATAATGAGCTTACAATAATGACAAAATATTTTTCAATATTTTAATTTTTATTTTATTACACATGTTTAATTTACACAGATGTGGAAGGAATCGTCCGAATAGGTGTTGTGTTCATTTTATCATTTTTTGTCATGTTTACTATTGTGGTTAAATTATCAACCCCTGTGTGGTTCCAGGTAGCCACGAGTGATGGCAAGAATAGAATCACTGGCTTATGCATGTTGTGAGAATTAAGCGACAGATTGAGTAATATGATAGAATTTGCTGAAACTCTGCAGTTCTGCAGGTATCAAGGTTCTAGGTTCATTCTGCATATTCATTTGTTGATTTTTTTTTTTTAATCTTTATGTTAATTTGTTGTTTATGTACATGTAGAGTGAACCTGGAATCTTTCTTCTTGTTGGCGTCGAATAACTTAGAATGTGTTGGTACGCCGTAAAACCTTATTCATTCATTCATGTTTTTGTACATGTAGAGTGAACCTGGAATCTTCCTTCCTGTTGGCATCAAATAACCTATAATGTGATGGTACACCGTAAAACCCCGTTCATTCATTCATTGAAAGCCGAAATATAAATAAATTACTAACCTTTTCATTAGAAATATGTTTGAAAATGTTCCATATGGTACACTTTGCTTTTTGATAAAACATCATTTGGTGAAAAATGTCAATTTTAAGTCATAAATGTATATAAATGTAAATAAATATTATGTACTTTGCTTTTTGTTAAAAAAGTTATTTGGTGAAAAAATTCGATGTATATAAACATTTGTTTTTGTTATTTGTGTCCTTTTTTTAATCTTAATTATATATAAATATGTACTGAATGAAATATAACTTTAATCGTAAAAGTCTTTTGTGTATACCTACCTTTTTGTTTATCAAGAGGGAGACATTCATTCCTTAAAAAAACACAATCTTAAACTTAACTCAACTATTCCATGAACAGGGCAGTTTTTGTACTCTCCCGGACAACTGCGTCCAACTTGCATTAAAAGTTTGGTGCAAATTGTTCGTAAGTGTGCATAGCTTGCAGAACATGAAACTTGGCACGAGTCATATTTTGTATTAAACTGTATTAAACTTTGCGTTAAAATCGTGGTTAAAGTTGTTTATAAGTTTGTACTACTTGCAGTTATATGGTTTGAACTTAATACAAGTGGTGAAAAGTGTTCATGCATACCCTGTGGCATTATGTAACATTGGGTTACTAATTTGAAGGTCAAGGTCATATTGCAGGGTGATAAGGTCATATTTGGTCTTTAAACTTTGTATTAAAGTTTTGGTGGAAGTTGTGATTTACTTACAGTATGAACAAATGCTTAACTGAGAAGAAGTTGCAATGTTCATGGGTGTAGCTTGACTGAAAATGATGTGTAGGCACAGTTGAAGGGGGGTCCTGGGTATGCTTCCCCGAAAAAATCAGTCAGACTTGCGTAGGTGCGTTTTGGCATATATCTCTATGTTTTTAGAGGCCTAGTTATCCTTAATATTAACCTTTGATTCACTGTTTTATAACCAAATAAAATGATAATAAATGTAAGGTTTCGTCACTTTAATTTAATAAAGGGGAAAATGAAGTAGCCGTCTTGTCTCGTGGTTTCAAGTGACTACAATTTTCATACAACAGGTGTTACAATGTTTATTGTATATTTGACATGTTTATTTTTTTTATTTCTCAGGAAAAGTGAAGGACTTGGTAATGAATGGAATCAAAGGGCCATAAATCTGTGAAAAATCATGGAACCATAACACAAAACCAATGTACATCTCCACTTGGTAGTGATGCACCCTGGCAAGTGTCATAAAATTCCATTGAAAGGTTTAAGCCTAAACTGCGATATCGAATCCACAAGATGGCTCTGGGGCAGGTTTTATATACAGAATTCAAATCATAAAATCCTTTTTCAAAATTTCAATGTCATCACTGCATTGTTTTTGTAATACTTTTTGCATACACTACTAGGTTATTGTTGATACATTTAATTGGCAAAAAGATATTTTTCAAAAAGTGCATTACATGCAGTTTGAAAAAAAAGGCTAAAACTCCCACTGCCAAAAGTTAAGTTCTAGCGAGGAGCATGTGAGGTCATGCACTCAAAATTATAAACAAATACATATGGATATTTCAGCAGTCAAATAATGGTGTATTTTTAGAACTGTTTACCATAACTGACAGGTAAAGAAAACAGCTGTTGAACATAAGCCACTTCTACATAACTCCCTGCCCCAGCAGAAAATTGTGGGCCCTTAAAGAGAAATAGCCCCAAGAATTTGGTGACAGATGCACAGACGAAGCAGCAATAATGTGCTTCCTTGAAATTTTTCTGAAAGTTTAAAAATGTAAGTTGTAATCCGAGACAAAGCTGGCAAGCTTATATATGCTGGTATAATTTACATAAAACAAGAATACGTAATCTATAAATAACTGTTTATTTCAGTAGCTTCTTATGTAACAGCCACTGTAAAGACTGAACAGATCATTGAATGAATATGCAGTATAACAAACAAATGAATGGTCAATATCTAGTGGAGAGGCTCAATCTTCCTCTCCAATGTGGTCAATAACCCATATATTTTGCTCATTTGAGAGGGTTATTTCCCTCTCCAAAGCAGTCAATATTAACCTTTATATCTTCGCATTACTAACAAAACGACCAATCAAAATCATGCATCATTTTACATGTTAATATGTTAAGCATCATTATATTGAATCCTTGTACCATAACATGTCTGAAAATAAAACATTAAATGCCTTATTTCTATTTAAAATCATTTATTTTATTGTACTTCTCTAAATTTTCATCACCCTATTTATGATGCATCATGGGATTTTTTTTACAGACCGAGTTGTGAACAGTGTATACCGCTATCAGATATCAGTCTGATTGACATGTTTCACTGGTCATTAAAAATCGTGAGACTTCCTAATATCAATATAAGGTTTATTGAAGTCCAGTCTTAAAAATGACAATTAATTTACAAACAATATTTACATAAAACCTTACATTTTAAAAACATCTTTAAATAACCATGGCTGCATTCAAGAACAGTGAATATTTCCAACTATATATACTATTAAATTCATATTCCTGGACTTTGGCTCCACTTCAAATTAGCATACATTACAAGATAAATTTTGGGTGAATTTATCTGAAATTTGCATTCAAGTTACATGTGCTAATTAATTATCAATATATCAAGAGATCAGCACCCCTTTTTGACATCTTTCTTGGACATGCTTGACTCTTTCCAATATTCAAATGCTTACTCCTATATTAATTTTAAATGTGTACATGCAATTATCATGAATTATATAATAGTATTTTCAGTTGATTACACTATTGTACTGAAATGTTGGTACGTATCTTTTTATTTGTTGGTTTATAGAATACATGTCCCTATTTTGTCAATTGGAATTTTTTTTTTAAATTATTTTCATTCTGACAATGATACTTAATAGGGATATTTAGTAAATTAGTAACAAACAGTAGCAGAATTTCTTTACAAAACCAAAAAATGTGCAACATGACATCGTTATTGTGAGGTGCCTCGGATAAATATCTCAAATTCAGAATACAACCAAATTTGAGTGCTACATTTCAGTCATATGTTTTTTTTCCCCAGAATTTTCTTAAGTTTATTTTCATTTTTTTAGCCCACACATCCAATAATTTTTTGAAAAAAAAAAAATAATCTGTAAACCAACAAATAAAAAATGTTTAGTCTGAAAAAGTTGTATTTGATTATGTTAATGGTAATTATTCAACTATATCCTAATAATAAACATTGTAAAAGACATTGAATACCATTTTTTAATGCAACAAAAACAAAAATTGAGGACACTTTAAATAAATTAATCAACATTAATCCAAATTATATAAAAATCAAACGCATCCACAAACTGATTTCAAGTTTTTGAGCACAAACAATGTTGATCATCACTGACCTTTAATTTCCATAGTGACCCTGATTCATTCATTTTCCCTAAGTTAAAAAGGTACAAATGTAAAAGCATTCTGTTTGATTTTATTGAACCTAAGAATTTTCTCTTATTCACCTTTTTTTCAAAATAAACACTACGGCCTATTTCATTATTAAACAAAAAATACACCAATACCTTTCATATTAATTTATGGCACATAAGAAATTTATGCAAATACCAGCTAAAAGTATTAAGTAGAAAAACAACTTTTATCAAACTGATTTCAGTTCAAATAATGGATTGGCCTAATTCCCACTCATCAAAAAATGAATACAGTATATGCCCAAATAAATGCGGCCCCCTCTACCCCCAAATCATATTTATAGATTTAAATATCTGGAAGTTGATGTAGATTTTAAATCTGGTTAAAACATTTCAAAGTTTAATAAATGTATCCGTTTACAGGCAATTTACACACACTTTGATGACTGATTGATTGAATATTTAGCGTCATTTTTATGCCATCAAGGGCTAACAGACAATCAGTTAACCTAACCACTGTTTCCTAGGATCCTGAAAGGTTAACCAGTACTCGAGCACACCCCATCTCTGCAGATAACTGATAACTTCCCCATTGAAATCAGCGGTGAGAGATGAATAATGAGGCACATTGTCGTATATCAATCATCATGGAGACTGTTGCCGGGCAGGGATTGGAACTCACGATCCTTGGATTGATAGTCAGACGCATAACCAACTGAGCTAATCGGGCCTGGCATTTTGAGACAAAAACTATTTTCTCCAGGGCTCAAATAAACATTCCCTTTTTATAAAATGCATCATCACTAGGTGCATTTATTCAGGGGTATATGGTATGGTTTATTTTATCTGAAGCCTCTCATAACATCATGATCAACTGAAGTATAAAATAACACAACTAGACCAATATTTCAAAAATGTAAAAGAATGACAAATAAAGTTTATATTTGAAATGAGTATTATTTAACTTTTCATAGCCTATACTAAAAAGATGTCAGAAAAATACTTAGTCTATCCATGTTAGAAAAAACTCGTCTATCAAAAAATCTTGGTAAAAACTTAAACTCATTCACACTCTTATTTAAACTGTACTATTTTCTACGAAGTTATTTGTATACTAAAAATATGTTTTTTTTCCATTAATACAGGTGTTGTGAAGGTCAGCATGTGCAGCCATTGGCTAAATGTATAAGAAAGTATTTTGTGAGAGATGTACCGTTAAACTCAATACCGATTTATAGAAACAAACAAATACTGTATGCGAGTTGTATTGTATATTCACCAAGTATCTACATATCATTTGCACCTTGATCTGACACAGTAGCGATAACTAGCAGTCATTTACAGCACTTTAGTATATACAGACAGTACTTACAAGAAAAATAAATAAATAAAGAGAGCCCAACCTCAGTACACTTTGTACCTTCATGTCTATGCAGCCAGCGTGTATGTGTGCAAGAACTTGTTTTATCAATGACTTTTAAAGTGTTTTATCAATGACTTTTAAAGTGTTTTATCAATGACTTGTAAAATGTTTTATCAATGACTTGTAAATTGTTTAATCAATGATTTGTAAAGTATTTTATCAATGACAATCTATATTTTCATTCTAATTGAGTTTGACAGATTTTCAACACGGAACAGGTTATATATGGCATAACCCCTTTTTTTTTTGTGTGGGGAAGACTTCAGAATGAATCTGAGCAGAATCAATGTCCTTCCGCAAGTAACTAGCAAACTTTATCATGTCAAGTTTTTCGATAGAGCTGGGCTCAAAACAACCACTGTGGTGATAATTACTTGATCATTAAACAACAGTGCTTTCAACCACATAGGACCACCTAGAAAATCTCAGATGTGTACAGGATAAACAAGGCTCTTGCATGGGTCAGTGTCAAATTGGTATATTTGATTTTTTTTTTACTTAATAGTAGAATTCTGAAAATTCAATTTTATTTGAAAGATTTTTCTTCATACTGAACACAGAGACACAAAGTTATTTTACTGTATGGCCCAAATAATGATGATGATGATGAAAATGATGATAATTATAATTGTACTCATTTCATTTATAATGATGATGATGATGTACTGTTTATGATTTGTCAGACTTTTGTATCAGCTAGACCATATCTTTATATGATTAAGTATAAAACTTTATATCTCACTAAAGAAACGCATCAATAAGAAGTGAATGGTGTTGGAGTAGGGGGTGGGGGTGGAAAGGGGGGGGGATAGGGGGAGGAAATAGTTTTTCGTTAATCATTACAGTTTTTCACAAACGTCCCAATATGACTGGACATGAAATTGATAAATTATTTTAAACAAAGACGCACATAATTATTTGCTTCCATAAAATAATCTTTTTTTTCAACATATTGGTCACATAATATTAAATCAATTGCATGCCAGTCCAGAGGAAGTGTGCACATACCCTAGATAGTATTTAATATCATTCACAGTAAGTGTACATGTACCTTTAAATTTAATATTAACATTTTGCAGAGAAAAAATAAAACAACAGAAAACAAAAAAAGAAACACACTTTGGCAATGATGGAATTTCTCATTTTTGTACATATATATTTATACTGTATTCTATCTTGGTTGGTAATGACGGCAACATTATGTAATTAATCAATTTATTAAATAATCAACTTTTAATTACATTATGGTGATTCTGGACAGCCCCATGTAGTTCTTTCATGTTAGGGGCATAAACTATGTATCTTAAAATTTCTTGATGTCTGGGAAAGTATTTGACAAAATATCCTATATAATTTAAAATTGTAATAACATATATCATGCAAACAAATATTTGGAACAAATATTATGTATTATACCCTGTCAGAAATAAATCAAATAAAACTTCAAATATAATTAAAAGAAAAATAAGAAAAGATATATAAATTTATAAATAAATAACTTTTTCATGTAAAATATTTCTCTAAAACCACACATTTCACTATCATATAAAGTATTTCTCTAAATCCCCATATTTCATTACCATATAAAGTATTTCTCTAAATCCCCATATTTCATTACCATATAAAGTATTTCTCTAAATCCCCATATTTCACTGCCATATCAATTTATTTTTCTAAAATCTATATCATTCTTTTTCTCTAGCAACTTGTAGTTCAGCAAGAAACAAATCTGCAATTACTGGTAGTATGGATATCAAAAATTGGAAACAAAATAATTAGAGTATTATAAAAGCTGATGGCGACTAAGTTTATGACCTTCACCTTTGACTAAGCAGCACTGAAATTTTATTTACCTTTGAGTGTGAAACAAGTTATTACAACTTCCACAATCCAGGCTAGAAATCTCCCTGGGTAGAATCAGTATTAAGCATACTGGTATGCTGATAAAGTGTATTGCTCAAGGACACCACACATGACTGTGGCGGAGGATTTAACACATGACCATCCGATCCCCGAGTCCATTGCTCCACCTCTGGACTACACACTCCACATAATTTGTCATAATGATGTAATTATGTACAATGTATTGGATGGATTTCAAAACTGAACTTAGTTGTGTACATTTTTTGGATATAGAAAAGTTGTTTAATAAGTTTATTTCTGAAAAAAAAAACACAAAAAAAACCGCGTTGTCTATAATTAACTTTATAATCATTGACTGTTCCGAGAAAGCAATTTAACCCTTCTACCAGTAATGCAGTGGTGTACAATATTCATACATTTTATCTTATTTCGTTGTTAAATGAAAATGTATTATAATCCAATTTGGTCAAAATGACCGGACATGTGGTCAGACACAACGTAAAAATAGATCTTCCCACCTGACAATTAGTGAAACCTTTATCATCATTACTTGGCTATGTTTTATACCAGTTGAATTAATTGGTTTGTATATCGTGTTGGAACCATGGTCGGAACTCAATGGGTCACGTAGCACAAAATCTGCTCATCAAACAATTCGACCCGATTCCAAGACCAAATTGACATTTGAATGAGGCCATTTTTTATGTAAAATGATGTACCATTGTATTATTTACCAGTGTTTCGATGTGTTGGCAGCGAGGACAAACAAAGCAGCGACAGATATGGAAACAGGGCAATGTAGGATGAATAGAACATCTGTTTATATCTTTAATATAAAACATATCTACATTATTACCACTCATGTCTACAATCAGAATCAAAACCATATACTCTTAAAAATACACATGCTTTTACATTATAAAACATATGCTTACATACTATACAAAATGTATGCTTATAATCTTTTAAGCATATGCTTATATATTTGTTATAATATAACGTGCTTATATAACTGTATGCATATGCTTACAGTTCATTATATCCTTATACAACTGTTATGTCATATTATATAACATGTATATATACATTACATACAATTATACATAATAACACATATGCTTATAAATTACATACAATACTCATATGCTTATAAGATATATGCTCATTTGTTACAAAACATATGCTTACATATCAAGTAAATTTTAAAAAAGTTCCATTTAAAAAAATCAGATTGCTTTACCACAGACTTATAATTTCTATTACCATATACTTATGATATTACTGGAAATGAAATAATTTAATACTCTGGAAGGTTGTTTTTATTTAAGTCTTATTTAAATGTTTATTTTTAAGTTGCATGCATGCCTCATTACGATGTTAAAATCAAGTTTTACTGTTAAACAATATTTAACTAATTTCATTATCATTAAAAATGTTAATGCTTCTCTTTTGGTATTGATATTAACATTCAAAGCATTTCATTATTGTTAAAAACAGACAACTTCAACGACTTGTGTTAAAGTTAATATTCTCACTATAACAACTAAAATACAGAACTAATTCCCAAGTAATTAAGATTGTGTATATTTTGTAGCGACGACGAATTTACCAGTCATGACTGTGGTATCTTAGCCCTTTACATGCTGCCTGATCACTTGGATTCTATAAAATGCAGGTCTGCTTAACAAAATTTTAATAAAATTCTCTCCACATCAACAAAAGCAACTATATTTAAATCCCATAATCAACTACCAATCAACACTAGACTCGCACCAAAATGAGTCATCCATCAACTTTTCTTATCTATAAATAAATAAAAATCATCAACTGTCAATCAAACAAAGTTATTGACTGCCCCCTACACAATTGACTGTAATTTATATATTCAGAATTTTTATTAAATCTCAAAAAACTATGTACACAGAAAACTTGACATTTATCAGCAAAAGTATTAGAGATCTTTGACACACGTATGCAGCATTATAAATACTATCAATTAATGTCGTACATCATTTTCATCTGTCCCCGACTCGTTACCGACTCATTTATACACATATTTACATATACCCACACCTGTCCATGTACAACATGTGTCCACTCACCGCTGTCCAGCTGTATGACTACTGGTGATTTCTGTGCCGATGGTCAGTGATTACTGTTAAAGCTTGACCATATAGATTATATGCCTATCTGGCAATCTCTATGCTATGTTTAAAGAATATCATAGCATTGCAAATAAAATAACAGTAAAGATTGGAAGAGAAAACAGTAAACTATTGGTTAATAGAAAAAAAGAATTGGATTATTCCATATGCATGTATTTTTATCTATTGATGCATTCAAACTGAAATGATAGACAAAAAACATAGACAGTTTCTTGTTATAACAAGGATAATTTCTGTGCATGTTTTTTTTCTGTACATTTTATACATTTATTCATCTAGACATGGATTTTAAATAAATTAAAACTTGCTTCCAAGTTATCTTTGATAATATCACTCTATTTCCATTTAATCATTTATACACAATTTCTTCTAAAAAGGATCACAGAAAAACAAAGATAATTGCTACAATGTTGTTTCTTTTGTGTTTATCAACAAATATTAAGGTAATATAAATTAAAAAATATTTTGAATTCAAATGTATTCACCCCTACTTTGACCAAGGACTTACATAGAGAAGGAATAGCAACTCTTAAGACTGAAAGCTCCAATATTCATGCAGAATCTTGTTTTCAATTATCTTCACTTCCATTCATCTCAGGAGTATACATTTCAAATCTATAACTTTACAGAATGGAATTCCCTGCAAAACGAGACCATTCCAAGCAAATTGTGTTTGAAATTGTTGAAGTAGTCTAGTGAATACTTCAACTAAAAAAACAAAAATTAATCTGAAACTTTATTTCAAACTGCAATGTTTTTAATTAAAGACTATTTTGTATAATCAAAATATCAAAGGTTACAATGTCATACAAACTTACACTTTATGTAAAAAATCAGTAATCTGTATTTTGAAATATGATTTATTAAATAATTAATCTGTGTTTGCTATTTTATCAGCATTTAGTCTGGAGATGCAAGTTTCCTATCCTTTTCTATACAAATCCTAGCTTTGTTGTCTCTGTGTATTGCACCAATATGGATGCAAGCTAACTTTTATTACTATGTTAAAGTTGTGAAATTAACTCTACCTTTTCAGATAGCAACACAACCAATATTTAAATATAAGTTTTATATTAATTGTACATGTATATAATAAAAACAATTGCTGTATAAAAATGTTTTTTTTTATCCTAACTTTTTCCATCAACAAGGGTATATAAATAGATATATATCCTTTTCCCCAGTCTGCAGCACAGAAGTATTGTTGTTACTTCAATGGCGGAGATAATCTTATCCATACCAGATTAACTTTCAAATGTATGAAGTCATCATAAAATGATGTATTGATGTGACCATTACAACATTTGGTTTCAATAATCTGTTTTCCATGACAAATTCAATTTATAATATATTTTCGTATAAACAAGTTTAGAAAATGAATCAAAGCCTCGGTGACAAAACTATGAGTAAAGCACTGGGCGGAGCCTCTTGATCTACATATTATGTACATTTAACCCATCGAGGGTTTGCCTTAACCGCAATGCAATGTCATTACAAGTTCATTTTACAGATCAGAAAGAAACATTGTTTAATTAATTGCAACATACAAAATTAATGGTAAACTGGTGAATATTTCACTAAAGTCTACAAATTTAAAATATATAATTGAAACTACAGATGGAAATATTTTTCATATACTTTAGTGCAAAGTTAAAATGGGAAAACATTGAACTAAATTGATGAATAAAGGGTTTGTTTTAAGCTCTTCAAATTGACATATTATTTGTAATATTTTTTTTATGGGTCTATACGTGTAGTAAGTTTAAACAGTAAACCATTTTTATCTCATATTTGAAGACCGACCGAGTTCTTTCTTTGCAGTTAGAAATGATAATGTCTTTATAATGTTATATTGCAGATTGAAGAGAAAGGGCTTTTAATATGTAAATATGCAGTTATAAATAAAACTGTAAATTAGTTTCACAAAATCTTTATTTAAGATAACTTTCACCTTAAGTGTCATCTGATATAATTTATTTTGTATCAATGAAGAAAGTAAATATCTGGCAATTGATAAGTGTTGGTGATTAAGTACAAGGAGTTAAAAAAAAACATTCTTACCCTTTTTTTAACATTTTTACGCTACAACTTTTGGAAAAATGTTGAGAATTGCAATTCTTTCAATGATATTTGTTTGACTGTTTAGTGTCATTTTTATGCTATCTAGGGCTAACAGACAACCACTTTTTCCTGTGATCGTGACAAGTTGACCAGTACTCGAGCACACCTGTCTCAACAAGTTACTGATAGCTTTTCCACTTGAATCAGCTGTTAGAACGAATGACAATGGGTTGTTATGTTAAATATCAATCATCACGGACTCAAGACTGAGCATGGATTCAAACTTAAGATTCCTGTATTGATAGCCAGACGCACTACCTACTGAGCTCACCGCGCTCGGCTAGTAACATTCTTTCCCACCCATGAAAATGTCAACGGTTTGATGACATATGTATATATTTCTGTACAGAACAGAGATTAAAAACCATATTTACCGTATACAATCCCTTTTTTTCATTGTTCATCAACGAATATGAAAATTCCATTGACCTGAACTTCCAAGATAGTTATTCTTCCATATTTATAAAAACTCACAATGCAACTTTTGTATAAGGATATATTTCAGCATTCAAACCTGGTAGTGTTGGTGTGTTTCCAGAACGAACAGGGATATTGACATAATAAAATTTCATTTATTGCACCGACTACAATTTTATCTGAGTGGGATATATATATTCAGTACAATCAGGTCTCGTTATAACACGGTAGCTGGGATCCAGGGGATGAAACCACGATATACAAGGAACCGGGTTATAAATATCCAACGGTGCACTGCGCTATATTATTTGGCAATACTGTTTATGGTACTGCCATGATGTGTGACCATAATGTTTGTCGGCATAAATCAATTAAAAGCAATGTTTATAACAATAAGAACTTGTTATCATTTCAGTTTGAATTATCAAAGTGTAATTGATGCACAAATACATGGTCACAGTTTGGAAAAATGTAACGAGCTCACAAACACTTGGCGATTTAGTTGAGTTTTTCGATTAATTCATCAATTATTATACTGCGAGTTTTCAATGAATCTGGTTGAAAATATCAATTTAAAATTTGTGAGCCATAGAAAACACGCATTATAACGAATTTTGAGTTAAATCTGACTTAGTAATTATGGGACCCGAGGGTAGTCCTTTTATTCTTTTTAACTTTTAATGACAAATGTGTTAACCATTTGACAAATATATTTATATACTCCTCAAAAAAGGTTAAATGCACAAAATTCAACTGGTATAACTTTTTCAGTTTTAATATTAAAATTGAATTAGATAAAATGATATAGAACCTTTCTAATAAATGCAAAAGGAAATAACAAAACTTTTACAAATTATTTTTAGATATCACTAAGTTTAACATCAAGAAAATATGATATTTAACAGAGAGGATAGTCTTTAAATATTTTGAGCACTATACATATGTATTCCGTATGGAGATAATTTTATTGAATGAAGATTGAATATTTAGCATCATTTTTATGCCATCGAGGGTTAACAGATGACCAGTTAACCCATCCACTGTTACTGTATCAACCATCATGGAGATTGTGGCAGAGCGTGGATTCAAACTAACGACCCCTGAATTGATAATCAGAAGCACTAATGACTGAGCTAATTGGGCCCAGCTATTGTGAAATTCAGTGAATTAATTTTTAAAATGATAAATAAAAAGGTTTTGATTACCGGGTATGGTTTGATAAATGTTAAATTGAGTTGAATCAAAACTTTATAACAAAAGACCAAATCCTATATATAATCAACCATCAGTCAAAACGTATTAGTTATCTTGTATTTTATATCTTATAAAGAAATAATTTTATTAAAACTCTATTTAATCATTTCAAATATCTCAAAATATCGAACTTGGCTAAAGTTATGGCAAAATATAAATTTCATACACAATATCCCTCAGAAACAAACCTACCAGTATTTTATTACGAAACTTTTTAAAATTTTAGAATATGCCATTCCATTTTCCATTGGCATGAGTACTACAAAATGCTCTTTCGGCATGAATGAATAAGCTATAAAAGTGTTAATATGAGGTCTAAATGGTGTCATAAATTAGAAAAAAACAACTGAGTAGCTCAAACATGCACCGAACAAAAGCACATCCACCAAGTATAATATGTGCCCTGAACAATATAAGACATTCCAAACATAGCACCACTTTGTTTGGGTTATGGCGTTCATTTACAAAATGTATAAAATAATGTTAGTGTGCTGAAATGTTCTTCTACCCTGCTCATAATTACTGACCTAATTAATTGTTTTCTTTAATATTAAATATTTTTATTCTTGGTTCATATTCAGTCATTATATCTCATTAATACAGACCACATGGAGGGACATGCAATTATACACTTATTGACCTCTGTAAACTTGAACGTTATACACTTGTTGACCTCTGTAAAATGAATGTTATACACTTATTAACCTCTGTAAACATGAACATTATACACTAATTGATCTCTGTAAACACAAACACTATACACTTATTGACCTCTGTAAATACGAATGTTAAACACTTATTGACCTCTGTAAACCGAATGTTATACACTAATTGACCTCTGTAAACACAAACACCATACACTTATTGACCTCTGTAAATACGAACGTTGAACACTTATTGACCTCTGATACACTAATTGACCTCTGTAAACATAAACAATGTCATTTTGAATTTCTGCATACAGAATTGTATGCAAAATTGACTTTTTAATCAAAAATTGTCAAAATATTAATCATAAACATAAATCCCTCCAGAAGTTAATGATTTGAAACCAAATTTTTTACCTCATATATATGAACCAACGGACGTTCTAACAAACGAGTATATAAATGGCTTCTTTGCGCTCTGCTGATTTAACTAATTGTGTGGATAAATTTTAAAATACAGATTTTAGCCACATCTAAGCATTTTTAGGTGTCTAGAAACAACCACGTAATTTTAAAAACCTGGACACTTAAATACCCATATGTGTGCGCGGACCAATGAATGAACAGGGGCAGCATATAATACCCCATTCCCATTCTTAGAATGGCAGAGGTACAACAAAGTAAGTGGTCAAAATTTGACCATATCCAGAGTGCTTAGTAAACACAGCAAAGATGAAACAAACCAACAGAAAAACACATGAGGGCTTTTTATTCTTTTTAATCATAAATGTTCATTTTATGGATAATAAATAAAAACATCTAATTAGGTCATTTTTATTTAAATTGTTTTACCCCAAAAACATACTACAAAACTTCAAAAAGGCATCAATATGTTTCTAAACTTCATGTCACAAATTTATTTACTTATAACGAGTGCAAATAGGATTTTTATTTTATTTTACATTTGGAACGTAAAACAAGTTCTTATTATCTCTTAACCACATCATGCCAAATGTCTTCAGTACTAAACAATTGCAAAAATCTAAATGATACAGAACATGGTTCTGAGGATGACTGCATCTACTGCCCAAGATCATAAGCTCTGGTCCTAAGCCATACCCGGTCATAAGCTCTACTTCTATTTATGACTGAGTACTTTATCAATAGATTGTTAACCGTATTAGTTACAAGGGGTAGAATTTACATCACACACACCTGCTAAAAACTGTGCCGGAACATTGTTTCAAAAGTTGAATTTGCACCAGATTCATCACTGGATATGACGCTGAACCTTTTTTTAAGGTTATATGGAATTTTGTAGAACGCACTGATCTATATATCTGTGAATTAGATTCCTCTAATACCCAAGACGTTAAGTGGTAACTATAAAATCTGCACATGTCTCAAAAATCGAAAAGAAATATCGCTCAGCATGCTTTCGAAAAAAACATTCCAGCACTGTTTTTAGCAGGTGCGAGTGATGTAGGTTCTCACTCTTGGAGTTATAAAACAAATGTGAGTTAACTATCATGCATTTTAAAGTGGTTGAGTAAAGCAAGCACCATTAATTCTTAATTCTAGTTTTGTATTAGAGTATCATATTGTACATTATGCATGTATTGAATAATCATATTGACAAGGAACTCTCAGTAACTCTGATTTGGGATTTTTGCATTTTATGATAAAACAATTATTTGTTAAATCTAGAGAACTTCATTATCTGTGTCTTTTATTTATGTTTGAAACTGTCAGTATTTATGATGTTAATAAAGTTAGAGACAATACATTAAAATAATGCACTGCTGAAAGAACTGCTGCATTGCAGATTTTTATCACCTTGTTTTTATAAATATCTCTTAAAAAGAATGCTTGGTGTTTTATCACACACACTTCGATGTTGACATAAAAATATCAAAATACCTTAAAAAAAATAATAATCAAAAATAGCAAAAATCCCGCATCTTTTTTTTTATTACTGGACTTATTCTTGCCATTCTGTTTCTCATATCTTCATAATTATAACGTTACAAAATGCTTTAAGTAAACACATACTATTTTCATCATCTTATAATGGAAGGTCATAAAACATGTCACTCTTACATGATAAGTACCAAATTTAACATTAAAACATGTCAGTTGTCGATGATCATTATGACTTTATACAAACAATAAAAAATAGAAACAAAAGTTCATTATTGCAGTATGCGGCTCAGACTTCTCTTACATCCACCTTACTTTGTCACAACACCGTCATTTTCCTAATCTCCAGGGGAACCAATCTCTTTTTACTCTGCAAATGAACCCATTAGGTAAAATTTTATTTTTTATTTTCAATTTTAAATATATATTTTGGTTTTGTTTAAAATGTTTAAAGAACACTGTGACAGGACAATTAGTAGAAAGTTCTTGTTTCAGCAAGATAGACGTTTTTAACATTTATACAAAGAAATTGTAATACTTTGTCACATCAATAAATGCTTTATTTAACAAATTAGTTAATTTGAAATAAGTAAAAGTTCCTTTCTTCTGTTGCACCAATAAACAAAATCACAACAGTGCACTAAATAGTACATACAAAAATAAATACTCAAAATTTGTGCAAATTTGGATCCGTTATAATTTTTAAAGCTGTGCAATCTTGATAAATAACATTTAAAGCTGTACAATCTTGACTTATATTTTAAAACTCCATCTGACTGCCAAAAGATAGAATATCTAGTGGCCTTTTCATGCCAACAAAGGGCCAATAGATAAATATGTCAAGCATTTGATATTTATCATCATTTTTATTCCATCGACAGACTTAACTGCCAAAAGAAAACTAAAGTCGAGGTTCGAGGGTATTAAACAAGAGTAATTATATATATATATTTTTAATGGGGCTTATAATGCCATTTTCAAAACATTGAAGGTAACATAATGGCATGTCTAGTTTTACTGGTGGAGGAAAACCTCAAAATAAATCTGAGTAGAACCACTCTCCTTCTGCAAGTAAATGGTAAACTTTCTCACATAAAGTTTTTGGTGTGGGCAGGACTCAAACATTACAACTAAAGCAGTTGTACAAGAATAAAGAATAAAGAAAGTCATTTAACTCATTCTACCATTATAAGGGCACATCCCTTTCTTAAAATTAAAATTGTTGAAAATATAAAAGCTTTCATTTACAGTGAAATATATTAATGCAAATGTGCACAGGATAAAATGACGTAACGTTCTGCGGATAAATACTGTTAACCATAATTGAACAATCAATTGTTAATGAGTAATGACAATCATCACTCTATGTTTTACTTCAAAACTGTGCCAATTAATTGATTTTATCTTGTTAATGGTATCCTCATTATTTACAATACTGCAGTATTAGTGAGAAATCTGTGCACTTTACATATTGCACTTAAGTCCATATTCCAAATATTGATTTAGTCCTTTTACTTTGAATGTGAAACAAGTTATTACAACTTTTACAAATCTCACTAGAACTTCGTAGGTAGAACCAGTACTAAGCTTATGCAGAACAAGAGCTGTCAGAAGACAACAAAGCTCGCCTCCGGGTGTCTAAGTCCAAAAAGGGCCATAACTGTGCCAAAATGCATCCCAGAGTTATGGTTTTTGTCTCTGTGTGTTCCATTGATGATGGAGAACACACATATGAAGTTTCATTCACATCCAATGAGTGGTTGCATAAATATCTTAAATTTAAACGCAACTAAACCCAAAGTTTAACCTTGGTGTCTAAGTCCAAAAAGGGCCATAACTGTGCCAAAATGCAACCCAGAGTTATGGTTCTTGTCTGTGTGTGTTCCTTTGATGATGGTGAACACACATGTGAAGGTTCATTCACATCCAATGAGTGGTTGCATAGATATCTTAAACTTAAACGCAACTAAACGCAAAGTTTAACCTGGGTGTCTTAGTCCAAAAAGGGCAATAACTGTGCCAAAATGCAATCCAGAGTTATGGTTCTTATCTGTGTGTGTTCCATTGATGATGGTTAACACACATGCAAAGTTTCATTGACATCCAATGTGTGGTTGCATAGATAACTGAAACTTAAAAGCAACTAAACGCAAAGTTTAACCTGGGTGTCTAAGTCCAAAAAGGGCAATAACTGTGCCAAAATGCAATCCAGATTTATGGTTCTTATCTCTGTGTGTTCCATTGATGATGGTTAACACACATGCAAAGTTTCATTGACATCCAATGTGTGGTTGCATAGATAACTGAAACTTAAACGCAAAAGTTTAACCTGGGTGTCTACAGACGATGCCAACGACGCCAGGTCATCACAATAGCTCTCCTTGGACTTTGTCCCGGCGACCTAAAAAGTGTCTTGCTCAAGGACACCACACATGGTTGCGGGGGAGGATTGAACACATGACCCTCATGCGCTCCACTAAATATATTGGTTTGAAAACTCATAGTTTATGTGCATTTTTCTTGTTTCAAATAAATTTAAATGATGCAAAGATACTACATAAAATATTGTATTGTTCAGTGCAACATAGAAAGGATGACTTTTATTAACAGAAAACTCAGTTTGGACACCATATTATCATTGCAACAAAGAAATTTGCTTCCTAGTAATTGGTGATATGGCAGTTTAGTGTTTACATGAAATGGTTAAGGATTTTGATCCTATTCCTTTTGAATACTTATTGTGCTGGTAAAATTTCCAAATCTAGGCTTCCATTTTAAATAACAAAGTAAACCATCATGTCCCTCCTTATTTTGATTTGATTCCTATATACAATGCTTTCTTAAGCATCAGCTGTCAGCTAGTTCTTTCCCTATGGGATGAAATCAATTAAATGGCTCTTTGCTCCTCCAGTTAATTCTCCCACACCCCTCCCACCAGGGATAAACCATTGGCTTGTGGATTTCTTCACCCCACTCCTCCTGTATACTTTATATACATATTTTTATTAGTACCCACTAGCCGTTCCAATCCTAATAAGCTGGTTTCCTGTTATGTTAGTCCATCTATAGCTCACAACGTGCTGATCAAACTTGGATATACTGTGGGGTGTTACAATACACAGTGCAGGGTTACATGAAGGCATACAATAGTTAAAAGCATATAGAAATACAACAAAATTAATGTAACTGAAACTTGCCAGTGACAGTACTCGTTGTATGGTGGAAGTTGAGAGAAATGTGTTCACAAAATAAACAGAAGAAATAGGATCAAGTTTCAACAAACAAGACTTGTTTTCATAATAACATAAAAATGCCTTTTAAGTAAAAATATAACATAAAGACAAGCAGAAATAATTTGATCAATCAAGGAGACAGATACAGAGAAGGTGTCTAAATTACAAACTTTATAAAAAGTGCTTTAAATTTCAGTTTATACTCGATTTCATGTTTTAAATGTTAAGCAACGAGAAGAAAATCTGTTTATATTGATCTTAAAAGAATTGTGCTCCAAACTCTAATGAACTCCCAAGAAATCTGGAGAGTCCAAAGACACAAGTATTCCTATTCAAAGAATGTGTTTACAGAATTTTGAAATTTGGATTTTATTTATTTTTATTCTACAAAAATTCTCTAGGTCTGGGTCAGTTTCACCAACATTTCCTTAACTAAGTTGATACTTAAATACTTAACATGTCATGGTTTATACAGATATTTTAGTAAGTATAAGATTTCTGCATGCTTGTAGGTTTGCTATGGTAATGTTCAGTTGGTGAAACTTGATCAAGGTCATGTGACCTTGCTGTAGCAGCCCTGAGAATATTGAAAACAAGAGAATTTTTATACTTCAGTCTGAAAAATTATATGCAAATTCTACATTTAGCACCGCACCGTCTTGCTCACATCCAATAAACATTTACATTGATGTCTTTGAATAATGTGCTGATATTTCAGAAGCATAAAATACAATTATAAATTCATCCGTAACCACGAAAACCTGTCCTTTGAAGGTCACTGAGAAGGTTAAAACACAATCTTTTTCTTGTTATTAAAAGCATGGCGATGACCTCTCTGAATGTGTCACAGTCATGGATACGACAAGTACAAAAATATAAAGATTATGCATTAACTATAGAATACTGTGATTACTGAGTCATTTAATAACTATAAAAAGCACTTCAACGATCTTTAAGCCAGTTATAATTAAACTTGGTATATATATATACACTTTTTTACAACAATGTCTTTTTTAAAAAAATCTCCAAAAAGCTATTGTCCAACATTTATAGTGTGCAGCAGAGATGACAAGAGTGCTGACAGACGACAGTGTGCTCACAGACAGACGTACAGACAGATGAGTGTGCAGACACAATGGCAGGCAGATGAGTGGCTTCAGTTACAAAGCCTTCAACCATTCATCAAGCATCACGCTGACCACTACCACCAATACTGAGGCTTGGTAACTTAGGGATTATGGAACGCGTCTGCAGTGCAAGAAATAACATCATAATTAATCAAAGTGTAGAGCGAACAGTTGCTGTGTTTCAGTGACATGCAAAATAATGTACATAGGTAAGTGTTAGACATTCTCATTAACTATTGTGCAAGTTATTTAAAAAAGAGTTTATTTATGCCATGAATCTTTTGGCAATAATTCCAAATCTTATAGTTTAAATCTTGTATTTATCTCATATTCAATAAATCTCCAAAGTGCATGAAATGTGTAAATACGCATTAATTTGTCAAATGATATAATACTATTTGAAGTATCAAGTTGTGTTAAAAGATAAAACCCAACTGAAAGCCACAGACAAACTGTCAAATACCAGCATGGTTACAAAGTAAATTTGATATATATTCAACAAAGTAAATATTAAACTTACTGCCAAGTCATGAAACCAGGCAATATCAATTAGTTTTTAAAAGAAAATCACCACTATAAAATTTGACTTGGGCAGGGGGAGTCAGGAAGATTAATTGATTGAATATTTAGCCTCATTTTATGCCATCGAGGGATAACAGATGATCAGTTAACCTAATCTGTTTCCTGGGATCCTGAAAGGTTAACCAGTACTCAAGCACACTTGAAACAGCGATGAGAGACAAATGATAATGAGATACAATGTCATATATCAATCATCACAAAGACTGTTGCTGGGTGGGGATTTAAACTCACAACCGCTGGATTGAAAATCAGATGTACTACGGACTGAACTAATCAGGCCTGGTGAGTCGGGATGAGTGTTGCAAATAATATTACCCATCACAAACGGACTCACTAAAACCTAATCTGATATTTTCTTTGCCCGTTTGCGTACTGCCCTTCCGCGGGATCCATCTATCTGGTACAGTGAAACCTGTCTCGAGCAGTAGGAGCAAAAGTGGTGTTTTAAGACAGGTTGTTGCTTAGCACAGGCCAATATGCTCTGAAAGCATTGAAATGAGAAATAGCAAACCTGGCTGCTAAAGACAAGTGACTGGTGACCAAAGGAGGTGACCACGTACACAGGTTTGACTGTTATTTACTTTAACAACAAGAATATCAACCAATGCCTTGCTTTGGAAAAGGGGGAAATTGTGAAAATAATAACAAGTCCTTCTGAAATGTCAAAATGTAACAAAGACAAATTGCATTTAAATGTGCTTATTATAAATCAAAATGGAGAAATGTCAGACTGAGAAAGACAAGTTGTGACTGACTTACAGGTTTTTAGTAAATTAACGTTTCATTATCTGTTCCATGTATTTTATTTTATAGAATTATTTTTACACAGTACATGTGAGTGGTTCAGTAGCAGAAAAAGGTGGTCCAGCAGAGTCAAGGAAAACTTAAATACATTTTGGACTTCTGTCAAAAGGCAAGCTGTAATCAAGATGCAGAGTATTTTCTGCTCATGCTAAATGTATACAGTGAAGAACGTGATAGCAACAACTTAAATTAATGGGTTAATTAAAAATACATAACAAGACAAAAAAATAACATACGACACCAGTGCAACATGCAAATTACTAAACATGTTCATGTAAGTATATATGACAAGTGCTAGCATTCTCAACATGCATTCTAAACATGCATGTGCATTTTATGTAAGTCTTTCTCATGTTCGATAAGATTGTTTTAAAGCTCATGTCAGTAGCAAACATTGGTGTAGGCTGTGAACCATATTTTATAAATCAGAAAACTTACATACAGAAATATTCAGCAAATGTAAACAATTGCTACAAATGTACATTTACACAGTTTGTAGCATTAAAGTAAGTTATTTACATAGAATATAACTGAACATTTCTGCAGGCATGTTTCCCCATATCGAGTAATTTGCACAAGTGGGAATATAAGTATATGTCTGTTTCACCAAACCCAGTGGTGTTCTAGTGGTACAAACATCTGCCTCGCATGCAGAAGGTAGTGGGTTCGATCCCAGGTTGGGTCATACCAAACACTTGAACAATGGTACTAGAAGTTTCCTCGCTTGATGTTCAGCATTTAGTTCTAGGTCTTGGTGTCAGTATAATGTGACTGAGTGGTAGCATGATACTTCAGTGTCAGCACTCAGATTACTGTCTCAAGTAGACACTGTCACGATATTACTGGAAAACTGCTGAAAGCAATGCTAAGTACCACACAACAACTGTTTCATCAATGTGTGTAATTAACATACAGTCAAACCTGTGTAAGCGGCCACCTCTATTAAGCAGCCACTTGTCTTAAACAGTCATATTTGCTTATTCTCATTTCAATGTTATCAGAGCAAATTAACCTGTTTTAAGCAACAACCTGTTTTAAAAGGCCACTTTTGCTAATTCCCTTGACTGGCTGCTTAATATGAACATTTGTGCAGGTTTATGTCATCAGTGTGTGTACACTGGCACAGGTCTTTCAGTGTCATCTCACATTATTATACAGGGGCGTAGCATGACAAATTTACTGGGACAAGTTACTGGGGCGTGGGGTTGGGGTTAGGGGGTGTTCCCACATCCTGTGATTGGGTTCAAGGTAGCCATCCCCAGTGAAACTTTTGAAATTTCTATGCTTCATTGGGCTAGAAAACATTACTTAAAATATCGGATGGTCCAGTTATCATTTCTCAGACTGTACATTCTAAATTAGGCCGATATTTTACATAAAAGACATTGTTTATTTAAAGTAAGGAAGAGTTCACAACGCAACTTTTTAAGTACCTATTTGTACACATCTCCTGTTAAATGCCAATTACTTATATCAATTTTTCAGCCTTTTTTTTTTTTAGCTTTGATTTCAAATAATACTCAGCAGAGTAATTGAGTATGCCACGCTACGCACCTGTAATATATATATTCAAGTGTTCAAGCCTAACATTAAACAGTGCATATACTGAACATATATGTGTACAGTTCACCAGGACTGCAAGACCAGTGTTAACATGGCAGTACTTGTGTACATATGAAAATGTGTGTTCACCAACATACATTCATGCACCTGACCAGGCTTGTATAATGTAAGACCAGCCTAAAAATGACAATACCTGTGTGCATGAAAGTGCAAACACCCAACAAACATTGGCACATTTAACTGGTCCTGTAAGATTCATGTAAACATGGTAAGACTCGACACATGTGTAAATTTAACTAGACCTGTGAGATGAGTGTTGACATGACAGTACTTGTACATAATATAGTGTAAACACCCAACAAACATTTGTACATTTGACCAGACCATAAGACCAGTGCCGACACGTAGACGTAAAATAAGTGTACAGCGTACCTCAATGGCTGCAGGGTGACTCCCAGAAAACCAGGAAGTTCAGTCCTATATCCAGGCAATGACACTGACTTGACAGTGGTGTGTCCAATTTTGTGTCAACCTTTATTGGTGAGGTAGAAATATGTCTTCAGCTTATTCTATACTAAATTATTGCACTGAAATCTTAGAGCTTAAATGAGCTACTCTCAATGTCACTTCCTCGGAAGAACCAGTACTGACTACTGTTTTATAAGAGGTGCTGGGTCCAGCAGGGGATTGGACCCGAAACTTCTGATGTGAGCAGCCAACACTATCCATTACACTACTGCCCCTGCTTAATATGTGTAGAAATGTGTGTGTGTGTGTGTGTGTGTGTGTGTGTGTGAACAGAAATATTTATGTATATGAACAGAAATATATGTGTTTGTAAATAGAAATATGTGTATATACATGTAAAATAGTATTATATTGATGTAAGCGGGAATGAAATACAATTAAACATATAATAAACCGTTTAAATATATCGATGCATTTGCTCTTGTAAAGGTCAAAGTGAACATGTCCGGAAAAGGGAAGGAAAAAGCTTGTAATAAGAGTCAATTTAAAATGCTTTAAGCATAGCCATCGGCCACGAGTGTGTCAGCATGGACCGAATGTATATGGAAAAGTTGATGGGGGTGGGGGTGGATTCCATACAGTAAGAAACCAGAGAATCCAACGGTAGAGAAATTGGTCAATTTGAACGATGCCATTCAGGGCATTGTATAGCTAACTGCCTTGTTGTTGGAAACAAGTGCACAGGGAAGGTACAAACAAGAATAATTAAAAGATCGCATTTGAAAGAGAGTGCAATAGGTATTCTGAAAACACGGTGTAAATGAAAGTTAATTCATGGCAATATCATGGTCCTTGTGCAGGCGGAAAATTGAAAAAGTGTGTGTAAGTGTGAGGGAGGATTTATCCTGGGTTATTTCATGTACAAGGTTTTACTGATTTTATTTCTGTGTTTTTCTCTGCCATTTTTCAGTATTTTAGATATTTAGCAGTGGTAAAGCACCTAATCATCGTTCATTGTATTTAATGCAGCTCAGCAGATAGCTAGCACCAGCTAAACTTAATCTGTGCAAGTCACTGGCTACTTTCCAACATTTTTGGAGGTGGGACGCTCATAGTCATAGAACAAAGTTCATGACCAATAATCACAAAGACTGAAGTTGGACAGGGATTCAAAATCATGACCACTAGATTGACAGCCAGATGCGTTACTGATTGGAATTCATGGTGGAGAACCTTGTGTAAATGAGCTTGTCTAATTGAATATGTCATTGATGACAATGCAGTGGCTGAAATGCAAGAGAAAACCAAAGAAAATATGTCCAGCAAGGAAGTGAAATTGAAAGCATTATGTGACCTTGATGCAGCAAGGAAACAACAACAACTGGTGGCAATGAATATGTCCTTCAACTTAGAAATGCAACTGAAGGCAATGACAGAAAAGCATAAGAAATATTAACTTGTTCAATTAGTTACTGCAACTGAAGGTATATTGTGAGCATACTTTAAAAGTGAACTAGAGAAGCTGACTAGAAGGAACTTGACCAATTAGGTGTCATTGAAAGTATTGTTGCGGTCTTATTGTAGGAGAAAGGTGAAAAAGCAGGTCGAAAAAGCATGTTTCAAATAATAATTTGTTATTGATCGTTCCTTACTTTCCATAATTTTCATTATTTTAAAAATGTTTCTATCTACAAATCAATTCATGAAAACGGCTAAAACGTTGGTCAAGATGCAAATTATAGGGTACTTTGTAACATGCAATATAAACGCAACATGCAGTTAATATATCAAGCGCAATTATCTTTTTGGCGGATGTTTTATTGTACAAGCATGAAATCATCAGAAGATATCCTGTAGTAGATATCCGAGATTTAAGTTTCATCTTTTTCTATCCAAGCACTGTCTTCCTAATTTGTGCTTAATTAAATAAAGTTATTAATTTCATATTTTCTGGTCTGTTTCAGTACTTATTTTATAACTTTCTGATTATTGCAGTATTTATATCATCACTCAATGTTATGGCTGTGGGTTTGTTTGGTCACTGGATGCTTTTAAAGCAGAAATACTTGAGAAAATTATGATTTAAAAACCAGAAACTCCATAGATATCCCAAAACACAGGATATTAAATATTTCAACAAAACAACATATCTAATATAGAAGTCAGTAATATAAGTGGCAGTTATATGGATTTGAAAAAAAACAAACCTGTCCTGCCACGACTTCATTCAAATTGTTTAAAATAAATGTCATTATTTGCAAATCATAACATTGTTATTGTAACTTTTCGTACCTTTGGTTTAATATTTAGTTCAGACTAGAATTAAATAATTACCACAGCCATAGAAGAAAAAATCATACAGTTCTGCTATCATAAATCCTCACAAAAATGCTAATAAATTCTGCTTAATTGACACAATCATTACATTTTTTTAAAATTATTTTCAAAAGAAATAAAAAGAACTATTTAATGTCATTCAAAAATCATAAATGATAAAATGAAAAATTAGATAATTTGTGTAAAATGCAACCGTACAAAAACACTAATTTCACTATTATTAACCACAGAATCACACACAATTATTCCAGATACGTGTACGTGAGATTCATTCTTAACTCTTCACTTAACACATAGACTACACAGTCTTTATTCAATAAATTAACACAGATGTAACATGTATGTACAGTAAGTAACTAGTAATTTGTAATAGAAAAAACTTAATATACACATAGCCAAAATGGTCCGCTATAAACCAAGTCCATCATTTCGACCTATTAAAAGGTCAACACCATTAACTTGTGTACCAAAACTGATTAAAACTTGCTCAGTGATGGTAAAACATTGTTTTGTATTCGTATCATTTGAAATTAGTATAATTTCTTGATATAATTGAAAAATTTGATAATTTAATATTATGGAAAATTTTATAATAATTCAAAAGAAAACAAAAATTGTCTAAAAATTAACAGACTCTAACCTTAAGCTTTTGATTTTGTTGAAAAGTTTAAAAATGAGAAAATGTTTATTTTGCGAAAAATTAATCATGGTCATAATTATTCTCATATAAGAAAAATCTTCAAACACCTAAAAGGTATTTAATTGCCAATTCATAAAAGTAGCAAGATGATTTAAATAGTTCCTGATGAACATCGTTTATAGCAGTCTGAATAACAAAAAAGTTGACAAAAATACAGGAGGTGATGAAAAGTGTATAAATAGTGTGCGATTGAAAATGAAAATGGAACAAAGAAACACATAAATACAGTATGGCAGTCAAGTGTGTACGCTAGATGGCGCTAGCAGAAACAAGATGGAGGACAGACGACACGTGGCACTAGAACCTGCATGTGATGCACGTGGCTAAGTCATATATCACGCACGTGTCTAAATCACGTCACGTATGCTTGAAGGTGAAATTACTCGCTATTGACGGTAAGAGTAATCTTACTTTTTTCCGCGTGCCACTCAAATAGTCTTTGTACATATCTGAACGTATATATCTGCTGTAACTATCACTCTTCATTAATTTGAATATATGGTCCTGAAATAAACAAACATAAATATGGCAGTCATTAATTGAACATATGGTCCGGAAATAAACAAACATAAATGTGGCAGTCATTAATTGAATACATGGTCCTGAAATAAACAAACATAAATGTGGCAGCCATTACTTGAATATATGGGTAAATAAACATAAACATGGCAGTCATTGATTTGAATATAATTTATGGTCCTGAAATAAACAAACATAAACATGGCATACGATACTTTGAATATATGGTCCTGAAATAAACAAATATAAACATTGCATACGTTACTTTGAATATATGGTCCTGAAATAAACAAATATAAACATGGCATATGTTACTTTGAATATATGGTCCTGAAATAAACAAACATAAACATGGCATATGTTACTTTGAATATATGGTCCTGAAATAAACAAACACAAACATGGCATAAGTTACTTTGAAGAGAGAGAGAGAGAGAGAGAGAGAGAGAGAGAGAGAGAGAGAGAGAAAGAGAGAGATGTGGATGGACGGACAGACAGACGGACAGACAGACGTAACTGCTAACTCTCAAATTATATCTCCAAACAGGGCTTGGCTCCAGCCCAAAGCTTCAGTGGTGAGCAGTGAGACAGCATTTTAGACCACAAAGTCAAGGATCACCCCTTCATAAGTGTCTAATACTACTAAACATATATGAAGAAATGAAAACAAGTCTCTGATGGGATGCGAAGAAGTGGAACAGGCAATTTTCAGGATGAACCAGAGATGATTTAAAGGGGCAATACTTGTGCTGTCTTTAACTTATTTATCCTGTTAAGAGTTATTTCCCCTTATATAATAATGGTTGTGGCAGGCCTTTATTTAAAGGTGAACAAATTATTTCAAAATATGGAAGTATTGGTATTTTTAACAAAATTCAATTCAGACTCATTTAAGAATTATGAGAGACTTTGCAAGAAGTTGTAAAATATGTTAAAGTCAATCGTGAAAGGTGCATCTAAATACATGACAGAACTCGACCCAAAGTGAAACACAAATGGCCTGTAATGATATCTTTAAACTTAGTTGTTGGGGTAATTTATTTTATGCTTTTTGTTGAGTTACTGAAAAGTCAGTTAATTTTTTATATTTCACTTTTTTTTAAATAGTGAAGTTACAAAATATTAATTTCACTGTTGTTGTTTTTTAAAAATCATATTATAAAAATTGTTGATTTTGGTGAAATATTACTTAAACTTCAATCATGAACACTGAAATTTCCATGCGCACACATGAATAGTGTTTGACGCCATTTCCAACACATTGCAGGTTATATGTGGCCTGTCCAGTTTCAATGGTGGAGGAAGACCTCAGAATGAATCTGAGTAGAACCATCCTCCTTCCGCAAGTCACTGGTCAACTTACTCACATAAAGTTTTTGGAGCAAGCGGGACCAAGAGGTGAGAGGTAAGCGATCTTAAGACGGCATCTTAGACCACCTGATTATCCTGATGACATAAAGCCATATAAATCTATTTTCCAACTTTTGTCAATAAAACATAAGCATTAACCGTCATGTCTGCAACAACTAATCACACCAAAAACCATTCAAATGAGTCTATTCTGGCATTCGATATGGCGTTTTTTGTCATTTTCTCTTATAAAGATTTAGTAATGTAGGCTCCATCCCTAGGGCCAAACCGAAAGACACAGGGACATGCAATTCAATTTTTTTACAAAGGACCCTTATATGTCCATAAGCATACTTACCATTTCTTTTCCAGTGCTTCTTATAGTAAGAAGAAGAGTTCCAAAGTTTACCTTGAATTTGACTCTTTTGGCCCTACCCACAAAGACCCCAGGGGGGTGGAGATCATGCAATTCATAATTTTTATTCACCCTAAGGTATGTAAAGTGTATACAATATTTCATCACAACTGAGTTTATGGTTTTTGAGAAGAAGTGGAAAATGGCAACTATTTACGGACGGACAACGGACGACACATGGCGATGGACAAAAGGCGATCGCAAAAGCAGTACTTAATATCCTTACCTGAGCTTCAGCAAAGCAATATCTGTTAGGATTGTCTTCAACCCTCTTCCGCACCAATTCTGCTATTCTAGCATCTATATTTACAGGGTTATGTGCCCCTGGGGCTAAAAATTCGCTGTAATAGTCAACATAAACAGCTATGATAAACACAAGTATATAAATTCATTATACATATGCATCACTACTATGGAGTATAGACTACAATAATGGTTTCTATGTATTTAGGTATTGAATGTTATAAATCATGCAAACACTACACTACTGGTATTAAATGTTTTTGCAAGTAATTATTTGATTTGGATAAAAGGAAACTGAAATTAGAAATACATGTACCTCCAACAGCTATATGCTTAATAAATACCATACGGCAATTAGTTTTTGTTAAAAAAATATTTGGTTTTTGTTTGTGTTTGTTTTGATTTTATTATTGTTTTGTTTTTTCCCCATTGTATTCAAATTTCCATGTACAATTGCAGGTGTATCTGAATTTAAATTTGTTCTTTATACGAATACAAAAAGCGAGAGTGTGTGTATGTGTAGGTGTATGCGTGCACGTAGATGGTATCATGTGCATGTTGTAAGAATTTTGTTAATTCATAATGTGCAATATTATTTATTATTATGTACAAGATGAATGAAAGTTTTGTCCTATCTTTTTGAGAATGTATAAGTACTGATTTGTCTATACAAGGGCCTCAAGGAAGATTGGTTAACCAATTGAGATACCCTCTTTAAATAAAGAAATTACTTACTTACTAAGTACTGCTAGTAATGAATTGGTACATTAGTTATTAATCACCATAGAAATCAGGTTTCAAATCTCAACCAAGCATTGCAACTAGGAAGAATTGTGCATTTAACTATTGTGAGGCATTATTTATAATAATACAAAATATTAACAAGCTTCATTTTTAAGTTTGCTGATTATGTAAATCAACATTGACCAGTGTCATAGATTTTAAACCAAAATTGTCGCCGTTGGGCACATCACCGTCTTAGATCACAATGTATGATTCAAATGCGAGATCAGGGAAAATAAAAATATTTATATTATTGTATTTAGTTGCATAGCAATAAAAATAAGTGAAGTTATATCAATTAAAGTGTTTAATAATTTTTTATTTTTTTTTAATTTTTACTGAAACAAATCTTGGCAACAAATCTTGAACTAGCTTTATCACTGAAAATGATAAATATCACTGTAACTCCACCTTGACAGTGCATGATTGAACAATTTGCACAACTGAACTGGGTTTTTTTAACAGAACATGTATTTTATTTCACTTATACTTACAGTATCTCATGGAACATTATACTGAAACATGTCCTTGCTAGCACATTTGACAATAATCAGGTTGAAAAGTTTAGAAGTCCGGCTGACATTAATCATAATTATAAATCAATGAAGCAGAAATAAGCAGAATGTGATGATGACAAGAGGAACTGTACTTGTATCTCTGACAAGTTCAAAATTAGTTTTGAAGGAGTAATGTTGACAAGATAATAAAAGGGTCATTACTCCACCAAAAGTTAATGTACCTCAATGTGATGACAATAATATGTGTAATTAGAATTGATACAGATGCTTCCTAGAAAAGTTGGTGAAAATCAGTCAAGAACTGTAGGAGTAGTAGAGCTGACAAGCTGAGGTGACATATGTATGGACGGACAAGGGCAAATCTATATGATATGCATCCCATCTATAAAAGTTGGGGGGGGGGGGGGGGGGGGGGGGGGCATATGAAAGTTGAGGGCAATAACAAAGTCAAAAAGTCACACTACCTTAGGCCATAATAAATTAATTACTAGATTATCATCCCCCCACCTTAATTTTCATGCTTCCCAGACCCTTTTTATTTTCATAAAAAAAAATATATAAAAAATATATATTAAAAAACATCAAAAATTTAAAAAGTAAGAAATAAAATCCTCCCACCCTCCCCCTTTTTTTAGAAAATTTGGATGATAATCTAGCAATTAATTAATAATGGCCTTAATACCAAGTTTTAAAATAAAAAAAAAAAAAAATATAAATAAACTAGAAATGTGTCCATGGGACACAGATGTCCCTGCTTTGTACATTGAAGATATCAATAAAGCCAAATATCAAGTTTAATCAAAATCGGTCCATCAATAAAGATTTTAGAGGTCGGAAACCGTCAGCCAATCAGAGCCCAGATCACCTAATTAATATGCCCCAATGCCATCCATTGTCAAACTTGACCTGGTTCTTATTGATATAAAGCCAAATATTGGATGATAATCTAACAATTAATACCAAGCTGTAATACTCACGTAAATATTTCATGAACTTTGTCATGTAATTCATTCAATTTAACACCTTTTAAATCTTGGCACGATAACCAGAATCTGAAAACAAAGACAATATTTTGATGATCCACGGAACATCATTAATATCTGAGGTTACAATAGTCTTACAGGCTAACTGTCATAATGTGTAACATTTATGTTCAGATGAACAAAATTTAAAATTCTCTGAATATTTTATCAAATCAATTGAAATAGTAAGAAATTGAACTGAATGTAAAAATAACACACCAACACGGGCAGATCATTTTCCGAAATCCTTAAAGGAGTGTACAACTACCCATTAATAAACATTTCACTCCATCATAATATACATTTTCAAAAGTGAATATAGAAGATTTGGAGAATCCAGCCCAGCAGATACAAATACAGATAAATAAATAAGGACTTTATAATAAGTATAAATAAAAACTTCTGTTTTATGAAACTTTATACAGTCTAACCGGATAAATGGATGGAAGTACTTTATAACTGCAGTCAATATACAATGACTGCAAAATTGACTGCACTTAGAAAAATAAGTTTTAAGCAATATTTTCAAATAAATATTTTATCGTATACATAAAAATTCAAAATTGATCTAATGTATATAAGTATTTGTCAGTACCTACTGGTTATTAATAAATACTGTTTGGTACCGGCTCCAATTCAGTCTTACATAAGGACATTTGAAATTTGTATTCATACTACTTGCTTGGTACCAATAGGACTTTAAATGTTCTCTGTGTAGTTTAACAAGAATTCTCCTTTCTTAACTTATTTCTTTCAATATCTTTCAAAAACTGTTTCCCTGATAATTGATACTCAGATAAGCTCCTCATTGTCCTTTGCTTCTCACCACTGATTCAAGCGAGAAATTAATCAGTTACTTGCCGAGATTGGGTGTGCTCGAGTACTGGTTAACCATTCAGGATCCCAGAAACAGTGGTTAGGTTGGCTGACAATCTGTTAGCCCTCGATGGCATAAAAATGATGCTGAATATTCAAACAAACAACCAGACAAATTTCAATTACTGACGATAACACTTCAGTTAAAATATACTTACTTTAAATTTTCACCGGAGAATTCCTTGTCCAAGAATTTGCTAAACTGATCCTTGCCTGCAGGATCTCTCAGCAATTCCTCCACAGAGAATGCCCACCGTTTAACCCGTCGTAACGGGATATCTCGAGCAGCTCTGTAAAATAATTTCAAAGATATCAAGACAAATTAAAAATTATGCACTCACCAAAACTTACAAAATTTTCACAAATTTTCAAACTGTGCTCCTCTTACCAGAATATTATCAAATCATGTTTTAAACTTATTTATTTTTCAAATTTATTTCTTTTACCTCAATTGTGAATTAAATTATTACAACTTATACAGTTCATGCTTTAGGTCTTCCTAGTAAGAACCAGAACTAAGCATATGTGGATATAGTGTCTTGCTCAAGGACATCACACACAGTCGTGGTGGAGGATCAAACTCAGGACCCTCCAATACTGGTTCTGATGCTCTACCACTGGATCATGCTCTTCACTAGTACAAGAAGATCAGAACAGAATTGTCGTTGGTATCGTTACTTTTTATTGTTGTTGTTTTATATTAAATGAAAACCATATAAAATATATTACTGTTTTGCAAAACAATAACCAGATTTCCACTAGAAACAATCAGATTTGTAAAATGATATCCTCCATTGTAAACAATGACAGATTTCCAAGAGAGACAAGCAGATTTGTTAACTGATATCCCGCATTGTAAACAGTGATAGATTTCCAAGAGAAACAAGCAGATTTGTGAATTGATACCCCGCATTGTAAACAATGATAGATTTCCAAGAGAAACAAGCAGATTTATGAATTGATATCCTGCATTGTAAACAATGATAAGATTTCTAAGAGATACAAGCAGATTTGTTACCAGATACCCAGCATTGTAAACAATGATAGATTTCCTAGAGAAACAAGCAGATTTGTGAATTGAAATCCGCATTGTAAACAATGATAGATTTCCAAGAGATGAACAGATTTGTTAACTGATACCCTGCATTGTAAACAATGATAGATTTCCAAGAGAAACAAGCAGATTTGTGAATTGATATCCTGCATTGTAAACAATGATAAATTTCCAAGAGAAACAAGCAGATTTGTGAATTGATACTCAAATTGTAAACAATGATAGATTTCCAAGAGAAACAAGCAGATTTGTGAATTGATATCCTGCATTGTAAACAATGATAAATTTCCAAGAGAAACAAGCAGATTTGTGAATTGATACTCAAATTGTAAACAATGATAAATTTCCAAGAGAAACAAGCAGATTTGTGAATTGATATCCTGCATTGTAAACAATGATAAGATTTCTAAGAGATACAAGCAGATTTGTGAATTGATATCCTGCATTGTAAACAATGATACATTTCCAAGAGAAACAAGCAGATTTGTGAATTGAAACCCGCATTGTAAACAATGACAGATTTCCAAGAGAGACAAGCAGATTTATGAACTGATACCCCGCATTGTAAACAATGACAGATTTCCAAGAGAAACAAGCAGATTTGTAAACTGATACCCCACATTGTAAACAATGACATATTTTCAACAAGAAACAAACAGACTTGTGAATTGATACCCCGCATTGTAAACAATGATACATTTCCAAAGAAACAAGTAGATTTGTGAATTGATACCCCGCATTGTAAACAATGACAGATTTCCAAGAGTCACAAGCAGATTTGTGAATTGATATCCTGTATTGTAAACAATGATAGATTTCCAAGAGAAACAAGTAGATTTGTGAATTGATACCCCACATTGTAAACAATGATAGATTTCTAAGAGAAACAAGCAGATTTGTAAATTGATACCCCACATTGTAAACAATGAAAGATTTCCAAAAGAAACAAGCAGATTTGTTAACTGATACCCCGCATTGTAAACAATGATAGATTACCAAGAGAATCAAGCAGATTTGTTAACTGATGCCCCACATTGTAAATAATGACAAATTTCAGAGAGAATCAAGCAAATTAGTTAACTCATCCCCGCACTGTAAACAATGACAGATTTCCAAGAGAATCAATCAGATTTGTTAACTGATGCCCCACATTGTAAATAATGACATATTTCCAAGATTTGTTAACTGATACCCTGCATTGTAAACATTAACAGATTTCCAAGATTGTGAATTGATACCCCGCATTGTAAACAATGACAGCTTTCCAAGAGAATCAAGCGGATTAATTAACTGATACTCCGCATTGAAAACAATGACAGAATTCCTAGACAATCAAGCAGATTTGTTAACTGATAACCCGCACTGTAAACAACATGATTTTCAAGAAAAACATGCAGATTTGTTAACTGATAACCCACATTGTAAACAATGACAGATTTCCAAGAGAAACAAACAGATTTCTGAATTGATATCTTGCATTGTAAACAATGACAGATTTCCAAGAGAATAAAGCAGATTTGTTAACTGTTACCCGCACAGTAAACAATGACAAATTTCCAAGAAAAACAAGCAGATTTGTTAACTGATACCCCCCAATGTAAACAATGACAGATTTCCAAGAGAAACAAGCAGATTTGATAACTGATACCCCACATTGTACACAATGACAGATTTCCAAAAGAAACAAGTAGATTTCTGAATTGATATCCTGCATTGTAAACAATGACAGATTTCCAAGAGAAACAAGCAGATTTGATAACTGATACCCCACATTGTACACAATGACAGATTTCCAAGAGAAACAAGTAGATTTCTGAACTGATATCCTGCATTGTTAACAATGACAGATTTCCAAGAGAAACAAGCAGATTTGATAACTGATACCCCCCATTGTAAACAATGACAGATTTCCAAGAGTATCAAGCAGATTTGTTAACTGATACCCCCATTGTAAACAATGACAGATTTCCAAGACAATCAAGCATATTTGTTAACTGATACCCCCCATTGTAAACAATGAAAAATGTCCAAGAGAATCAAGCAGATTTGTTAACTGATACACCCCATTATAAACAATGACAAATTTCCAAGAGAAACAAGTGGATTTGATAACTGATAACCCACATTGTAAACAATGACAGATTTCCAAGAGAATCAAGCAGATTTGTTAACTGTTACCCTCACAGTAAGCAATGACAAATTTCCAAGAAAATCAAGCAGATTTGTTCAGTGATACCCCACATTAAAAACAATGACAGATTTCCAAGAGAATCAAGCAGATTGGTTAACTGATACCCCCCATTGTAAACAATAACAAATTTCCAAGAGAAACAAGCAGAGTTGTTAACTGATACCCCCATTGTAAACAATGACAGATTTCCAAGAGAATCAAGCAGATTTGTTAACTGATACCCCCATTGTAAACAATGACAGAAAGAAACAAGCAGATTTGTTAACTGATACCCCGCATTGTAAACAATGACAGATTTCCAAGAGAATCAAGCAAATTTGTGAATTGATATCCCCCATTGTAATCAATGACAAATTTCCAAGAGAAACAAGTGGATTTGATAACTGATAGCCCTCATTGTAAACAATGACACATTTCCAAGAGAATCAAGCAGATTTGTTAACTGACACCCCCCATTGTAAACAATGACATATTTCCAAGAAATCAAACAGATTTGTTAACTGATACCCCGCATTGTAAACAATGACAGATTTCCAATAGAATAAAGCAGATTTGTTAACTGATACCCCGCATTGTAAACAATGACAGATTTCCAACAGAATCAAGCAGATTTGTTAACTGATACCCCGCAATGTAAACAATGACAGATTTCCAATAGAATAAAGCAGATTTGTTAACTGATACCCCGCATTGTAAACAGTGATAGATTTTCAAGAGAAACAAGCAGATTTGTGAATTGATATCCTGCATTGTAAACAATGACAGATTTCCAAGAGAATCATGCAGATTTGTTAAATGATACCCTGCACAGTGAACAATGACAGATTTTCACGAGAAACAAGCAGATTTGTTAACTGATACCCCGCAATGTAAACAATGACAGATTTCCAATAAAATCAAGCAGATTTGTTAACTGATACCCCGCATTGTAAACAATAATAGATTTCGAACAGAATCAAGCAGATTTGTTAACTGATACCCCACAACGTAAACAATGACAGATTTCCAATAGAAACAAGCAGATTTGTTAACTGATACCTGCATTGTAAACAATGACAGATTTCCAAGAGAATCAAGCATATTTGTTAACTGATATCCTGCATTGTAAACAATGATAGATTTCCAAGAGAAACAAGCAGATTTGTGAATTGATACATGCATTGTAAACAATGACAGATTTCCAACAGAATCAAGCAGATTTGTTAACTGATACCCCGCAATGTAAATAATGACAGATTTCCAAGAGAAACACGCAGATTTGTGAATTGATACCTGCATTGTAAACAATGACAAATTTCCAAGAGAATTAAGCAGATTTTTTAACTGATACACCGCATTGTAAACAATGACAGATTTCCAAGAGAATCAAGCAGATTTGTTAACTGATATCTCGCATTGTAAACAATGACAGATTTCCAAGAGAAACAAGCATATGTCTTAACTGATACCCCGCATTGTAAACAATGACAGAATTCCAAGAGAAACAAGCAGATTTGTGAATTGATACCCGCAATATAAACAATGACAGATTTCCATGAGAAACAAGCAGATTTTTTACCAGATACCCCGCATTGTAAACAATGACAGATTTCCATGAGAAACAACCAGATTTGTTACCAGATACCCTGAATTGTAAACAATGTTCATTTATACTGAGAATAACAATTTAAAGGTAAAATTACTTGAGAGGAGAATCATTGATTAACAAATTTATCTTTTGTAATAGCAATTATCTATTTTGACAATGTACATGTAGCTCTACAATCAGGTACTGACAAGTATGGACTTTGATAACATGATGCATGCATGACCTTTCTAGTTGTGCGTGGACCACATACCTACTTAATGTGGACCATATACCTACTTTATATTTGTCTATAGTTGTGTGTTGACCATATACCTACTTTATACTTATCTATAGCTATGTATGGACCATATACCAGCTTTATACATATATAGTTGTGTGTGGACCATATACCTACTTTATACTTATCTATAGTAGTGTGGACCACATACCTACTTTATACTTATTTATAGTTGTGTGTCGACCACATACCTACTTTATACTTATCTATAATTGTGTGGGGACCACATACCTTCTTTATACTTATCTACAGTTGTGTGTGGACCACATACCTACTTTATACTTATCTATAGTTGTGTTTAGACCATATACCTAGTTTATACTTGTTTATAGTTATGTGTGGACCATATATCTATTTTATACTTGTTTATAGTTGTGTGGACCATATATCTATTTTATACTTGTTTAAAGTTGTGTGCGGACCATATACCTACTTTATACTTATTTATAGTTGTGTGTGGACCACATACCTACTTTATACTTATTCATAGTTGTGTGTGGACCACATACCTACTTTATACTTATCTATAGTTGTGTGTTGACCACATATCTACTTTATACTTATCTATAGTTGTGTGTCGACCACATACCAACTTTATACTTATCTATAGTAGAGTGTGGACCACATACCTACTTTAAACTTATCTATAGTTGTGTGTGGACCACATACCTACTTCATACTTATCTATAGTTGTGTGTGGACCACATAGCTACTTCATACTTATCTATAGTTGTTTGTGGACCACATACCTACTTTATACTTATCTATAGTTGTGTGTGGACCACATACCAACTTTATACTTATTTATAGTTGTGTGTTGACCACATATCTACTTCATACTTATTTATAGTTGAGTGTGGACCACATACCTACTTCATACTTATTTATAGTTGTGTGTGGACCACATACCTACTTCATACTTATCTATAGTTGTGTGTGGACCACATAGCTACTTTATACTTATCTATAGTTGTGTGTGGACCACATACCTACTTTATACTTAATTATAGTTGTTTGTGGACCACATATCTATTCTATACTTATTTATAGTTGTTTGTGGACCATACACATATTTTATACTTATTTATAGTTGTGTGTGGACCATATACCTACTTTATACTTATTATATTTGTGTGTGGACCTCATACCTACTTTATAGTTATTTATAGTTGGTTGGACCACATACCTATTTTATACTTATTTATAGTTGTGTGTAGACCATATTGCTACTTTATACTTATTTATAGTTGTGTGTGGTCCAGATAGCTACTTGATACTTATCTATAGTTGTGTGTGGACCACATACCTACTTTATACTTATTTATAGTTGTGTGTGGCCCATATTTTTAGTTTATACTTATTTATAGTTATGTGTGAACCATATACCTACTTAATACTTATCTATAGTTGTGTGTGGACCACATATCTACTTTATACTTATTGATAGTTGTGTGTGGACCACATAGCTACTTTATACTTATTTATAGTTGTGTATGGACCACATACCTACTTTATACTTATTTATAGTTGTGTGTGGCCCATATATTTAGTTTATACTTTTTTATAGTTATGTGTGGACCACATACCTATTTATACTTATTTATAGTTGTGTGTGGACCACATACCAACTTTATACTTATTTATAATTTTGTGTGGACCATATACTTAGTTTATACTTATTTATAGTTATGTGTGGACCATACATCTAGTTTATACTTATTTATAGATGTGTGTGGACCACATACCTACTTTATGCTTATTTATAGTTATGTGTGGACAATGTACCTAGTTTATACTTATTTATTGTTATGTGTGGACCATATACCTACTTTATACTTATTTATAGTTGTGTGTGGACCATACATCTAGTTTATTATTATTTATAGATGTGCAAGGACCACATACCTACTTTATACTTATCTATAATTGTGTGTGGATCACATACCTACTTTATTCTTATTTATAGTTGTGTGTGGACCACATACCTACTTGTTTACTTATTTATAATTATATGTGACCATATACCTACTTTATACTTATTTATAGTTGTGTGTGGACCATACATCTAGTTTATACTTATTTATAGATGTGCATGGACCGCATACTTACTTCATACTTATTTATAGTTGCGTGTGGATCACATACCTACTTTATACTTATTTATAGTTGTGTGTGGACCACATACCTACTTCATACTTATCTATTGTAGTGTGTGGACCACATACCTACTGTTTTACTTATTTATAGTTGGGTGTGGACCACATACATACTTTATAATTATTTAAAGTTATGTGTGGACCACATACATACTTTATACTTATATATAGTTATGTGTGGACCATATACCTGGTTTATACTTATTTATTTGAGCTCAATTGTGAAGTTAGCTCAAAGCTTATGAAATTCCCAAGTATTCTCTGGCATGAGCAGCCAACACTTCATACACTGTACTAGCACACTGTTCCAATATACTTACAAAGTTTTATCTTGTTCCCAGTACTCAGTACTGTCTGTGATCCAGCGATTGGTTGGGTCCACTGGAGTATTGAAGGCATCATACTCAGCATATTGAACCTATGACCTCTGGCATGAGCAGCCAACACTCCATACACTATACTATCACACTGTTCCAATATACTTACAAAGTTTTATCTTGTTCCCAGTACTCAGTACTGTCTGTGATCCAGCGATTGGTTGGGTCCACTGGAGTATTGAAGGCATCATACTCAGCATATTGAACCTACGACCTCTGGCATGAGCAGCCAACACTTCATACACTATACTAGCACACCGTTCCAATATACTTACAAAGTTTTATCTTGTTCCCAGTACTTAGTACTGTCTGTGATCCAGGGGTTGGTGGGGTCCACTGGAGTATTGAAGGCATCATACTCAGCATATTGAACCCACGACCTCTGGCATGAGCAGCCAACACTCCATACACTGTACTAGCACACCGTTCCAATATACTTACAAAGTTTTATCTTGTTCCCAGTACTCAGTACTGTCTGTGATCCAGGGGTTGGTGGGGTCCGCTGGAGTATTGAAGGCATCATACTCAGCATATTGCTCGTAATAGGCTACATAACTGAAACAAACATGAATATACATATATATATATTTCCCTATAATATTCCTATGTAAAAGTCACATTACAGGACCCCAATATATCCCAGCCCTTTGATATGCAGAATATTCAATCCTTCCTGATGTAAGGATAATTTATATCAAATATGCACTAGTTTGACTGAAAGCTATTGCGAGGAAATTTTTAAAAATTCCCAATTTTAACCTTATTGCCCCATCGGCCCTCTGGCCACTTATGGAAATTCAATCCTCTTTATTGAACAAAATCAAATTTATTGTTACTTGACAATGCTTTAGATTTCAAATTGAACAACATATTTACCCAAATGGATAAAAAAATGAGAATTTTCCATTTTCCCATAGTATTCCCTTAAAGGGCCTCAATACATCTCAGTGTCCCTTGATTTGTACGAACTTAGATTTCTTAATCACAGTTATAATTAACATCAAATATGAACAAAACTGACTGACCGGTCTTTGGAAATAAGATTTATGACAATGTTCAATTTTAATAATTTTTTGACCCCACCTGGCCCCTTTAAGAATGTCAATCCTTCGTATTAAACAAAATCATATTTTTTATGACTAGAAGTTGCTTCAAAACTCAAACTGAATAAAAAAAGTCATAAATGAATTATAAAAAAGAGAATTTTCCGTTTTCGAATAGTATTCCTATATAAAACTCAAAGTCCCCTTACATGGCCCTATAAATACAAGACCCTTGATTTGTACGAACTTTAAACCCATACTCATTGGGATAATCCATATCAAATATGAACAAATTTGACTGACTGGTTGTTGAGAAGAAGATTTTTGAAATTATTCTACTTTAACCCTTTTATGACCAACCCTGGCCCCTTATGGAAAGTCAATTCTCTTTATTGAGTCAAATCTTATTTCCTATTACTAGATGATACTTCAAAACTCCAACTGAATAATAATTTTGCCTAAATAGATGTAAAATTCTAAGTCCCCCTATAAATTTTAGCCCCTAAATTCTTATCTGCAATCAAACGCCTACACATACGGATAATTTATGCCAAATACGAACAAATCTGACATACCTGTTCTTAAAAAAAATAATTTTTGCAATTACCAATTTTTAACCTTTTTTGGGCCCATACTGGCCCCTTAAGACAGTGGAACCCAGTCAGTTTAACAAAACTGAACCTCCTTCACCAAACAATGCTTCTGTGAAGATATAGGCAAAAATCATTTTCATTTTTTAAAAAAAAAAAAATATTTATTATAATGACACATGTCCCCTAATTGAACCCTCGGGGCGGGGTCATTTTTAACCCTAGGGACACTATTTGAACAAATCTAACAAAACTATAGTTGGTTATCATTACTACATAAACATTTCGAAAATCTGTTGAGCCGTTCATGAGAAGAAGATTTTTTAAGTGGAACCCTGTCATTTTTACAAATCTGAACCTCCTGTACCAAACAATGCTTCTGTGAAAATATAGGCAAAATCATTTCCATTTTAAAAAAAAAATAATTATTTTATTATAATGACATGACATTGTGTCCCCTTATTGAACCCTCGGGTGGGGTCATTTTTAACCCTAGGGACACCATTTGAACAAATCTAACAAAACTATAGTTAAACATTTTGAAAATCTGTTGGGCCGTACATGAAAAAAAGATTTTTTAAGTTTTGGACTATTTTTAGTAACGGTGGCCATCTTGAATTTCAAATCGAAAAAATATTGTCTCCTATACAATAATACATACATGTGTAGTTTCAGTTAAATTGGCCTAGTGGTTTCAGAGAAAGTGCTGCTAACATTTAGAGACAACAGACGACAGACAACGGACGACTGACGACGGACAACGCGCCATCGCATAAGCACTTCTAGCCTTTGGCCAGTAGAGCTAAAAATTGGATATGCCATATGCAACCTTTCATGTGTTGAAAATGGCGTTAAACCTAATTCACAAAAAAAAGTCTCATAAAAAAACAATATTTAACATTTACTGTCTACTTGGTATGCCATCACATGTTAACAAGTAGAACAGGGCACAATTGCAATGTCACTGGGGAACTCACATCATTTCCAAATGATCACCACGGTAAAAGGCTTATTGTTACTGATGTACTTATTAATTAATTATTTACATATTTAAACTGTTTATTCAATTGAATGAAATGATATTGCTTAGTTAATTATTCTGTTTGGTAAAGCAAAATAAATATTGCATTCCTGCTCAGGCTCGGATTTTTTTCCAATAATATCTATCAGATTCTACTTAAACAAACTGTGCCTTAATCACACGTTGAATAAAAATTGTGTTGTGTTGTTTTGCGCCTTTTCTTCAACAGTATTTCAGTTCCATAACGACAGTCAGTGCACCTTTCCATCATTTCTGGGATTGGCTAGGCAGTAAACCAGTACAATACACACTTTATCTCTGCAAGTCATAAACTACTTTCCCACATATTCAGGGGTAGGAGGTTCATACCTGTAGAACAGAGTTCATGGACAATCATCACAGAGACTGTGGCCATGTGGAATTTTGAGCATGGATCCCTGGATGAACAGTCAGAGGCATTATTAACTGAGCTAATTGGGCTCAGCTTAATGTATAATTATGTATTCCAGTTATTGACCCAATAAATAAGCCTTAATTAATTGTGTTCTATTAATAACTATATTTTCTCTAAAGGCTTTTAAGTAAAGTTTACATCATTAAAAGGCATGCATATTTTTAATTTTGGTTGTAAAGAAATTCATTTAAATAATGATTGTGTTGGATCTTATATTGCAAGCCAGGTCCGATTAGCTCAATCATAAATCCTGGGGTCATGAGTTTGAATCCCTGCCCGGCCACAATGTCAGTGATGATTGGTATATGACATTGCATCTCATTATCATTCACCTTTCACCACTGATTCAAGTGGGAAAGTTATCAGTTACTTGTGGAGATGGGTGTGCTCCAGTACCGGTTATCTGTTCATGATCCAGTGAATGGGGGGGGGGTTGCATATTGTGACATGCATGAATCATATATCCTGATTTGCATGGTCACTCATTAAGTGCCCATCAACCCGAGTGCAATGCATAACTGTACAAGCAGCCTCTTGTTAAAACTTCTATCCGATGTGAACAAACGTATCTTTAACCTGTGTGGGATGATGTGATGAATTGGACAACATTACATTTTGTTGCTCAATTAGACACAATGATGCAGGCAAACAAGAAGGCAAACAATGTAAATTCTGAACTGCTGAGAAGAGATTTTACCCAGACAATTGTATTATTAGGTGTTTAGCAAAACCGTCAACAATCTTCCAATTGTATAATGACTTCGACTATCTATTTGAGATGATTATAATTCTAAATGCTAACACACTAAAGAGTCATGCTGCAGGACTCACACCACTATTATCTCACTTAAGTCCAGGGCTACAGCTGAAGGAGGTAGAAATAAAACTTAAACACTTTAACATGTGTTAAATGGGTAGAATTTTAAAAATGACCACTGAAAATTTGATGCTGATACTAGATTTCTAGGCAAGTCTGTGTCATTTTGGAATTGTTGGTTCAAACCGCTTTGTGGGTGAATAGTTGCCATATTATTACTCTGGAAAGTGATAGATATCACAAAACCATTGAATTAAAAAAAAAAATCTGGTCAAGGTATGATTTTTTCCCTTTATAATTACATATCTTGAATCACTGAAGAATTTGAGCCCAGAGACATGCTGCAGATTTTGTTTTTTTAACTGTGTTTTGGACATAAATGTAATAATGGAGCTCTGTGGGAAATGTAATAGTGGTGTGAGACGTGCAGACACACAGTATGATACCCCAACCAGTCACATTTTTATGCACTGACACTATAACTATCCTCTAAATGCCAAGTGATATTCTGTGGTATGACACCCAGACCAGCCAACGTACGATTCTGAAAACTATCGCTACTTTAGTTTAACACGGCTGCTACATCATAATTGTTTAGAAAGTAGTTTAATGCCAGTTTTAAAGATGCATCACCTATAACTTTCAGTTTAGTAGATGGTGGAAAATATATTGAAACACAAATACAAAGGTCCAATTCGAAGATAATGATTCAGTAATATTGTAGTTGATCTTATTTATGAGAAATTTGTTAATACACAGATTGGCATGTTCTGTTTTATTTGGCAACGTTTTAGCATAACCCGATGAAAGACAATGAATGATTTTATCGCGGGCTGCGATTTAGTATTTGATCAACATAATTAAAGAATTTTGCACTACAAAGACACAATACAATACAAGTTATTGAACAGAATATCCATATCATATGATGTTTAATATACACGTGCAATTTTACCACTACGATTGAAAAATATTGGCGAGGCCTCTTTAACATATCCGGTGAAATGCACAGAAGGATTTATGACATATAATAACTGTAGCTATATAAAGTAATACATAGACGAAGGGCATAACTCATGGAAAATTTATCCAATCAGCGTACTATGAAAGAAAATGCCAAGTTTCAAGTAAATTGCATCAGAAATACTAACAAGGTTAAGATGCACTCTGTATGTATATACCTATGTAGTTAAGTATGGAAAAGGGGCAAAACTCAAAAAAACTTATCCGATCAGCATACCTTGAGAGAAAATGCCAAGTTTCAAGTGAATTGGATCAGAAGTACCAACACGGTTAAGATACACTGTGTATTTATATAGCTACGTAGTAAAGTATGGAAAAGGGGCAAAACCCATAGAAAAAATTTATCCTCTCTGGAAAATGGGCTTGAAGAAACAAAATCAAGGTTTGCACAGATATATTTGCACCATTTAGCTTTGAGAAATGAAGTAAAATGAGAGTTGGTATTCACTACCTATACAACCTGATAACACTTACCTTTCAGTTACTTTGGAAATTTTAACTCTTCTCTTTTCTAATTTCTTTTTTAATAATTCAATCTGTGAATGAAAGAAATACATATAAGTAATGTCATTTAAAATAAATTGGCTGGTTAGCATTTGTGCCAATTTATTTAAAAATCCAATCACAACCAAAGAAGATACAGTCCGGATAGTAGTGGATGGATGTACGGAGTTGTGACCTTGACCTATGAAGAACAGACCCGAGCCATTCGTCTGACAAAGATCCAGACAGCAACGGACAGACCAACGGAACTGCATGTAACCTTGACTTGACGCTAAACAGACCCAAGTCAGTCGCATGACACATCGTTTTTTCACAGTGAACATTTGTTCCAAGTTATCTAAAATTTGAATCACAACTAAAGAAGATACGGTCTGGACAAGAGGAAACACAGTGTATACATTGGATTTCCATACACTTGACCTGGAGCTATGACCTACTCCTTTGACAAACAGACCCTAGTCATTCTATATCTCCCGCTTCGCTCTACAAGTGGTGACGTGGAATAAAAATCCATTTTGCTACAGAAGAAAATTTATCAAATTTTAATAAAAGACGTACATAAATTACAACCACAATAACAATTCCGCAAGGACACTTAAGAACTTATATTGTCGCTATATTAGAATCTCTGGTTGTTTATACGTTTCTACATTTTCGCATAATTCCCAAAGTTCTAAATTGTAGTTTCGCCTTTAACAACTGTACTGATGCGGTTGTCAGCCACAGTATTATTCTCCACAATGATAAAGACAACAAACAACACATACACAAACACCTGTAATTAACATTTTGGTAGATTTGACATATTTAGCCATTTAGATTTTATTTATAATGATCATGAGATGTATTTAAACCATTTTAAATATAATTTTATTTTTTAACCCTTTACTCCATAGATACGCATTTTCCCACACCAATCACAGAAGGCCTTTGAAAACAGTGCAGGAAGGGTTCAGATTGCTCTTAACTCGCAAACTGAACACTTCCTGCACTGTTTTCCACTCTGTCAGTTAATATAAACATAATTTACCAAATAATTCAAAAGCCTTCTATATTACGTGTCCAAAGGTGTCTATATTAGAGGTGTCAAAAGGCGTCTATATGAAGTAAAGAGTTAATCTCCACAATGATATAGACAACAAACAATACATACACAAACACCTGTAATTGTTTACTAGTTGGAAAGGTGAAGTATATAATGGAAGGAAATATCACCTCCAGTAATAGATACAATATCATATAAACAAACACCTTGGCGTTATCATTTGGTATGAAAATAAACATGGTGTGGTATTTTTGTTTGTTTCCACAACAGGCATGACGATGCACTTGACAGTGGTGAAATAACCTATACAGAAGAAGAAGAAGAAGAAGAAGAAGAGGAAGGAACTGAAGAAAATGAAGAAGAAGAAAAAAGAAGAAGACTTGAAAAATTAAGATGAAATATTATAAACCTCAAATAACGTTTCGTGTGCCACTTGATTTCTTTATGATGGTTGTCATAAACGCTAGCTCTCTGGTAAGACAGTCAAATAAATTGAATTAAGTTTTAATGATGGTTTTACTTGTTGATTTTGTGTTTGGTTTCACATAATACTAAAACAACATTATAACATCTATTACCATATGTTTGATTAGGTATAACTTTTTACAGATGCAAACAAGACAAAACGAATGACAAACATTGTAGGTGAACAGAAGTTTTTAATTCCTAGTGTGAATCAGTATTAAAGAGATTTCTTTTAACCCTTTACTCCATAGATACGCGTTTTCCCACACCAATCACAGAAGGCCTTTGAAAACACTTCCTGCACTGTCTTCCACTCTGTCAGTTAATATAAACATAATTCACCCAATAATTCAAAAGCCTTCTATATAAGGTGTCCAAAGGCATCTATATTAGAAGTGTCCAAATGCATCTATATTAGAGGTGTCAAAAGGCGTCTATATTAGAGGTGTCCAAAGGCATCTATATTAGAGGTGTCAAAATGCGTCTATATTAGAGGTGTCCAAAGGAGTCTATATGAAGTAAAGGATTAAAGCGGGGCTGACATCAATTTTAATCCTCCTTTTTACCAAATGCATTGGATTTTAGACAAAATATCCTTCAAAGTAATAAAAGTTAACAATAATAAGTATAATTTTCTTTTAAAATAACAATGATCTTGACCTTAAGACTAATAAACCCAGGCACACGCCCTTAACAGTGAGTTTATCTTTGTCTAGTAAGAAAATTGTCATATAAGAACGGTTTGTTTGTTGTTTGAATGTTTAGCATCATTTTTATGCCATCGAGGGTGAACAGACTATCAGTTATCCACTCTTTTCTGGGATCCTGTAAGTTTAACCAGGACTCAAGCACACCTATCTCTGCAAGAAACTGATAACTTTTCCACTTGAATCAGCAGTGAGAGATAAATTACAATGAGACACAATGTTGTACTATAGCAATCATCACAGAGACTGTGGCCAGACAGTGATTTGAATTGATGCCCCTGGATTGATTATAAGTCAGACATGCTACTGACTTAGCTAAATGGGTCTAGCTTAAGGGAACAGAGTTACTGTACAAAAAAGAAGAAGAAGAAAATGAAGAGCATATGGTCTAGTGGTAGAGCACCAAACCCATGATCAGAGGGTCATTGGTTAGATCCTCCATCACAGCTTTGTGTAGTGTCCTTGAACAAGACAGCATGATTTGTCTAAGTTGTACAAACTTGTTTTACAATCAAAGTAAAATAAATAGGTTTAAACTACTGTACAAACTTAAATCTCTGTAAAAGGCCCCAAACAAAACTGTTTACTATACAGTCAAACCTGTCTTAAGCAGCAAGCCAAGGGAAGGAGCAAAAGTGGCCTTTTAAGACAGGTTGTTGCTTAATACATATTAATTTACTATGAAAGCATAGAAATGGGAATCAGAAAATATGGTTGCTTAAGATAGGTGACTGCTTAAAAGAGGTGACCGCTTACACAGATTTGATTGTACATTATAGTAAGAAACAATGTGGTTTACACAGGCTGGCAGTGCAGTGGATGAAGTGATGGCTACTCATGCCAGAGATTGTGGGTTTGATCCAAGGCTTGACCAGATGGTCTCTCAAAACCAACACTCAGTATAAGTTCTATTCAGAAAGCGCACTTTAGAGTAATTCATGTAAGCTGAGCTTTCTTCATAATCTAGCTAAAATAAGTTACTATAAACTTAAATAAATGTGGTTCACTGCCATTGTCAACATTGCAGGCTATATATGGCATTCAGTTTTATTGACCAGACCCACTTGAATCTAGGTAAAATCAGTGTTTGCAAATATCTGGCAAACTTTCTCATATTTAATTTTAGACTGAGCAGAGCTCAAACCTATGCCCTTAGCAGTGAGAGGTAGATATACTCGAGACAGCGGTTTGGACCAAGTGACCACAGTGTAACCCTGACCAGGTAAAATATTATCCTAGCAAGCCATACATGAGAATTAAATCTATGCAATCATAAATCTGTATTGACATAACAGAGCCTTAAAAGACCAAGCTAATTAAGATACATGTACCTACCAAATGTTCATTGAATTGGTACTCAAATGTTTCCCATACTGTTAATGTCTTTATGAATATTTATAATATAAAATTGGGTTTATGAATTGTGAAGGTCAGCATTAATATGTATGACTATAATCATATTAATATGCTGTATATTCATAATAAGATTTTTTAAATGGGGTTTAATGCCAATTTCAACACATGAAAGGTTATACATTGTATATGGCATATCTGGTTATCATTGGTGGTAGAAGACCTTAGAATGAATCTGAGTAGACCCACCGTCCTTCCACAAGTAACTTGCAAACTTTCTCACATAAAGATTTTGGAATGAGCGGGACTCAAACCTACGAACTTAGCAGTGAGAAGTAAGAGATCTCTTAGATCATTCAGCCACGCAGGACCCTTTGTAAGTGCAACTGAATGTTACGAAATACCTTACTTTGGAAATCCCTTTATATAAAAAAACAGGGAGACATAGAAATATTACATGAAACAGGGTGACATAGAAATATTACATGAAACAGGGAGACATAGAAATATTACACAAAACAGGGAGACATAGAAATATTATACAAAACAGGGAGACATAGAAATATTACATGAAACAGGGAGGCATAAAAATATTACATGAAACAGGGAGACATAGAAATATTACATGAAACAGGGAGACATAGAAATATTACATAAAACAGGTAGACATAGAAATATTATACAAAACAGGGAGACATAAAATATAACCTGAAACAGGGAGACATAAAAATATTACATGAAACAGGGAAACATAAAAATATTGCTTGTATCAAATGACTAGAAACAGAATTTTGCTCTGAAAGGAAGTATCACAGTGTTTTTCAACATTTTGAAATTAACCTAAAATTTTTTTATCATGCCTATAATATACTCACTGCTCCACTACTCCCATTAGGAAAAGTGAATTCCTAACATAGACATAACAGAGTTGTCGGATGACAACAAAGCTCGCTGATGGGATAAAACTCACCACCCATGCAAATTTTGAGATTGAAGGCCAACACCAAAACTTAAATGCAACTAAATGCAAATGTTTATCCTGGGTGTCTACAGACGAAAAATTAAGTCCAAAAGGCCCGTAACTTTGCCAACATGCAACCCCGAGTTAGGGTTTTTGTCTCTGTGTGTTCCATTGATGATGTTAAACACGTGTTTGCTTAGAAATCTTACCAGATAAAAAACTTTAACCTGCAAAATTAAGTCCAAAAAGGGCCATAACTCTGCCAAAATGCAACCCCGAGTTATGGTTATTGTCTGCGTGTGCTCCATTGATGATAGTGAACAACCATGTGAAGTTTCATCTATGTCCAAGGAGTGGTTGCATAGATATCTTACCTGATAAAAAACTTTAATCTGAAAAATTAAGTCCAAAAAGGGCCATAACTCTGCCAAAATGCAACTCCGAGTTATGTTTTTTATCTGTGTGTGCTCCATTGATGATGTTGTACACACATGTGAAGTTTCATTCATATCCCATGAGTGGTTGCATAGATATCTTACCTTATAAAAAACTTTTAACTGAAAAATTACGTCCAAAAAGGGCCCCAACTCTGCTAAAATGCAACCCCAAGTTATGTTTTTTGTCTCTGTGTGTTCCATAGATGATGGTGAACACACATGTGAAGTTTTATTCATATCCAATGAGTGGTTACATAAATATCTTACAGGATAAAAAACTTTAACCTGAAAAACTAAGTCCAAAAAGGGCCATAACTCGGCCAAAATGCAATCCAAAGTTATGGTTCTTGTCTGTGTGTGTTCCAATGATAATGTTGAACACACATGCGAAGTTACATTCATATCCAATGAGTGGTTGCGTAGACATCTTAAAAGGAACTAAACGCAAAAGTTTAACCTGGGTGTCTAAGTTCAAAAAGGGCCATAACTCTGCCAAAATGCAATCCAGAGTTATGGTTCTTGTCTCTGTGTGTTCCATTGATGATGGTAAACACACATGCAAAGTTTCATTCATATCCAATGAGTGGTTGCATAGATATCTTAAATAACCGCAAAAGTTTAATTTGGGTGTGTGCAGACAACAATAGCTCTCCTTGGATTTTGTCCTGGCGAGCTAACGACGACCACGGGGTCATGGCAAAAGCTCTCCTTGGACTTTGTCCCGGCAAGCTGAAAAGAGCTAAAAATATCCAAAGCCTCATTTTTGTAAGATTTAAACAAATTACAGATAATTTCTGTGATGGGGCTCCTGATATGTGTGATACCGTTTATTCTTATACTTACAGAATGAAATAGATCTTGTTGTATGCTGTCTGACGGATGTTGAAGATCAGCCTCCGATACACTCGGACTTATTCTACCACCCGGCACTGCATAATTAGGCTGAAATACATCCAAACACCTGCATCAATGCATGATTATATATACAGACAGCCCACAGACATTTCAAATGCAGGCTCTTTTAAAACTGTTTAACATATTCATAACATGTAATGAATAATGAATGCACAAAAGAAAAAAAGTTTCTGAGCAGTAACTGAAACTTTAAAGGGACACACTGCTGTTGTTTTTTTTTATAAATTATGATCTTTTTTTTTTTCCTGAAAATAATACATCTGCATGATGTAAATATGAAACAAAAATACATCAGGATGCAATTTATGTAAACCCTTTATTTCCTTTTTCATCATGTCTGACTATAAATCCAGGAGTCGGGAGTTGCAATCCCTGCATAGTCATAATCACCGTCATAATTGATAAACGACATTACGTCTCATGGTCATTCACCTCTCGTCGCTGATGCAATTGGGAAAGTTATCAGTTACTTGCAGAGATAGGTGCGGTTATCTGTTCAGGATCCTGTGAATGAGTAGTGAACTTATCATATATTAGCCTTGAATTGCATAAAATTGGTGCAAAATATTCAAACAAAAAATCATTTCTAGTTTCAAAAGGGGTACAACTTTGCTAAATGATTAAAAGGCATCCTGTTTGGCACATGGGTGGTATTTCAAAACAAAAAATGGTAATTAAATTTTAATTTCATCAGTTCCTATCAATATGAAAGAAAATAAACAAGGAAATGTCCATTTTCTTTATACATAATTTCAAAACTAGCGTGACAACATTCGTTTTTATAAAACGTTAATTATTTAAATATAAATGTTTCAGATAGTTGTTGTTGTATGGTGTTTAGCATCGCTTTCAACAAATTTTCAGTCATATTGCGACATTGTCTACGTCAGACAGTATTCTGAGCACTGCTACACTGGAGTCTTACATGGTCCGATACCACATCCACACATTATACTGAAAACAGGCCAACAAGACCTAGAACTATCCTCTAAATGCTAAGCGCCCGGTGAGGAATATTCTAGGACCATTTTTTCCAAGTCTTTAATATGACCTGGCAGAGGATCGAACCCATGACATTCTGCATGCGAGATGGGCGTTCCACCACTGGACCACCGCTGCAGTATGTTTCAGATAGTAATATTTGGAGATGAATATTTCCACAGGGTTACACTATAGGTAGAAAATTTAACGCACGAACAGGAGTAATGATGAATTCAACATTGCTGTAATACTATGTCCCTTCAAGAAGTCGATTGTTGTTTTTTTTTAAAAACAATTAAATCCAGCTATTTTTGCACTCACACTGTTATTAGACAATTGTATAACATGATCAAGATAAGTACAGGGTGTTAATCAAATAATTAATTCTCAACAAAAAATCTGCGTTTGTTCATTAATTCTCATTGTGTGTGTGATATGGAAGTTAGCATAAAAATGTTATTGCAACATAAGAAATGTGCATGCAACCATGAAGACCCCAAAGCACACACCTGTAGCACACACCTGTAGCACAAGAGAATGTATAATGCCAGAACACCAACAATTTAACATGTATTTTATAATATATTCAATAATTCATTTCTACTCATATAACACTTATTGTGGTCTTGGACCAATAATTTAAAGTTGTCAGATTAAAATCTTACTGTTATATATTATGTCTACAATAAAATAATTAAAATGGATTCAGAAATAACATAAGAAAACTTAAGGTAGAACCACTGACCTAGAAATTAAAGCGATATGGATAAAAGCCTCTTTGCTCTCCATCACAACATTTTTTTGGTACTTTTTATGTTACCATAGAATTCAGATTTTGAAACTATTTTTACATTGTCATATTTCTACTGCCAGGCCCGATTAGCTCAGTCTTTAGCACATCTGACTATCAATCTAAGAGTCATGAGTTTGAATCCCCGTCCGGCCACAATCTCTGTGATTGTTGATATACAACATTGCCTCTCATTATCATTCATCTCTTACCGCTGATTCAAGTGGGAAAGTTATCAGATACTTGATGGGGTGTGCTCATGTACTGATGAACCTTCCAGGATCCCAGAAAACGGGTAAGGTTAACTGATCATCTGTTAGCTCTCGATGGCACAAAATGATGTTAAATATTCAATCAATCAATAAATATTTCTATTGCCATAGCAACCAAAATATCAGAGCCTTCTGAAAATGACAACAAAGTGCATGCTATCTTCATTGTTCTCTACCACCATGTCAAGTTTCGTGACTCAACTTTAAGTTCTTTTAAGTTATCATAGGATAATGATATTAACATTATTGTACACATTTCATTGCCATAGCAACCAAAATTTGGTCCGACTTGAATATTAAGATTATGTGCATATTGCCTACTATCACTATGTCAAGTTCATAACTCTGTAAGTACTATAAGGCCATAATAAATTAATTGCTAGATTATCATCCCTGTCCGCCCCTCTAATTTTCATGCCACCCCGACCCTTTTTATTTTCATAAAAAAAAAAAAAAAAAAAATTATTAAAAAATCATCAAAAATTTTAAAAATCAAAATCAAAAATAAAATCCTCCCACCCTCCACATTTTAAAGAAAAATTTGGATGATAATCTAGTAATTAATTTAAAATTTATAAAAGTATTTTTTTATAACATAACCCTCTTAACACATGTGGATACCCTTCAGTACTTCAGGACAAGTGTTTATTTGTTTCTTGTTTTACGTAAATTATTGAATATTGAATCTCCAATTTAATCTACAGTGTTTAGAATTATGTCCGCCAACACACATTTACAAACATGTACAGCATGGAAAGCAAGAACAAGAACAGACTCGGCTGTCACTGTTTTGTTGTTAATTTTCAAAACCACTCGCTGCAAACCATTTTGTACAAATATTGCCATTCTACATTGTTTAAAGAATCCAACATTTCCACATTTAAACATTTCAACAAATCATTCAAATAGAATTTAAATATATTTTGTTAGTTTGGGATAAAGACACAATACGCTAGTAAGATACATGCATAATACTTTTATATGGGTGTACATTTTCCAAGGAGTGTATAATACTATCCGATGATTATATATATAAAAAAAAAACACACAAAATGTTCAAATACTGAGGTTTACAGAATTTTTCAAGGCTTTTGTACTTATTCCTGCAGTCTTTTTTTTCTCACCATGTACAAATGTCCACGAGTATTTTTTCCAAAACTCGGTGTCTGAATACTCCCCAGATTCAAACCATGGAAAATGTACGTCCAGGAATAAAAGTTAAATCTGTGCATTTAGTAACACAATAGCAGGCATGACAAACAGCAACCTGTAATCACAAAACTGGTTAATACAATATTAATAATTTTTTTCTGAACCTACAACAAAATATTATGATGTGCAAATGCAAAATTGTACTGTTTTTGTTTTTTTTTCCCTGTTATTTTTTGTTGCAGAAAACAACTTTAACCAAAACTGATTACATGACTGTCTTTCTTTCCTTGGCCCCAAAAAAACATTTCCCCGCCTTTTTATTTTCTATTTTATTTCCCCTGACACTCAGTACACCATCTACTGTCAGTGGAGTAATTATAACACCTTGTGGAAATTATAATATTCAACAGTCTATTACACTGCAGTCTAAATTAAGCGCGGTTCCATTCAACGTGAAACGCACTATACCACAGGTTCTTTTTATGGATCCCAAATTTAACATTGATATTTTCAAGCAGATTCATGAAAAAATCCCGTTATGACAATTGATTGAAAATATCTATTTAAGATAAATTGCGAAGCAATTACACCTAATTAACCCAGACTGACACGATGTTAATTATTCACGGTTATGCACATTTTTCATTGCTTTTAATTGATAAACAATGGTCTGTCTTGTTTATCACACATTAATTGTCATGCTTTTCGCAAATGACCGAACGAACGGGGGTGGAACAGTAAGAAGCCAACTGTTTACACCAGATATAGTATTGCCAATGGGAGTGCTCAATAGATTTCTCAATAGGTGGCTTATGAAGAATCATGTGTCAATCACGTGATGTGAAGTGGATAAAGCAGAAATGCTTTAGATTTTAAAAGGAAGTTTTTTGTACACATGGATGCGAAAATGAAAAAAAAAAACAACAGTTTTCCTTATAATATTCCAATGTAAAAGTTAAAGTCACATTACAGGGCCCCAATATATCCCAGCCTCTTGATATGCAGAATATTTTATCCTTGCTGATGTGTTAGGATAATTTATATCAAATATGAACTAGTTTAACTGACAGGACTATTTAGAGGAAGATTTGTAAAAATTCCCAATTTAAACTTTATTGCCCCACCCACGTCCTGGCCCCTTATGGAAATTCAATCCTCTTTATTGAACAAAATCAGACTTATTGTTACTAGACAATGCTTCAGATCTCATTTGAACAACATATTTACACAAATGGACCAAAAAATGAGAATTTTCCATTTTCCAACAGTATTCCTTGTAAATCTCATGACCTCTTACAGGGCCTCTATACAGGGCCTCTATACATACCAGTGCCCCTTGATTTGTACAAACTTAGAACTTTTAATCATAGGGATAATTCATATCAAATATGAACAAATTTGACTGACTGGTTGTTCAAAATAAGATTTATGACAATGTTCAATTTTAACCATTTTGTGACCTCACCTGACCCCTTTTAGAAAGTCAATCCTTCATATCAAACAAATAGTATTTGTTATGACTAGAAGTTGCTTCAAAACTAAAACTGAATAAATACAGTCATAACTGGATGAAAAAAAAAGAGAATTTTCTGTTTTTTAATTGTATTCCTATATAAAACTTAAAACCTACTTACAGGGTCCGTATAAATACAAGACAGGGCCTCTTTACATCCCAGTTCCCCTTGATTTGTACATACTTAGAACCCATACTCATTATGATAATCTATATCAAATATGAACAAATTTGACTGACCGGTTGTTGAGAAGAAGGTTTTTTAACATTTTCTATTTTAACCATTTTTTTACCCACCCTGGCCCCTTATGGAAAATCAATTCTCCTTATTGAACAAAATCTTATTTCCTATAACTAAATGATACTTCAGAACTCAAATTGAATAATAATTTTGCCTAAATAGATGAAAAAAGAATTTTCTGTTTTCCCATAGTATTCCTATGGGAAATTCTAAGTCCCCTATATATATTAGCCGCTAAATTCTTACTGCAATCAAACCACTACACATTGGGATGACTTATGCCAAATATGAACAAATCTGGTTCTTAAGAAAACGATTTTTGTAATTCCCAATTTTTACCCTTTTGGGGCCCCTCCTGACCCCTTAAGATGTTTGAGCACAGTCATTTTTACAAATCTGAACCTCCTTGACCAAACAATGCTTCTGTGAAAAAGTAGGCAAAATCAATTTCTTTTTAAAACAAGAGGCCCAAGAGTGCCTGAGGACGCTCTACTGACTCATAGTGACCATAGCACTTTTGAAATTCTACTATGCAATAGAAACATCAGCCATCTTGAATTTTAGATAGAAAAAATAAATCTTTTGTATTTAATAGAAACATCCATGTGAAGTTTCAGTTTAATTGGCATAGTGGTTTCAAAATAAATGAAAAAAAAAAGAGAATTTTCTGTTTTCCCAGAGTATCCCTATGTAAATTTCTAAGTCCCCTGACAGGGCCCCTATATATTTTAGCCCCTAAATTCTTATCTGCAATCAAACCCCTACACTTAGGGATAATTTATATCAAATATGTACAAATCTGACATACCGGTTCTTAAGAAAACGAATTTAGTAATTCCCAATTTGTACCCTTTTGGGGCGGCCCCTCCTGACCCCTTAAGACATAAGAACCCAGTCATTTTTACAATCTTAACCTCCTTCACCTAACAATGCTTTAGTGAAAATATAGGCAAAATCATTTCCATTTAAAAAATATATATATATATATTATAATTATTATATTGACATGTGTCCCCTAATTGAACTCTCGGGGCAGGGTAATTTTTAACCCTAGGGACACCATTTGAACAAATCTAACTAAACTATAGTTGGTCATTATTACTACATAAACACTTAGAAAATCTGTTTGGCCGTTCATGAGAAGAAGATTTTTTTTAAGTTTTGGACTATTTTTAGTAACGGTGGCCATCTTGAATTTCAGATAAAAAAAAAAATCTTCGCTATAATCTCCTATGCAATAGAAACATCCATGTGAAGTTTCAGTTTAACTGGACTGTGGTTTCAGAACAGATGAAAGAAAAAGAGAATATTCTGTTTTCCCATAGTATCCTTATGTAAAGTTCTAAGTCCCCTTACAGGGCCCCTATAAATTTTAGCCCCTAAATTCTTATCTGCAATCAAACCCCTACACATAGGGATAATTTATGCAAAATATGAACAAATTTGACATACCGGTTCTTAAGAAAACGAATTTAGTAATTCCCAATTTGTATCCTTTTGGGGCCCCTCCTGACCCCTTAAGACAGTGGAACCCAGTCATTTTTACAAATCTGAATCTCCTTCACCAAACAATGCTTCTGTGAAGATATAGGCCAAATCATTTCCATTTTAAAAAAAAATATATAAAAAAATATTATAATGACATGTGTCCCCTAATTGAACCCTTGGGGCGGGGTCATATTTAACCCTAGGGACACCATTTGAACAAATCTAACAAAACTATAGTTGGTCATCTTTACTACATATACATTTTGAAAATCTGTGGGCTGTTCATGAGAAGAAGATTTTTTAAGTTTTGGACTATTTTTAGTTACAGCGGCCATCTTTAATTTCAGATCGAAAAAAAAATATCTTCTGTATAGTCTCCTATGCAATAGAAACACCCATGTGAAGTTTCAGTTTAATTGGCCTAGTAGTTTCAGAGAAAGTGCTGTTAACCCTTTACTCCATAGATACGCGTTTTCCCACACCAATCACAGAAGTCCTTTGAAAACAGTGCAGGAAGAGTTGAGATTGCTTGTAACGAGCAATTTGAACACTTCCTGCACTGTTTTCCACTCTGTTAGTTAATATAAACATAATTCACCCATAATTCAAAAGCCTTCTATATTAAGTGTCTAAAGATGTCTATATTAGAGGTGTCCAAAGGCGTCTATATGAAGTAAAGGGTTAACAGATGACAGACGACAGACGACGGACAACAGACAACGCGCCATGGCATAAGCACTTCTGGCCTTTGACCAGTAGAGCTAAAAAAAAACAATTAATGTTTATTATAATAACATGTGTCCCCTAATTGAACCCTTGTGGTCATTTTTAACCCTAGGGACACCAATTGAACAAATCTAACAGAACTAAAGTTGATTATCATTACTACATCAACATTTTCAAAATCTGTTGGGAGGTTCATGAGAAGAAGATTTTATAAGTTTAAGACTATTTTTAGTAAAAGCGGCCATCTTGAATTTCAGATCGAAAAAAAATTCTTCTGTATAGTCTCCTATGCAATAGAAACACCCATGTGAAGTTTCAGTTTAATTGGCCTAGCTGTTTAAGAGAAACTTTGGCCAGTAGAACTAGCTAAAATAATGTAGTAACAAAATGCAAGTAATCATTTCACGATAAGTTACATTAAGAAGGAACAGAAAGAAAGATGTTTAAATAAAGTTCCACAGATGTCTCATTCCACATGTGGGACTTGCCATAGCTGCTATATCTACAACACGGTTACACATAATATATCAGTGTCCAATTCTATGTTCGGTTCCTCGGATTACCACATAATATCAGGATCACAACATATTTGCAAAGAATTTAAAATAACATCAAATGCATCCAAACTATTTTTCAAATAATAATACTATTCACATCCTTTGTTACACAAGGTGCTTGAAGCCAAAAAGATTATTTCTTGATGTTGTTGAAAAGTCTACTTGTGTATTAGTGGTCTGACTGTTAAAAGAGAGCCAATTAACGTTACCCCTAATCACACTGTGATTACTCGAGCAGGCTCTACATTGTTTGCAGTGACATTTACAGAACGATTATTTGTGACATTCAAATGAAAAAATAATTCTATCTACTCCCTAGATTTAATCATAAAGTGGTGATGAAATAAAATTTGATAAAGAAATGAAATAATGACTGAATTTTAAATAAGAGGTCACAATGACCCTAAATTGCTCACCTGTGGTATAAGATTAAATTTCTGACAATTCAAGGGCCAAAGTTCACATAATATCAAATTAAGACTTAACATTCAGAACAGTACCAGATCCTTATGATACCCGTTAACTACTGCTTAAGTTTAGTGATGATTCAATGATAAAAACTGGTGTTAGAGAACACACAAGGGGAAATAACACACATTTTCATGATTCAAGGGACATAAATCCATTATTAATTATCTGATTTGGCCTGTTCAAAAACTGTCTCAGATACATTACTTCCATGTAAGTTTGGTCAGGATCCAACAAGGTCAAGTTTGGCCTGTTCAAGAAACTGTTTGCGTCATTATGGTAAACAGGGTGAAATAAAACACAACTTTGAAAGTTAATGAATGACACACAACAGACAGGGCGATCAGAACAGCTCATCTTTAGCTTTGCTCAGGTGAGCTTAAAAGAAACGATATAGAAGACGATAGTCACTGACATGGAATTGTGGACAAACCATTTAAGGATTACACATTATAACATTACATGTGATAAAACCCATAGAGACATGCATATTTGTTTTTAAAGATACAGTACCTGTTGAGAAAATCTCTACAAAAATATTGAAATACCTTTTTTAGCTATGGAGAGTCATAATACAAACAGGTCTATGTTAATACAATATATTATGGAAGATAAAAAAATATAAACATCTTCTATCTTTTTTAATAATTTTTTTTTTACAAAACAGTAGAGTCATTCTTTGTCACCTCAAATGAAGAGACCTGAAATTTACATCTAACACATTTTTAATTTTTCCTTAACATTTGCTGTGCTGTCCTTTATTTTTTACAAAAAAACGTAAGTGAATTCGCCCTTTACTTCATATAGACGCTTTTATGCACCTCTAATATAGACGCCTTTGGACACCTCTAATATAGAAGGCTTTTGAATTATTGGGTGAATTATGTTTATATTAACTGCCTGAGTGGAAAACAGTGCAGGAAGTGTTCAGAGTGCTCTTCCTGCACTGTTTTAAAAGGCCTTCTGTGATTGGTGCAGGAAAACGTGTATCTATGGAGTAAAGGGTTAAATGATGTGTAGTTTGACCCAATATAGATGACCTTGAATAATTATCTGCTTTATGAAATGCAGAGAAAAATACTACGTTGTAACAATTGTCATAAAAGCCATTAGAACAATAAATCTGTTTATGAAAATTTAACCTTTACTTAATTGGAACCCTTATTCTGAACATTTTATTATTTGTTTATGAAAATTTAACCTTTACTTAATTGTAACACTTAATCTGAATCTTTTATTTTATGTTTATGAAAATTTAACGTTTACTTAATTGGAACACTAAATCTGAATCGCTTATTTTATGTTTATGAAAATTTAACCTTTACTTAATTGGAATACTTAATCTGAATCTTTTATTTTATGTTGATGAAAATTTAACCTTTACTTAATTGGAATACTTAATCTGAACTTTTCATTTTATGTTGATGAAAATTCAACCTTTACTTAATTGTAACACTTAATCTGAATCTTTTATTTTATGTTGATGAAAATTTAACGTTTACTTAATTGGAACACTAAATCTTATTTTATTTTTTGTTGATGAAAATTTAACCTTTACTTAATTGGAATACTTAATCTGAACATTTAACCTTTACTTAATTGGAATACTTAATCTGCACATTTTATTTTATGTTTATGAAAATTTAACCTTTACTTAATTGGAACACTAAATCTTATTTTATTTTTTGTTTATGAAAATTTAACCTTTGCTTAATTGAAATACTTAATCTGAATCTTTTATTTTATGTTAATGAAAACTTAACCTTTACTTAATTGTAACACTTAATCTGAATCTTTTATTTTATGTTGATGAAAATTTAACTTTTACTTAATTGGAACACTAAATCTGAATCTTATATTTTATGTTTGTGGAAATTTTACCTTTACTTAATTGGAATACTTAATCTGAACATTTAACCTCTACTTAATTTGAATACTTAATCTGAACTTTTTGTTTTATGTTTATGAAAATTTAACCTTTACTTAATTGTAACACTTAATCTGAATCTTTTATTTTATGTTTATGAAAATTTAACCTTTACTTAATTGTAACACTAAATCTGAATCTTTTATTTTATGTTTATGAAAATTTAACCTTTACTTAATTGGAACACTAAATCTGAATCTTTTATTTTATGTTGATGAAAATTTAACCTTTTCTTAATTGGAATACTTAATCTGAACTTTTCATTTTATGTTTATGAAAATTCAACCTTTACTTAATTGTAACACTTAATCTGAATCTTTTATTTTATGTTGATGAAAATTTAACCTTTACTTAATTGGAACACTAAATCTGAATCTTTTATTTTATGTTAATGAAAATTTAACCTTTACTTAATTGGAATACTTAATCTGAACATTTAACCTTTACTTAATTGGAATACTAAATCTGAATCTTTTATTTTATGTTTATGAAAATTTAACCTTTACTTAATTGGAAAACTTAATCTGAACATTTAACCTTTACTTAATTGGAATACTTAATCTGAACATTTAACCTTTACTTAAATGGAATACTTAATCTGAACTTTTTATTTTATGTTTATGAAAACTTAACCTTTACTTAATTGTAACACTTAATCTGAATCTTTTATTTTACGTTCATGAAAATTTAACCTTTACTTAATTGGAAAACTTAATCTGAACTTTTCATTTTATGTTTATGAAAATTTAACCTTTACTTAATTGTAACACTAAATCTGAATCTTTTATTTTACATTTATGAACATTTAATCTTTACTTAATTGGAAAACTTAGTATGAATTTTTTTATTTTATGCTGATGAAAATTTAACCTTTACTTAATTGGAACACTAAATCCGAACATTTTATTTTATGTTTATGAAAATTTAACCTTTTCTTAATTGGAACACTTAATCCGAACATTTTATTTTATGTTTATGAAAATTTAACCTTTACTTAACTGGAACACTTTATCTGAACATTTTATTTTATGTTTATGAAAATTTAACTTTTAATTAATTAGAACACTAAATATGAACAGTCAATTTTGTTTATGAAAATTTGACCTTCACTTAATTTATGAAAATTTAATATATTTTTTTCACCAACTTAAAAATATGTACACCCATGTGAACTTTACTTTTGTAATGCATTAAACATATTTTCAAGTTGGTCAAAACAACATTTTAAGTGGTATAAACAGTGAGAGGCAAGCGTTCATTAGACAAAAAAGCCTAAAATCTCTCGGCCATGGATGACCTCTTCATTCTGAAGGTCCAGGCCCAATTAGCTCAGTCATTAGCAAGTCTGACTGTCAATCCAGGGGTCGCAAGTTCAAATCCTTGCTCTGCCACAATCTCTAAGATGTTTGATATACAACATTGTGTCTCATTATCATTTGTCTATCATTGCTGATTCAAGTGGGGAAGTTATCAGTTACTTACGGAGATGAAGTGTTCTCGAATACTGGTTAACCTTTCAGGATTCCAGGAAACAGTGGTTAGGTTAACTGATCATCTGTTAGCCCTCGATGGCATAAAAATGATGCTAAATATTCAATCAATCAATCATTCCAAATGGGGAAGGACAACAGTTGGGCTGATTACTATATCAAAATGTCTATGCCAGTTCTCGTTGTTTTGTATCACAACTCATTACTTTGAAGTTCAAATAGATCTTTGTCTCACTAAAAAATCCTTCCCTTACATTTAAAAGAAATGCATTACTTGTTTATTGGGTACAAAGAAACGAAACAGACCAGACCTTAAACAAAAAGCTCTTCGCAGAGAAGAATATTTTGAAATATTTTGATGATTAAAAGAGCTAGAATTGTTTGAGGAAGAACAGAGTGAGAGGATAGTAAACACGGCTCTTGCAAGACGAGCAGCAGATTTATAGGGAGGTTACGGCTTCAATTTGACAATGTTATACAATCATTACCTACACATGATTTTACCTTCTTCTGTAACATACCAGTACCCATTTTTTACAGTAAAGTACAGTCAAACCTGTGTAAGTGGTCACCTCTATTAAGCAGTCACTTGTCTTAAGCAGCCACATTTGCTATTTCCCATTTCCATGCTTTCAGAGCAAATTAACCTGTTTTAAGCAACAACCTGTCTTAAAAGGCCACTTTTTCTCATTTCCTTAACTGGCTGCTTAAGACAGGTTTGACTGGATGCATCATTGTGTATACCATGTTGTATTTTTTTTATAATCGTTTCTACTTTTCATTTTGCCCTAAGGTCACTCCAAATCTTTTAAGTGGTAAATGATTTTTTTCCCCCAAAATAAATCAAGGACTTTTATAGAAGGATAGAAAACTTGCATCTCCTGAATAAATGTTGATGAAATAGCACATGAAGGATTGATAATTTGGCAAATTAATCATTCATATATCACAGCCAACTGATTTATTGTACATAAACTGTAAGTTGCATGTAGTCTTAGATGTTTTAACATGTTTCGATCATGCAAAATGATCTTGAATTAAAGATGTTGAGGTTTGAAGGAAAATTTATCGCAATTTATTGATATTTTAGCTGCAGTATACGAATTTTGTAATCCCAAGTACTTTAACAATTTTAAACACAAATTTCTGGGAATGTATTATTTTAATGACAATTGCATTCTGCAATGTAAGAATTCTAATTTGTGTTCCTGAGATGAATGGAAGTTGAAATAAAAGAAAATGAGATAATGCGAGATATTGCGGGAATACGCAAGCGTTTACAAAATCTCGATCAGTTGTCTTTCCTTCTCTATATAATTCCTTGAAAAAATTTATGGAAGTGTAGTCCAGTAAAACTAATTCTTTCAAAAGAAGAACTTATCACAAATTAAGCATAAAGGTCATTTTCTAATTTTGAAGTATTTATTTTCAAAACAAAGATTTTTGTGGTGTACAATTTTGGAATTTTCAAGAAAATCTGCAGTTTCTTTTACTTTTCCCCAAATATTAAAATGAAAAAATTCAAATAATTATTAAAAAAATAGTGATAGTGGATTCGCAAAACAACAAATTTAAAAAGTCTGGCCTAATGTTAGAACTAGACCTATATCAACCATTTGAGACTGCATCTCAGACTCAATGTCGTCCATTTTTAAAAACTCTCTCCAAGCCTTTTTTTCAACTTTCCACATTTCATTGTTGAATAAGTGTGTAAAATATGAAACCATGTATGTCTTAACTTCCAATTTGGTAATAATAAAGAAGTAGGTTAAAGGGATTTGTTTGTTTGTTTGCTTGGTGCTTTATGCCTTTTTCCAACTGTATTTCAGTTATTTATTGATGGTCAGTGCACCTAATCACCATCCCTGGGATTTGCTCTATGGTTACCCTGTACAAGACACACCTTATCCGTGGAAGTGAATGACTACCTCCCCACATATTCAGTGAGAGACTCATGACTATATGAGAACAATAGAACAAAGTTCATTGAGCAAACTTCACAGTCCTTGCATTATAATTGCATTCCAAAGGCCAGGCCCTATTAGCTCAGTTGATTACGCATCTGACTATCAATCCAGGGGTTGAGTTCAAAACCCCGCCCGGCAATAGTCTCTGTGATGATTGATTTATGACATTGTGTCTCGTTATCATTCGTCTCTCACCACTGATTCAAGAGGGAAAGTTATCAGTTGCTTACGAAAATGGTGTGTGCTTCCGGATCCCAGGAAACAATGGTTAGGTTAACTGATGGCATAAAAATAACTCTAAAGATTCAATCAATCATTTGATCCAAAGGCAACAACAAGCACTCCAAGCAAAAGGTCAATGTGATTGTGATGTATACAATTATAATATTATCATTAATTTTGAAATATGTACTTCATATGCTTGTTCCAACAAACTACCTCAAAATATCACAGATTTACTCCTGGACTGTTAAAGTGTCGTAACTTGATAGTGGGTGGGAAAAAAGTATGTATATTGCAAGCATTTTAAAACAACTACTGCATCATCATGCTCAGAGATTTATTTCTTGCCAAAAATGAGGTCTGACAATACAAGATCACATTATGACATATAATAAGATACTAGTGAAGTAAACAAAACTATCCTTGACTAAATGATCAGCTGATCTTAAGTAGACTGTGTCAGTATTATTTTACCTGGCACTCATGTATATTCTGTGTATATCTGTAAGTTAATTTCTGTTGTCCTAATGTAAAAACCGATATCTATTAACACATTATCAAATCGGCATCATGTCACATTCACAAATGGCTGTGGGAAGAAGACGTTTAAATGCCTGAGTATATTGGCAAAGATTAATGAGAGTGACAGGTAGACGCTTATGCACAATATCTATAAAGCTTCTTCAATAATACATAATATTTGTTTATTTCATTAATTGATTAATCATATTTTCTGAAATGTCTATCAAATTTCATTATAATGTACTCAAGAAACGCACAAAATCATTTATTCAGTTTTGAGTTCAATGTAGCACAACTGGAAAGATTGATCAGAAATTATAATTTCAACTTCAATAAAACATTAATTTTCTCCGTTTCACATAAGAATCTTTGTAAATATTATTAAATGACATTTACACCCACGAATGTACGTTTTGGCGGATGAAAATATTGTATCACACTAGCCGTGTAGAATTTTTTTTTTAATCTCTGGGCATTTTTGTTCTTGTTTTGGGTTCATGTTTCAGTTAACTTCAAGGGGATGATTTTCTATTAAATAAAATCAGTATCAGGATATCAACCTTGTTTAATGCTAAATAAAAAAGTAGTCTCTTTTGAAAATCCAGCAAATAAAACATATTTTATAGCAAAAACTGGTTTCAAATGAGCAAAATCAAGTGTTACCAACACAGCAGAAATTTAGATATTTGGCAACAAATTCTGATAGGGGTAAAATCATTGTGTAATAAAATTTTCAGAATCCTATATAGACATATTACACAATTACAAAACCTTATGCTGAAACCTAAGCAAATTAGTGTTTTATATTTACTTTACTTCACTACTACTGAAACAGATCCACTGGGGAAAGGGAAGGCATTTAGTATGGTCAAATTGAACCTTCAGCTGCCTAAAAATGGCCAATATATACAAAGGTCAACCCAGAAAACCATGACAATGTTTGTAACTTTGTAAGTAGTGATTCAAACTCAGTATTTATCCTGGATACCTAATTAAATACTATGCATCAAGTTACAAGAAAATATCTCCAAAATCAACAAAATTATATAACTTTTAAATGATAAATGAACTACCAATGACTGGTGGAATAATACATAGTGCTTTATATATTTGATGCACATTTTTGAAACATGAGCTGGAAAATGAATTTTAGTTGTTTGTTGAAAAAAAAATTATTACCATTGTATATTTGGGAAAGAAATGCTAAAACTGAATTCGTCACGATTTTGTAGGAAAACCTCTTGTACATTACGCCATTAAAAATTAATTGCTAGATTATCATCCAAATTTTTCATAAAATGGGGGAGGGAGGGTGGATTTTATTTTTACTTTTTATTTTTATCTTTTTTTTATGAAAATAAAAAAAGTTGGGGGCGGCATGAAAATTAGGGAGCGGGCGGGGATGATAATCTAGCAATTGATTTATTATTTCCTTATGTCCCTTCCCTAAGATTATATAAGCATTCTCTAAAATCATAATTTACCTTTCCCCACCCACCCAACCACCCACCCAACCACACACACTCTCACCATCTCCTGTACAAATGAAAATCAACCTTCAGCCCCACAATATTAAATCACGACTCTACCGCTGAGCCCTACTGTATGACATACATAAAAGGCAAAGTGCTTATAAGTAAGGGTAAGTATGTGGATAACAACACAACACAATGCAACACTTAAAATGCCACAAAATGTTAGTAAAAATAGTGAACGTACCCAGGTACCTACCCGAGACATCTTGGAATGTCTATTCATACGGCAGGCTTTCTTTATATCTACTTCTGTTGTATTTACACACCCAGGCTGCGGAGGAAAGTGTCATTGTTGATTTATCTCACTTTCAAATTAGACTATTGTGTCACAGAAAATAGAATTACTTTTTAACTTATGACCTTTGTGTTATTTCTATTGTAAAACTTAGTGTTTAACCTCATTTGACAACCAATGGAATCGCTTCAACTTTCAAAAAAGTGTGATTATGGTGAACAATTCTGCCATGTTATCTGAAATTTTTTACCTATTTCTGACCTTCAACCTGTAAGTGTGACCTTGACCTTTGAACTATGGGCCTGGGTCTTACCTGCAACGGTTTGTCAAATTATTGTGAATTTTGTACTTTGCTTACTTATAAATTTCTTCATGCATGGGAAAGTTAATGTAGTTCTGACATATACACCTAACCGCCATTGTGATGACTATAATGTTGAGGTCACCGCAAGCAGACTTGAAAAACTAATTAATACTAATTAAAACTAATTAATCCTCACATAGATATTTTTATGTAGCAGTAATTTATTACATTAACTTTAATCACTATAAACCAATACACTTATCTGCAATGATGTCATTCTATTATATTTTGTAGTTAAAATACAGATAGTTTTGTTTAATTTATGTAACAGATAAATGTTACAAAACGTCTCTTTAACTGTATGTTCCATCTAACAACAGAGTGACTTAGTTTCACAATAGAGTATCGGATTTATATCTCGGTTGACCAGGCTTGGAAAGCTGAATGTTTATCTTTAAGCTGATCAACAAGAAAGTTACATTATACCGATATACCATTTTAAAAAATAACTTGAATACAATTTAACTTGCTGACTTTGACGAGAAACAATTTCAATACTTACAACTGGCCTATGTACATCCCAAAATGCCCTTTCTTGACTATCTAATACTTTTCGTTCTAATTTATCACGCTTTTTGTCGACTCTGAAAAATAGAAAAAAATGACATTTTCTTAAATCTTAAAGGAAGTAAAGACAATCACTGTACTTTTTATTCAACATGTTCAGAGAGACGACTATTCCAAACCGTTGTGGATTCACCTGTGGTTGAGCAGTGTGAGGTGCCGTCTCAACACTTTTCTCTCACCCCCAAAATCATGTTTGAGCCCAGCTTGGTCATAAAAACTTCAGGTAAGAAAGTTCACAAGTTACTACAAAAGTCCAATAACTGTGTTGTTGTTATTGTATGGTGTTTAGCGTTGCTTTCAACAATTTTTCAGTCATATCGCGACGGTGTCTACTTGAGACAGTATTCTGAGCGCTGTCACACTGGAATAGCATGCCGCAGACACATGGTATGATACCCCACCCAGTCACATTATACTGACACCAGGCCGACTAGACCTAGAACTCTCCTCTAAATGCTAAGCGTCAGGTGAGGAAGCTTCTAGTACCATTTTTAAAGTCTTTGGTACGATCCGGCCGGGGATCGAACCTGCGACCTTCCGCATGTGAGGCGGACGCTCTACCACTAGACCACGCCGCGGTCCCCCAATAACTGTGATGGTATACAGTATAATCTTCTTATCTTTATGTTTGTCTGTTGATTAATTGTATTTTTTAAATAAATGTGAGGTACCCTAGAACAATACATTTACACCTACAGACATATAATTATGTACATTACATGTTTGCTTTTTTATGTGCACAATTAGGAGAGATAATGAGAATTTGTTATTTCAATGATAGTCCCAGGTGAAAATCCTTATGAGGCCCCAAGAGAATGTAAACAATTTGAAACCTATTAAAACTAATTAAACAAATTTGAATATTTTTTTCCCCTTGAATAATACTTTGATTTGAACAAAAGCACTTTCAACATTTTTTACAATTTATCTCTATTCATACAAATGGCAAGATTCTTAAATAACCTGTTAGGGTTTGGTAATTGTATTTTGGACTCAAACATATTCCCATATTACATTGCCTTATAAACATACATACATACCTTAAACACATCCATGAGAAGTTAAAAGTACAATTTGCCACACTGTTTCAGAGAGAGTGCCGTAAATGACAACAAAAGTCAATGCAACATTGCATAAGCTCACTTTGACCTTTAGCAAGAAACCATTTTTAAGATTTTTCAAATATTAAAGCAAGTGCTTACTTGGCTTGGGCCTCAGCTTGCATGAAGATGAATTCCCATTTCCGAGAAAACATCTTCTGCAACCGTGCTAAGTTTTCTGCTTCATAGTCGGCAAGTTCGAGACGCTGCTTGTTCTGCATTGTCCTTTTGCATAAATATACAGCTGAAACAAATAATAAACCAATCAACTCAGACGAAATTTGTTTGCTATGGTAACAGAACTGTAAACAAAGAATTTGGATTAAACATTTTCTTTTCAGATGAGATTTACATTATTTATCTCATTTACTGATAATCGAGTTTCAAGTTGATTTACATCATCAAAGTCGAGTTGAGAAGTCCACTGGGAAAGAGGTAAGTTTTAGTACATATGTATTTATCTCATTTACTGATAATGGAGTTTCAAGTTGTTTTTAATCATCAAAAACAAGTTGAGAAGTCCACTGGGAAAGAGGTTAGTTTCAGTATTTATCTCATTTACTGATAATGGAGTTTCAAGTTGATTTACATCATCAAAGTCGAGTTGAGAAGTCCACTGGGAAAGAGGTAAGTTTTAGTATTTATCTCATTTACTGATAATGGAGTTTCAAGTTGTTTTTAATCATCATATCATAATCAACTTAAAGTGTCCCATTGGAAAGGGGCAGGTTTTCATTTTTTGTCTCATTTACTGATAATGGAGTTCAGAGTTGTTGTTTTATAAAATCATAAAAATTAAGTTTGAGAAGGGCCTTTGGAAAATGGGGGAGGGTGGGGTTCATTATTTGTCTCATTTACTGATAATGGAGTTCAAAGTTGTTGTTTTAAATCATCAAAATCATGTTAGAGAAGTCCACTGGGTAAGCGGGAAGGTAAATAGGAATTTTGGTTTTTCATTACAATATCATTCCAATCTGTTTTTAAGGTTTTTAACCAAGGTTGGAAATTGGTTTCACTGCTATTTTTTACACTTTACAGGTTATATTATGTGGTCTCCAGATTTACTGTTGGAGGAAGATCTCGGGATTAATCAGTACAAGACCACTGTCAACCGTCAGTCATTGGTAAACATCCAATCACGATTTTTTTGGAATTGGGATGGATTTGAAAAATCACATCCTCAGCATTAAGTAGTTAGTGACCCTACAGCTGTGCCTCAGCCACTCAGTCATGGAGGACCCCTCCAACCACTCAGTCAAGGAGGATCTCCCACTCAGTCAAGGAAGACTCCCCTCGTCTCAGTCATGGAGGACCCCCCACTCAGTCAAGGAGGACCCCCCTCCACTCAGTCATGGAGGACCCACCTCCACTCAGTCATAGAAGACTCCCCCACCCACTCAGTCAAGGAAGACCCCCCCTCCACTCAGTCATGGAGGACCCCCCCCCCCCCCCCCAACTCAGTCAAGGAGGACCCCTCCACTCAGTCATGGAGAGCCCCAACTCAAGTCAAGGAGGTTCCCCCCTCCACTCAGTCAAGGAGGACCCCCCTCTACTCAGTCATGAAGGATCCCTTCCACTCAGTCATAGAGAAACCCCGCTATTCAGTCAAGGAGGACCCACTCCACTCAGTCATAGAGAAACCCTCCACTCAGTCAAGGAGGACCCCCCTCTTCTCAGTCATGGAGGATCTCTTCCACTCAGTCATAGAAAAAAAACCCTATTCAGTCAAGGAGGACCCACTCCACTCAGTCATAGAGAAACCCCCACTCAGTCCTGGAGGACCCCCTCAACTCAGCCAAAGAGAACCCCCACACCCACTCAGTCATGGAGGACCCCTCACTCAGTCCTGGAGCATCCCCCCTCCACTCAGATATAGAGACCCCCACTCAGTCATAAAGGACACCCCCTCCTCTCAGTCAAGGAGGACCCCATCCACTCAGTCATAGAGAGTCCCCCCCCCTCAGTCATGGAAAAAACCCTCCACTCAGTCATAGAGACCCCCCACCACTCAGTCAAGGAGGACCCCCTTTACTCAGTTATGGAGGACCCCCTTTACTCAGTCATTGAGAACCTCCTTTACTCAGTCAAGCAGGACCCCTTCTACTCAGTCATGGAGGACCCCCTCCACTCATCTATAGAGAAACCCCCCACTCAGTCAAGGAGGACCCCCTCCTCTCGGTCATGGAGGACCCCCTCTACTCAGTCATGGAGAACCCCCCCCCCCCCCACCCACTCAGTCATGGAGGACCCCCTCCAATCATTCATGGAGGACCCCCTTCACTCAGTCATAAATAATCCTCCCCTCCATTCAGTCCTGGAGGATACCCCCTCCACTCAGTCATAGAGAACCCCACCCCCACCCCATTCAGTCAAGGAAGACCCCCTTCACTCAGTCATGGAGGACTCCCTCCACTCAGTCATAGAGAACCCACCCACCCACTCAGTCATGGAGGACCCCCTCCACTCAGTCATAGAGAAACCCTCCACTCAGTCAAGGAGGACCCCCCCCCCCCCCCCCCCTCTACTCAGTCATGGAGGATCCCTTCCACTCAGTCATAGAGAAACCCCGCTATTCAGTCATGGACGACCCCCCTCTTCTCAGTCATGGAGGATCTCTTCCACTCAGTCATAGAAAAACCCCCCTTTTCAGTCAAGGAGGACCCACTCCACTCAGTCATAGAGAAACCCCCACTCAGTCCTGGAGGACCCCCTCCACTCAGTCAAAGAGAACCCCCCCCCCACACCCACTAAGTCATGGAGGACCCCCTCCACTCAGATTTAGAGACCCCCACTCAGTCATAAAGGACACCCCTCCACTCAGTCAAGGAGGACCCCATCCACTCAGTCATAGAGAGTCCCCCACTCAGTCATGGAAAAAAAAACTCCACTCAGTCATAGAGACACCCCCCCACACTCAGTCAAGGAAGACTCCCTTTACTCAGTCATGGAGGACCCCCTTTACTCAGTCATTGAGAACCTCCAACTTAGTCAAGGAGGACCCCCTCTACTCAGTCATGGAAGACCCCCTCCACTCATCTATAGAAAAAAAACCACTCAGTCAAAGACCCCCTCCACTCAGTCACAGAGAACCCCCCCCCCCCACCCACTCAGTCATGGAGGACCCCCTCCAATCATTCATGGAGGCCCCTCTTCACTCAGTTATAAATAATCCTCCCCTCCATTCAGTCCTGGAGGATGCCCCCTCCACTCAGTCATATGGAACCCCCCCCCCCCATTCAGTCAAGGAGGACCCCCTTCACTCAGTCATGGAGGACTCCCTCCACTCAGTCATAGAGAACCCCCACTCAGTCCTGGAGGACCCCCTACACTCAATCATAGAGACCCCCCCCCACACCCACTCAGTCATGGAGGACCCCTCCACTCAGTCATAGAGAACCCCCCCCCCCCCACTCAGTCCAGGAGACTGCCCCCTCCACTCAGTCATGGAGGACCCCCACCACTCAGTCATAGAGAACCCCCTCCCCCACACACACACACACACACTCAGTCATTGAGGACCCCCTCCACTCATTCATGGAGGACCTCTCCACTCAGTCATAAAGAACCCCCACCCCTCCACTCAGTCCTGGAGGATGCCCCCTCCACTCAGTCATGGAGCATTCCCCCTCCACTCAGATATAAAGACCCCCCACTCAGTCATAAAGGATGCCCCCTCCACTCAGTCAAGGATGCCCCCTCCACTCAGTCATGGAGGATCGGCCCCCTCCACTCAGTCATGGAGGATCGGCCCCCTCCACTCAGTTATAAAGACCCCCCACTCAGTCATAAAGGATGCCCCCTCCACTCAGTCAAGGATGCCCCCTCCACTCAGTCATGGAGGATCGGCCCCCTCCACTCAGTCATGGAGGATCAGCCCCCTCCACTCAGTCATGGAGGATCGGCCCCCTCCACTCAGTTATAAAGACCCCCCACTCAGTCATAAAGGATGCCCCCTCCACTCAGTCAAGGATGCCCCCTCCACTCAGTCATGGAGGATCGGCCCCCTCCACTCAGTCATGGAGGATCGGCCCCCTCCACTCAGTTATAAAGACCCCCCACTCAGTCATAAAGGATGCCCCCTCCACTCAGTCAAGGATGCCCCCTCCACTCAGTCATGGAGGATCGGCCCCCTCCACTCAGTCATGGAGGATCGGCCCCCTCCACTCAGTTATAAAGACCCCCCACTCAGTCATAAAGGATGCCCCCTCCACTCAGTCAAGGACGCCCCCTCCACTCAGTCATGGAGGAGCGGCCCCCTCCACTCAGTTATAGAGGACCCATGCCTGGAGAAACAAGAGTGTCAGTATGATTTTAATTCAATCAGAATGCAGTTATGGTCAAATTATATGTATATATTTACGGTAGTGGCATGGGTGTTACCACTCACACCAGAGGTTGCAGGTTCAGTCCCCAGCTTGACCCAACGCCTCTCATAAAACAACAGTACTGGTTATACCCAGGAAGCAGACTCGAGAGCAGTTCATTTAAGCTCGGATCTTTCATCACAATCAAGCTAAAATCAATTTGGTACAAACTAACAAAACATTTGGACAGTCTGAAAATGTAATTTATAATGGATGTAATTGTGTTCTCTTTATGTTTCATCAGTTTTGGATAAAAATGTAGCTGAAGTTGCTGGCACAAAAATTAACAAAATATTATCTAACCCGAATCTGTTACTCACCAGGTAGTGTTGGCTTATTAAATATAAATGAAATGGTGCAACATCCACTGTGCATAAATATTGTTGTTGTTGTTGTATGGTGTTTAACGTCACTTTCAACAATTTTTCAGTCATATCGCGACGGTGTCTACTTGAGACAGTATTCTAAGTGCTGTCACACTGGAGTATCATGCCGCAAACACATGGTATAATACCCCACTCAGTCACATTATACTGACACCGGGCCGACAAGACCTAGAACTCTCCTCTAAATGCTGAGCGTCAAGCGAGGAAGCTTCTAGTACCATTTTTAAAGTCTTTGGTATGACCCGGCCGTGGATTGAACCCACGGCCTTCCGCATGCGAGGCGGACGCTCTACCACTAGACCACGTCACGGTCTGTCCATAAATGAACATTTATACATGAACCTACCATAATCTGTGTTTTCTGGTTCCCCACATCTTGATGGCCAAAAACACGGAGTCTGAAAATATAAAGAGAAATGATTTCAAAATGATATAATTATAAAAATTTCATAATTTCAATCAGTGAGTAAAGACATACATCGGCAGATCATATTATTATAAACAAAATGGCTGACATAAATATCAATCAACAAGTGGGTCATGATTAAAAGCATATTGAACTAGTTTTCCAAGAATGTATAATTTTATTATATTTTACAACACCGCTTGATCAATGACCTCACATTACAGTTGTGACGTATTTTCTGTATTATTATAAACATACTATATGATAACTAGACCTATCACTGTAGTGATGAATACCCCCGAACGCAGCCATGACAGAAAATGGTTAACCATTGTATGAAGTTTTATTAAATTATATCCAATAGTTTTAAAGTAATGCTCCAGACAAAAGAAATTCTTAATAAAAGAGAATGTTATGGATTGAGTTGTTTGTATTGTTAATTTTTTTATGGTTTTGTTAAAATTAAAAACGGTCTTTTTAATTATTGTGCAGTGTACAAGCTTTCATGGCAATCAATAAATGTTATACTTTTTCGAGTTATGTTGAGGGACAACAATTTTATGGATAAGAAACAAACAAGAGCACTAGGAATACAATATCGAACCTGCTTTGCTTGAACTCCATGTATTCATCAACTTGGTTCTTTCATGAACTTTATTAAACTGTTATCACTGATGGCTTTAAAAGTACTTTAAAAGTACTGCACCAGACAAGGGAAATATATCAAAGGGCAATAACTCTGTAATTAACAAGAATAGAGTTATGTTTCTTGTACACTGCACTTCCTGTCATTATATTCTACCATTGTATGAAGTTTGATGAAATTCCATCCAGTACTTTAAAAGTAATGCTCCAGACAAGGGAAATATATCAAAGGGCAATAACTCTGTAATTAGCAAGAATAGAGTTATGTTTCCTGTACACTGCACTTCCTGTCATTATATTCTACCATTGTATGAAGTTTGATGAAATTCCATCCAGTACTTTAAAAGTAATGCTCCGGACAAGGGAAATATATCAAAGGGCAATAACTCTGTAATTAGCAAGAATAGAGTTATGTTTCCTGTACACTGCACTTCCTGTCATTATATTCTACCATTGTATGAAGTTTGATGAAATTCCATCCAGTACTTTAAAAGTAATGCTCCGGACAAGGGAAATATATCAAAGGGCAATAACTCTGTAATTAGCAAGAATAGAGTTATGTTTCTTGTACACTGCACTTCCTGTCATTATATTCTACCATTGTATGAAGTTTGATGAAATTCCATCCAGTACTTTAAAAGTAATGCTCCGGACAAGGGAAATATATCAAAGGGCAATAACTCTGTAATTAGCAAGAATAGAGTTATGTTTCCTGTACACTGCAATTCCTCTCATTATATTGTACCATTGTATGAAGCTTGATGAAATTCCATCTGGTACTTTTCAAGTTATGCTCCGGACAAGAAAAAATATCAAAGGGAAATATATCAAAGGGCAATAACTCTGTAATTAGCAAGAATAGAGTTATGTTTTCTGTACATTGCACTTCCTCTCATTATATTTTACCATTGTATGAAACTTGATGAAATTCCATCCGGTACTTTTCAAGTTATGCTCCGGACAAGAAAAAATATCAAAGGGCAATAACTCTGTAATTAGCAAGAATAGAGTTATGTTTCTTGTACACTGCACTTCCTCTCATTATATTCTACCATTGTATGACGTTTGATGAAATTCCATCCAGTACTTTTCAAGTTATGCTCCGGACAAGGAAAATTGCGGACAGATTGCCGACAGACCGACAGACCGACCTCAGGGTGACTCCAGTATACCCCCTCAAAACTTCGTTTGTCGGGGGTATAAATAAACCATGGGAAAATCCAAAGATTTGACGTCTGTCAAAAAAATAATCGTACAAAAAATATGCAGAAATCGCCAGGAATCTTGGTATTGATAGATGTTCTGTATATGCAGTGGTTAAACGATTTTTACAGCGAGGGAATCTAGAAAATAAAGCGAGAACGGGTAGGAAAGGAAAACTAGACGAAAGAGACGAGCGTAAACTTTTGAGGTTGGTGAAAACTAACAGAGTATTACCTTTGTCCGAAATAACTAAAATATTTAATCAGTCCATGCAGAGGCAAGGCCATTTCAGAGGTTACTGTAAAAAAAATGTTTATATAAAAATAAATTCCACAGGAGGGTTGTTTGTAAAAGTATTCAGATTCGAACAGTGAACATTAAAAACCACCTGGCATGGGCAAGGGGAACGAGATATTGGAAGGTGGACAGAAAATGGAAAAGAGTGATATTTTCGATGAGTGTAAGGTCAAGACAGGTTTGACTGTAGTTATTGGAGAAAACAATAGTTTATGTCTGGTGCAAGCCTGGGAAAGAGTATTGACTGGAATGTCTTGCACCTGGTTGTCAGTCTAAGTTCAGCTTGATGAATTGGGGGTGCATTAATTGGCATGGCGTAGGTACTGTGACTGTTGTAAATGGTAATATTAATGCAGAAAAATATACAGAAATAGTAGACAACAATCTGTGGCCAGTTACTGCCAGACATTTTCTGGCAAAAAATTACATATTCCAGGATGACAATGCCCCCCGTACACAGGGCAAAACTGTTCAAGCATACAAACAGTATATCGGGTATGTTATGGCCTGCCCAGTCTCTAGATGCCAATGTTAATGAAAACTGTTGGCTTCTGTTGAAAAACATTCTCAGAAAACAAACAGTGAGAATTCAAAGTGCAGTAGAACTTGAACATGAAATTAAGGATATCTAGATTAACAGTCTGATTAATATTCATCTCTACCAAAGTGAATGCTAAAAATTATCAGAGGAAAGGGACATATAACAAAGTATTAAGGTAAAAATATCATTGATTAATGTTGTTTTATTGTTGTTGATCGCCATCAATTATGTCTAACGTCGTGCAATATATTGTTTGACGTTGACAATTTGTTTATAATAATATGATCCATCGCTGTACCATCAAACCTGTGCTAGTGGTCACCTCTATTAAGCAAACACTTGTCTTAAACAGCTACTGTTTTTTATAAGATTTTTATAATTTTAATCAACCTGTATTAAGCAGCCACCTACCTTGTGGTCATTTTTGCTCTTTCCCTTGAGTGGCTGCTTAAGACAGGTTTGACAGTATATATATTAAGTGAATAAGAGAATCAAATAGTTTAATAGGGGTAGCAAATTTGGTGAAGATTTGATAACAATAATAATAGTCCATCCAGGATAAATAAATAAACTCCCACCCACCGGTAAGAATTAATCTAAAACGACAGAATTTACAAAAAAACAGAATGTAATATTAGGTCGTGTTCTTGTTTTGGTATACATAAAGTAATTATGTTACTTGGGCTTTATTGTAGATAAAGCTGTAATCCATCAAATGTTAAAATCTAAAACTAAAATATTGTTATTTCACGTTAAATACAAGCTCAGCATGATTTTACAGCAATGAGTTGCAGAAACAATAAGTTACGCACAATCAATCAGGTACCTTTACTGAAATTGTCTGAAAGTCACTGTAGTATAGACAATTTTTCCAATTATATGTCTAATTCAGAGTTTAATTCCCCAGGGTGAGTGTCTATTCAAATATCAAATATTCTCATGTTGACTGACTTATTCACCCTGTTGTGTACAGGAAGTGCCTCTCCCAAACCCTTCTGGTGTCATTTGTCTAATTCTCAGGGTGTGCCACTCCCAAACCCTGGCAGTATTATTTATCTATTTCCCAGGGTGTGTCTCTCCCAAACCCTGGTGGTATCATTTGTCTAATTCCCAGGGTGTGTCTCTCCCAAACCCTGGTGGTGTCATCTGTCTAATTCCCAGGATGTGTCTCTCCCAAAACCTGGTGGTGTCATTTGTCTAATTCCCAGGGTATGCCTCTCCCAAAACCTGGTGGTGCCATTTGTATAACTCCCAGGGTATGCTTCTACCAAACCCTGGTGGTGTCATTTGTATAATTCCCAGGGTATGCCTCTCCCAAACCCAGGTGGTGTTATTTGTGTAATTCCCAGGGTGTCCATTCCAAACCCTGGTGGTGTCATTTGTGTAATTCCCAGGTTGTGCCTCTTCCAAACCCTGGTGGTGTCATCTGTCTAATTCCCAAAGTGTGCCACTCCCAAACCCTGGTGGTGTCATTTGTCTAATTCCAAGGGTGTGTCTCTCCCAAACCCTGGTGGTGTCATTTGTGTAATTCCAAGGGTGTGTCTTTCCCAAACCCTGGTGGTGTCATCTGTCTAATTCCCAAGGTGTGTCTCTCCAAAACCCTGTTGGTGTCATTTGTCTAATTCCCAGGGTGTGTCTCTCCCAAACCCTGGTGGTGTTATTTGTGTAATTCCCAGGGTGTGTCTCTCCCAAACCCTGGTGGTGTAATTTGTGTAATTTCCAGGGTGTGTCTCTCCAAAACCCTGGTGGTGTCATTTGTGTAATTCCCAGGGTGTGTCTCTCCCAAACCCTGGTGGTGTCATTTGTCTTATTCCCAGGGTGTGTCTCTCCCAAACCCTGGTGGTGTCATTTGTGTAATTCCCAGAGTGTGTCTCTCCAAAACCCTGTTGGTGTCATTTGTCTTATTCCCAGGTTGTGTCTCTCCCAAACCCTGGTGGTGTCATTTGTGTAATTCCCAGGGTGTGTCTCTCCCAAACCCTGGTGGTGTCATTTGTGTAATTCCCAGGGTGTCCATTCCAAACCCTGGTGGTGTCATTTGTGTAATTCCCAGGTTGTGCCTCTTCCAAACCCTGGTGGTGTCATCTGTCTAATTCCCAAAGTGTGCCACTCCCAAACCCTGGTGGTGTCATTTGTCTAATTCCAAGGGTGTGTCTCTCCCAAACCCTGGTGGTGTCATTTGTGTAATTCCCAGGGTGTGTCTTTCCCAAACCCTGGTGGTGTCATCTGTCTAATTCCCAAGGTGTGTCTCTCCAAAACCCTGTTGGTGTCATTTGTCTAATTCCCAGGGTGTGTCTCTCCCAAACCCTGGTGGTGTTATTTGTGTAATTCCCAGGGTGTGTCTCTCCCAAACCCTGGTGGTGTAATTTGTGTAATTTCCAGGGTGTGTCTCTCCAAAACCCTGGTGGTGTCATTTGTGTAATTCCCAGGGTGTGTCTCTCCCAAACCCTGGTGGTGTCATTTGTCTTATTCCCAGGGTGTGTCTCTCCCAAACCCTGGTGGTGTCATTTGTGTAATTCCCAGAGTGTGTCTCTCCAAAACCCTGTTGGTGTCATTTGTCTTATTCCCAGGTTGTGTCTCTCCCAAACCCTGGTGGTGTCATTTGTGTAATTCCCAGGGTGTGTCTCTCCCAAACCCTGGTGGTGTCATTTGTGTAATTCCCAGGGTGTGTCTCTCCCAAACCCTGGTGGTGTCATTTATGTAATTCCCAGGGTGTGTCTCTCCCAAACCCTGGTGGTGTCATTTGTATAATTCCCAGGGTGTGTTTCTCCCAAACCCTGGTGGTGTCATTTGGCTATTTCCCAAACCCTGCAGGTGAAAATACTTCTGCTGGGAATGATGCATTACTTAAAATATTGTTTTTATCAAGGGGTATGTGGACTAGTGGTAAAGCAACGGACAATGGATCAGTTGGTCTACGAGTCAATCCTTTACTAAGAAAAAATAATATTGTAATATGGTAAATATAGCAATTTACTTAGTGCAAGAGCAATAACTCTGCATGGAATTAACGCAGTGTTAAAAATTGGCTTCACACACATTTACACTTCATGTGCTTGAAAACTGTATAAATGAGATTGCACTATGGTGAATATGGTGAATACAGCAAAATTTATTTTCTAAGTGCAAGGGCAATAAGTCCGTATTTACAAAATGCGTCATCTGCATCTGTACTTGATGCTGAGCATGCAAGCAAAATTTCAAATCAATTACCTGAAAACTGCGGAAGTAGTCCCCTCTACAAGAAATTTAGCACAACGGCAATAACTCTACATGGAGAATAAGTCAGTGTCACAACATTCATCTACACATATGCAAAATTTCAAGTCATGCACCTGAAAACTGTGGAAGCAGTGACTCCTATATAACTCCCTGTCAAGCTTCGTTTGCGGGAGTATGGTATAAAAATTAGAACAATTGGATGAAACACAAAGGAAGTGATATTTCTAAATGGTTGCCTTTTGCCCAGTGCGAATAATATCTAAAGGTGAAAATAGAAACATCTGCTATCTAGTCATTTCTGTGAACATTTTCAAAATGTCATATAATGGCACACTTCATCAGAGAGTATTGTGTCCATATCAGTTTGCATTACACTACCCATCATGCATTATGTAGTCTGCAAAAATAAAGTCTTAGTTTGAGGAAAATATGCGAGCAAGCAATCACCAGACAGCTTATTAAATCTTTGCCAGACGTCCATTTTCTGGTATTGGACAAATAGGTGTTTATTTATTACCAAGTCATCTCTCTGTTTTTTTTCACAATAAAATGACTCAACATCTACTGACCTAACTATAAAATTTTCGCATGACTCGGAATCCAACTCAGAATGGTTGTTGCCAATTTTTTTTATATTCCAGGCTTATCAATGTAATTACATCACCGCTACAAGAAAGAGCATGGCAGCGACGGAACCTTAAAAATAACAAAGACGTGTCCACAATTTCCACGCTCCGATCTGAATACAGCAGTAACATTTCCATTATAGGAACCAATCAGACTGAGCACATGATCAACCACAAAATGATTTGTAGTGCTGTTAAAGGAATTGATTTCTGCTGCTTCAAACAAACTGTATCACACTCTGACTGGTGCTCTATGGCTGTATCTTGCAAGATCACATTTTTACAAAAAAACAAAATAGAATCTGTATGAAAAAATAAAAATTTTTTTTTTATTATAATCAAGGTCCGTACAATGATATTACATCCGCTGCATGAACAGAGTCAACAAAAATACATTTTAAAATTTTGTCTTCTGCATGATTCAGTTTAGAGACTGGTTCCCTGAGCTTGTTTCACATCATGTAAGGTCAATGCACCTTTATATGGACAGAACTGTGGCAGGTTAAAACACATGAACTACGTCAACAAAATTACATTCACAGTCAAATCTGCATGATTCAGTTTAGAGACTGTTCCCTGAGCTTGTTTCACATCGTGTAAGGTCAATGCACCTCTATAAGGACAGAACTGTGGCAGGCTAAAATATATAAACTAAGTTAACAAACATACATTTGCAGTCTTCTGCATGATTCAGTTTAGAGACTATTCCCTGAGCTTGTTTCACATCGTGTAAGGTCAATGCACTTCTATATGGACAGAACTGTGGCAGGCTAAAATACATAAACTAAGTCAACAAACATACATTTGCAGTCTTCTGCACGATTCAGTTTAGAGACTGGTTTCCTGAGCTTGTTTCACATCGTGTAAGGTCAATGCACTTCTACATAGACAGAACTGTAGCAGGCTATAATGTCTTCATCAATTTGGATTATTACATATCTCCTTATAAACGGCAAACACCTCTTTAGGGGAAAATCAATACCGCACAACTTGACAAGATGCAGTCTCCTACAACACATTCTGGGAAACTCTGATTTTTTATGAACTGTTTAAGCATAAAGTAGAGGTGATTTTCCATTTTTAATATGATCAATGAAGAAAAAAATGTCCAGATCATAATTATATACGTGACACTTTAATGTTGACGAGAAGTGACCTATCATGAGTAAGAGAACCGTTGTTCAACTGTGCTGTTTTCACCATAATGATTGTGCTTGTTTGTCCAGACTCTGTACTGAATTGTACTCTGTCACTTACATGTCTAATATTCACTTATATGTATCATGTCTCGCAGAGCATGTATTCTTTCATTCTAGTCCTTTATATTTGGATTATTGTACTTGTTTATCTATAAATACTGGAAATTAAACATGTCTAAACCAAGAACATACCATGTCTTGTTGGGCATATCATGTCCCATTGTCCCACTACAATGTGTAGTTTGTCCAGTAAAGTGTCTCCTGTCTTGTTAAAACATGTCTCATGTTTAGTATGTATCATGTTTTGTTAGGCATATAATATCCCACTACAATGTGTAGTTTGTCCAGTAAAGTGTCTCCTGTCTTGTTAAAACATGTCTCATGTTTAGTATGTATCATGTTTTGTTAGGCATATTATATCCCACTACAATGTGTAGTTTGTCCAGTAAAGTGTCTCCTGTCTTGTTAAAACATGTCTCATGTTTAGTATGTATCATGTCTTGTTGGCATATTATATCCCACTACAATGTGTAGTTTGTCCAGTAAAGTGTCTCCTGTCCAGTAACTTTTGTGTAATGTCCAGTAACAACATGCATAACATCAAAGTAATAACATGCATAATGTCCAGTGATAACATGCATAATGTCCAGTAACAGCATGCATAACATAAATGTAATAACATGTACAATGTTCAGTAATAACATGCATAATGTCCAGTAACAACATGCATAACATCGAAGTTATAACATGCAAAATGTCCCGTGATAACATGCATAATGTCCAGTTATAACATGCACAATGTCCATTTGAGTGATAATGTTCAGTAATAACACACATTAATGTTCAGTGATTACATGCATAATGTCCAGTGGAGATGTATACTGTACAGTGGAGTGTTTGATGTAATAACATGCATAATGTCAAGTGGAGTGTTTGATGTAATAACATGCATAATGTCCAGTGGAGTGTTTGATGTAATAACATGCATAATGTCCAGTGGAGTGTTTGATGTAATCACATGCATAATGTCCAGTGGAGTGTTTGATGTAATAACATGCATACTATGAAGTTATAGCATGCATAATGTCCAGTGATAACATGCATAATGTCCAGTGCAGTGTTTGATGTAATAACATGCATAATGTCCAGTGGAGTGTTTGATGCAATAACATGCATACTATCAAGTAATAACATGCGTAATGTCCAGTGATAACATGAATGTCTAGTGGAGTGTTTGATGTTATAACAGGTTTACTGTACAGTTGGGTGTTTGATGTAATAACATGCATAATGTCCAGTGATAACATGAATGTCTAGTAAAGTGTTTGATGTAATAACATGCACAATGTCTAGTGATAACATGAATGTCTAGTGGAGTGTTTGATGTAATAACATGCATAATGTCCAGTGATAACATGAATGTTTAGTGGAGTGTTTGATGTAATAACATGCACAATGTCCAGTGATAACATGAATGTTTAGTGGAGTGTTTGATGTAATAACATGCATAATGTCCAGTGATAACATGTATGTCCAGTGAAGTGTTTGATGTAATAACATGTATACTGTACAATAGAGTGTTTGATGTAATAACATGCATAATGTCCAGTGATAACATGAATGTCTAGTGGAGTGTTTGATGTAATAACATGCATTATTTCCAGTGATAACATGAATGTCTAGTGGAGTGTTTGATGTAATAACATGCATAATGTTCAGTGATAACATGAATGTCTAGTGGACATGCATAAAATCTCCCATTAAAATGTTTAGTGAAACTGGAGCCAAAGATTCTATATTAAGGATTTTGCTATTACGAGTAATTAAATCTGGTCTATGTCATTAATGCTTCATGCTGGGAAATTCCAGGCCAAATTTGGTTAAAATCTGTCCAGCTGTTTCAGAGGAAACTAAGTATAAGTCAATACTGGCAACCTGAGGCAACAGACGATGGATGGCAACTGATGGCAGATGAAGACTTATTAATCAGTAACTCACCTTGCATGGGCTATACTTAGGTAAGCCAATTATTAATTAAATGCTAGATTCTCATCCAAACTTTTCTTAACAAGAGGCCCAAGAGGGTGACGACACTCTACTGACTCATAGTGGCCATAGCACTTTTTGAAATTCTCCTATGCAATAGAAATATCAGGGCAAGGTCTTTGTTTTCCCATAGTATCCCTATCTAAAATTCTAAGTCCCCTTACAGGGCCCCTATAAATTTTAGCCCCTTAATTCTTATTTGCAATCGAACCCCTACACATAAGGATAATTTATGCCAAATATGAACAAATCTGACATACCGGTTCTTAAGAAAACGGTTTTAGTAATTCCCAATTTTTACCCTTTGGGGGCCCTCCTGACCCCTTAAGACAGTGGAACCCAGTCATTTTTACAAATCTGAACCTCCTTCACCAAACAATGCTTCTGTGAAGATATAGGCAAAATCATTTCCATTTTAAAAAAAAACAATAAAAAAATATTATAATGACATTGTGTCCCCTAATTGAACCCTCGGGACATGGTCATATTTAACCCTAGGGACACCATTTGAACAAATCTAACAATACTATAGTTGGTCATCATTACTACATAAACATTTTGAAAATCTGTTGAGCAATTCATGAGAAGAAGACTTTTTAAGTTTTGGACTATTTTTAGTAACGGTGACCATCTTGAATTTCAGAGCGAATAAAAAAAATCTTCTGTATAGTCTCCTATGCAACAAAAATATGCATGTGAAGTTTCATTCAATTGGCCTAGTAGTTTCAGAGAAAGTACTGCTAACAGACGACAGACAACGCGCCATCGCATAAGCACTTCTGGCCTTTTGCCAGTAGAGCTAAAAATAGGGAAAATTTCCTTCTATGTTTTGTTGTTATTTTTTTTTATCTTTTTTTTTTTATGAAAATAAAAAAGGTCAGGGCAGCATGTAAATTAGGGGGCCAGCGAGGACGATTATATAATCTAGTGATTAATTTATTATTGTCTAAACTAAAATAATAACACTTCAATAATTAATTGAATATAAACTGTCTGGCATATTTTAAATGTATGTATCCCATGTGTGCAACAGAAAAGTAGTGTAAATGTCATCATTGATTTATCTACAATAACCTGTACAGTATCATAGTGACTACTGGCAACACATTTTTACTCTCATTTTTTTTTTTTACAAAGTTCAATATTTAAAGAAGTCAAGCCCACATGTGATTATTTTGTTTTCTATCAAACTGTTCCCCAGTAATAAAACTACTAATATCACCCACACAAAACATAACTTTTTTAATTTTAAACTAAAATGAAATATCAGAGTTCAGTTCCAATACAAATCAGCAAGGTGGATGATAACAGCAACTGAAGCCAAAATCTTTGAGTTCATCCAGCCTGTACATTTCATGTAAAATAAAGTGACAGTTGTAAAAAGGTTGTTCCATGTAACTCTGTGTGCATTCCTATGTAAAAATCAAAGACCCTATACTGGGCCCCGGCAGACCATAACCTATTTAAACAATTTGAAACCCCTACTCATAAGGATCGTATTTACACCAAATATGAACAAATTTGGCTCATCAGTTCATGAGAAGATTTTTGAAATCCCAAAAGTTCACTTGTGTGTCTCAGATGAGCCTATAAACCTCAGTTTAAGTATGAAAATTGCCTGAACTTTTTTGTTCAAGAATTTCAGTATGTCAAAAGCTTCTAAACTAATACTCATTGGCAAATTTATAAGAAGATAATAATTTCATTATTAAGTCATAGTGCATAATTTGAAGTAATTTATGAAGGAAAGCCAAACAATTACAAACACACCTGTAAAACCCCTACTGAAGTTCCCCTCCCTGATAAACACATCTAGGGGTCACCCAAAATTAAAACTTGCCAGCATATTAAGTCTGTTAAAAATCCAGTAAATTAATCCACATTCTAATTACTAATTTCATCAATTTTCGGCATACATTTTTTTTTCTCGTAGAAAAAAAAAAAGAAAAAAAAAGAGAAAATGTTAGCATAATTGTGTTATGCTACCTTGGTTACCACACTTTTAATATAAATATGTTTTTACAGAAAATCAACAAGATCAAAGTATATTGACTGAGTATAGATATCTGACTTCACATATACTGCATGAACTTTGTCAAAGAAGTCTCTTTTGATTACCCAAAAGTGATTGTCTAACTATTGGATGATTATTCACAATTTTTACAATTTATGGTCACACAGTCTGTAAATAATTGAAAAGAAGCGTATATCTTTGTTGACTGAGTAGAAAATGGTGCCACTCAGATCCACATCTTTGACGTCAAAGTTTTAAAATATTTAAGAAAAAACATAATTATTCTAATTGTACGTCTGCCTAACAATATTTGATTAACACTTCAGCTCACTCAAAAAAAAGATAGACAGTAAATATGTACCGAAGTGCAATAAAACAAAGTCGATGTCGTGAGATGACACAATAAAAGCGATCATTGATTGAGCCAACTGAAAGCTCTCCGGTACCCGCCTCTAGAAGGTTTTATGGTAAATGGGTTAAATAGCTATGGAAATGTTGTTGTTGTTGTATGATGTTTAGCGTCGCTTTCAACAATTTCATATTGCGATGGTGTCTACTTGGCACCGAGCCAGTGAACTATCCTCTAAATGCTTAGCGCTAAGTGAGAAAGCTTCTAGTACTAATTTCAAAATCTTTGGTACAACCCTAATAGAGATAAACCCAGACCTTCCAAAGGTGAGGTCACTATGGAAATACACTGGATGCTATAGGTCACATTGGAGTAACAGACAGGCAATTGAAGATAGAAAGTCTATGACATATAATATAAAAGATCATTTATAAATAGGCCTTTGTCTTTTTCCACATTGATCACACCTCGGCAGTCCTTGCAACTAATCTACTTTTAGTGAAGCTGATAACCAAACTGTACTTTTGGAATGTTAGGTCAAACAGTGAGCTATGGAAATATAAATGATCGAGTGACCAACAGATATTTGAAGATAGAAATTTTTTCTTAAAACATCAACCTATGGTCAATGTAAAAATGACAAAAGCATTTCTTATTTTGAATGAAAATAAAACAAGATTATAATAGACAATTATCATCTCTAGTGATTTCATTATACTTTAGATGATTTTTTGAATACTTCTTAAAACCTGAGAAAAATAAACAGGGAAAAAATGATAAAATGTAAACGGCTTTCGAGAGGCTATTTTTGTATCCACCTAACGTTATAGCTGTTCTATGATGGAACACAGTGGCTCCTGAGACCCCGTTTTTCTTTCATATGAGGGGTCTCAATAAGTTTTGAGACTGGCCTTATAAATAAGACTAAAGCCGATTTACGGCAAATTTCTTGTATAACTCCTTCAAAATATTCTCCTTTAACTGAAATGCACTTTTCCATACAAAATATCCATGACCTGAAAGTCACAGAGTAGTTTGCACTTTGTATACTCTGCTGACACTGATTCACAGTACTGTCAAAAGTGCTTCTGGAGTTGTAGAGACGCCCATCAAGCATCTTTTTAAGTATAGGAAAGAGGAATAAGTCACAGGGACTCAGGTATGGCAAATATGAAGGGTGCTTCAATTGTTTGACTGGTTGGTTCTGCAGAAACTGCTGCACAATATTACTCTTGTGTGCAGATACATTTTCATGGATAAGACATAGTTTAATGTAATGTTTTTTCACTGATTCCAATACCTTGTCCCTAAAAAACTTTCCAGTTACAGATCTGCCAGGTGCACTGGGTATTTGCACAACAGGACCTTTGGAATTGAAGAAAGTTGTGTATAGAACTTGTTTAGAACTTTGAATTCGTTTTGCTTTAATTAAGGTTTCTTGTCCTTTCCTAAGCCACAGTTTATTATTTACCCATCTTTGAGATTCGAAATAATAGTTACACGTTTCATCACTTGTGAGGCGCTCATGTAGTCTTCTTTCACCAGCATTTTTGTACACTTTCAAAAGATCTTTGCAACATTTCACCCACTGATACAGCTATCTGAGAAACTGTATACAGCATGAGTCTTCTGCTACCATGACTTCTACAGCAGCAATGTTCTTAGAAGACAATGAAGTTTTGTGGCCCCCCCTACATGAAGTAGGTCTTTGACTCTAGATTCTCCCTTATCAAAAATGTTCACCTACCTATACACAGTCGCTTTGGAAGGAAAATAATCAACATAAACATATTTAACTTCCTGCAGAATCTGTTGACCTGGTATATTCAAAACACTAGGCATCTTTATAAAAGACCTAATTTACTTCTTTTCTGCAGGTTTCATGCTTATAGGATAGTGTCAGTATATGTGAGAACGCTTATAACTTTGCAATAGTACAACCAATTGTGTTGAATTTTTGGTATACATGGCTATTGAAATGACCCATAAATTAATGAAAACTTTGTGCACATACCTGTAATATTTTCTACAGAAGCGCATAAGTCTCAAAACATTTTGAATACTCCTCGTACTACATAACTACATTTTGGATGCAGAAATGATTTTACTATATTTTATAGTGTTTTATGTCAAAAACTTGGACAAAACCAATGTTCGACACAAACATGTAGTGTGTTATGTCAATGACTTGGATAGAACCAATGGTCGACACAAACATGTAGTGTGTTATATCAATGACTTGGTTAGAGCCAATGTTTGACACAAACAGGCAGTGTGTTATATCAATGACTTGGATAGAGCCAATGTTTGACACAAACAGGTAGTGTGTTATGTCAATGACTTGGATAGAGCCAATGTTTGACACAAACAGGTAGTGTGTTATGTCAATGACTTGGATAGAGCCAATGTTTGAAACAAACAAGTAGTGTGTTATGTCAATGACTTGGATAGAGCCAATGTTTGACACAAACAGGTAGTGTGTTATGTCAATGACTTGGATAGAACCAATGTTTGACACAAACATGTAGTGTGTTATGTCAATGACTTGGATAGAGCCAATGTTTGACACAAACATGTAGTGTGTTATGTCAATGGCTTGGATAGAGCCAATGTTTGACACAAACAGGTAGTGTGTTATGTCAATGGCTTGGATAGAACCAATATTTGATACAAACATATTATGGTCTGTTATGTCAAAGACTAGATCAAACCAATGTTTGATATAAACAGGTAGTGTGTTATATCAATGACTTGGATAGATAGAGCCAATAGTGTATTATGTCAAACACTTGGATAGAACCAATGTTTGACACAAACACATAGTGTGTTATGTCAATGACTTGGATAGAGCCAATGTTTGACACAAACAAGTAGTGTGTTATGTCTATGACTTGGATAGAGCCAATGTTTGACACAAACAAGTAGTGTGTTATGTCTATGACTTGGATAGAGCCAATGTTTGACACAAATAAGTAGTGTGTTATGTCAATGACTTGGATAGAACCAAAGGTTGACACAAACACGTAGTGTGCTATGTCAATGGCTTGGATATAGCCAATGTTTGACACAAACAAGTAGTGTGTTATGTCTATGACTTGGATAGAGCCAATGGTTGACACAAACAAGAAGTGTGTTATGTCAATGACTTGGATAGAACCAAAGGTTGACACAAACATGTAGTGTGTTCTTTCAAAGACTTGAGTAGAACCAATGTTTGACACAAACAAGTAGTGTGTTATGTCAATGATTTGGATAGAACCAATGTTTGACACAAACAAGTAGTTTGTTATGTCAAAGACTTGGACAGAACCAATGTTCAACACAAACATATAGTGTGTTATGTCAATGACTTGGACAGAACAAATGTTTGACACAAACTTGTAGTGTGTTATGTCAAAGACTTGGACAGAACCAATGTCTGACACAAACAAGTAGTGTGTTATGTCAATGACTTGGATAGAACCAATGTCTGACATAAACAAGTAGTGTGTTATGTCAAAGACTTGGATAGACCCAATGTTTGACACAAACACATAGCAAGTTATGTCAAAAACTTGGATAGAACCAATGTTTGACACAAACATGTAGTGTATAATGTCAAAGGCTTGGATAAAACCAATATTTGATACAAACATATTATGGTCTGTTATGTCAAAGACTTAGATCAAACCAATGTTTGATATAAACAGGTAGTGTGTTATATCAATGACTTGGATAGAGCCAATAGTATGTTACGTCAAACACTTGGATAGAACCAATGTTTGACACAAACACATAGTGTGTTATGTCAATGACTTTGATAGAGCCAATGTTTGACACAAACAAGTAGTGTGTTATGTCTATGACTTGGATAGAGCCAATGTTTGACACAAACAAGAAGTGTGTTATGTCTATGACTTGGATAGAGCCAATGTTTGACTCAAATAAGTAGTTTGTTATGTCAATGACTTGGATAGAGCCAATGTTTGACACAAACACGTAGTGTGCTATGTCAATGGCTTGGATAGAGCCAATGTTTGACACAACAAGTAGTGTGTTATGTCAATGGCTTGGATAGAGCAAATGTTTGACACAAACACATAGTGTGCTATGTCAATGGCTTGGATAGAGCCAATGTTTGACACAAACACATAGCAAGTTATGTCAAACACTTGGATAGAGCCAATGTTTGACACAAACAAGTAGATTGCCATGTCAATGGCTTGGATAGAGCCAATGTTTGACACAAACAAGTAGTGTGTTATGTCAAAGACTTGGATAGAACCAATGTTTGACACAAACAGGAAGTGTGTTATGTCAAAGACTTGGATAGAACCAATGTTTGACACAAACATGTAGTGTTCTGTCAAAATTTGGATAGAACCAGTCTTTGACACAAACATAGAGTCTGTAATGTCACAGGCTTGGATAGAACCAATGTTTGACACAAACATGTAGTGTGTTATGTCAAAATTTTAATAGAACCAGTGTTTGACACAAACATAGAGTCTGTAATGTCACAGGCTTGGATAGAACCAATGTTTGACACAAACATGTATTGTGTTATGTCAAAATTTGGATAGAACCAGTGTTTGACACAAACATAGAGTCTGTAATGTCACAGGCTTGGATAGAGCCAATGTTTGACACAAACATAGAGTCTGTAATGTCACAGGCTTGAATAGAACCAATGTTTGACAAATAAATATAGTATGTTACAATAAAGACTTGGATAGAACCTACATTTGACAGCAATATTAAACATGCTGATTCTCACTGTTGTCATGTGAGATAATGGAACATTTTAATTAGACAAAAAAAGTGCTTAGAATGCAAAGTAATGATTTAAAAGCCATTTTCAAAGTCAACATAACAATTCAAAGAATACATTTTGTTACCTGTTTTCCTAAAAAAACTTATATAGGTAGAAGTAACACGTTCCTAAGCCATAGTGTAAACATCTTTCTCTCTTTGTCATTACCAATGTTTTTACAAGTAATAATTGTATAGCTTGTTCGAAATTGTTCTGATTGTGAAAAGTGCTAAAAGTAAACAAAATCTAAATGTTTTTAGTCACTCATTATCAGTTACAAACTGTTGTTAATTGCAAAATAACCATAAAATGTATAATCAAGTAAATTAAAACTAGTCCCAATTAACTGGCCTTGTCTTTACAATTGTTTCTGTTGATTAGGACCAACATTTGTCTGTTCGGTTAATTAAAACTAACTAATTAAAGAAGCATATCCAATCTAAGACACAATGTCGGCAAAATTATCGACTTTGCTGGGAAATGACTTCTCATTCACTCACTACCAATTCGGCTCTCAATTAAAGTTTGCAAAATTGGAAAAACAAATGAAGATTTAGAGCTGTCAGGAAAATTTCACGGAGGAAAAAAAATATCGTCAGAAGCCTATCCAAATTGAAATGGATCAATTAAAGTAGAAAAGTAAAACAGAAATATTAACCACCCAGCAGCATGTTAAAGAAAATTTATAAAATTTACAGTACCAATTAAAACTTCAACTTCCTCTATTCACACAAAACAGTTAAAAATTCAATTTGAAGTTTTACACTTCTGAAAAAACACACACAACAAATTAGCAGTTAACATATTTCCTTTTTTTTTCACAGGGTGCATAAAACATTTGAAAATGATTCACTTTTTACATTGACACTTGGCTAGCTGTACTGCTGTAATAGCCAATGAAACCCTTTTGGAAACATAAAAATCTAAGATGGGATTAACTGATCAATCGAATATTTAGCATCATTTGTATGCCATTGAGGGCTAACAGACAATCAGTCAACCTAACCACTGTTTCCTGGAAAATTTACCAGTACTCGAGCACACCCAATCTTCGCAAGTAACTGATAACTTTCCCACTCAAATCAGCAGTGAGAGTTGAATGATAATGAGACGCAGTGTTGTATATTAATCATCATGGAGATTGTGGCAATACGGGGACTCAAACTCACAACCCCTGGATTGATAGTCAGATGCGCTAGCGATTGAGCTAATCAGGCCCGGCAGATGGGATTAAGTAGAGTAATGTACAGTTTTATCAGGGTCTACGCAACATTGTTAATACTTTCAATAGGTCCTTATTTCCTAATATTCACATTTTTGATATAATTTACTGACCTTCAATTAACTTATATAGAATTCTGTTATCTTTTCCCTGAACACCCACCTGTGAACAATCATCTACAGCTTCGGGAATAAATTGATATGAAAAAAAGCTTATTCTTGATTGATTAGTTTAAACTTATCTATTTTACTTCAATTGTGAAACACGTTCTTACAACTTAAGCAAATCATGCTTGAAGTCTTCCTGGTTAGAACCAGTACTATGCATATGCGGAAAAGTGTCTTGCTCAAGGACACTGCACAATGTGTCATGTCTTTAAAATTTTCAAGTGTACAAGGGACATACATTTGATTGTTCCTTATATCAACTTTAACTTCATGATTCAACACTTTATTTTGTATGTAAATGAAGTGCACTAAATATTACATTGGTTCAAGCAAAGACTCTAATTCATTAATATAAATAATTGATGATACACATGTAAACTGTCATGCTTAGCTTATAGGTGTAATCCCACCACTGACTTTTGTTCTTTATTCAATAGTAAATAATAAAAGTTTGCAGGCTTGTCATTCGTGGAGAATCCTAAATGAAAGAAGTGAAACTTACATTTTACTGTTTGTCAACCTCTTAACTACCAAAATATGATGAGAAAAGTAGGGGTCATGTGTCATATAAGAGATTTTTTTTCTGCTCAGTGTGTACACTGGTGACAAAGTGAAAGTAGACTTCTGAAATCATACCCCAATTTCCAAGCATTAATTTTTTTTTCACAATTCAAACATGACAATGCTTTCAAAATGTTCAAAATACAACAATAATGCCATTCAAATAAAAAAATGAGCATTAAAATAAGGAAAATGCATTTTTAAAAAAGAAGAAACAATGATTATTTATAACCACCATTATGAGATAATGGATAACCAGTGATGATAAATCATTTTATAATTTCAAGATTACATTGCAAAGTATTTATCATTCAACACTGTAAGTATAAAGTTGATGAAAAAAAAGAATGAATGAATGAATGAATGGTGTTTTACGGCACGTCGACACTGAAAAAAAAAAAAAAAAAAAAAAAAAAAAGAAAAAAGCGGGGTGTTAATGCAATGGCAAGAGTGTTGGCTGCCCATGCCAGAGGTTGTGAACTCTACTAAACAGACTCTGAATATGCCAACTCAGTACTGTCTATCCAGGACACTGACCGGAGTGATTCATATAAGTTCTGAGATTTCTTTACAAAAGAGATAAAATGAATTAGTGAATTAGTATAAATTAATAACAGATGATTCTTTCAAGAGCAAAAGGCCCAAAGGTCCCTGTATAGCTCTACTGTTCATATAGGTCCAATTTGACCAGTTCTAAGAAATAGTTTGAGATTTCATGAATGATCTGACCATTCTGATCCAATATGGCCACTTCAAGAACTTGTGCATGCTTCCATGATTGAAATCATTTTGACAAAGTTAAATATCGAGCTGAGGAAAGTTTAAGATGCCACAGTGTTCACAAGTCAAATATCTGAATTTTTTAATCAATCAAGGGCCATTACTCTGTCCTTTTTCGTCAAATATGGAGCTTTCATAGTAAATAACATACTAAGCAAGTTTGTTTCAGAAATAATGAAAACTAAAGGTGAAAAAGTGTTTATGAGACAAACCCAGTACTTTTTCATCAATTCTGGTCCAATATAGCTGGTTCAAAAACATTCTGACCAGGTTTGGTCAGGATTTGATGAAAACTAAAGGTATTACAGTGTTTACAAGACCAAATCATCATTTTCCATCAATCAAGGGCCATAACTCTGTCTGTCCATTCTGATCTGAATCCATCTGAACACTCATGACTATTAACAATATGACCAAGTTTGGCCAGGATTGGATGAAAACTGAATGTACTACAGTGATTACAAGAAAAGACAGAAAGATTCTGAGGACAGGAGAACGACGAAAAAGTTACATTCTGGTCAGTAGAGCTGAAAACATGTATGCCCTATTTCAATTATCGAAGCTAAGATATAAATAAATGACATTCCATCTAAATGTCACAATAAGGTGTTGTTGTTTTATTCAGATATGCAACATGCCAGGACAGAAACAGGAGGTGAGTTCATACTTGGGATAAAGACAACTTTATGTGTGCAGTATAATAATTTTGCCAGCAGACAAAAATGTCTGGTGTCAAGTCAGTCTTACTGACTGGTTTATCATGGTAACATGTTTTAATCATGAAGCAGACAACAGATGCAAGTCTATACAAAACCTGATACAGAACCAGTCATTTTAAGGTAACATCGGCTGCGATCAGTTTGGTTAAACATAAGCTTATGTTAGCTAACATATTTTCCTGGACACTAGTTCGACCTCCAATTAGCACATAGTACAGTCATTTTTTACCTGTGTACACGGTCACCTCTATTAAGCAACCACTTGTCTTAAGCAGCCACATTTGCTATTTTCCATTTCTATGCTTTCAGAGCAAATTAACCTGTATTAAGCAAAAACCTGTCTTAACCCTTTACTCCATAGATACACGTATTCCCGCACAAATCACAGAAGGCATTGGAAAACAGTGCAGGAAGAGTTCAGATTGCTCGTAACTCAGTTAATATAAACATAATTCACCCAATAATTCAAAAGCCATCTATATTAGGTGTGAATTATGACAGAGTGGAAAACAGTGCAGGAAGTGTAACGAGCAATCTGAACTTTTCCTGCACTGTTTTCAAAGGCCTTCTGTGATTGGTGCGGGAAAATGCGTATCTATGGAGTAAAGGGTTAAGACAGGTTTAACTTTGCACAATAGCATAACTATGAACCTGGCAGCATTTAACGCAGTTTAATGGTGCTGTACACAGCAGTGTATCTTGTTATTTCTGTTTTGGCATAGTTAAGATGTCATTTTTAACTCACCTGAAATCTGTAGTATGTATTATCACATTTGACAGTGAGTAAATGGTCATCTATAGGGAAGAAGTATCCGTGGGATGCCATCAGGTGAGCCAAATGGAGTGCCTCAACTGAAAAAGTAAGAAAAAGAAATCAATATTTAGGGATGTCTCCAAAACCAATTGATGACCCAGAATCTCCATGCTGAAGCACATTACTATTCAAGCCACTATTTGTTACAGTACAATTGAGAAGAACAGTTGAGTGACTTATTTATATACAGTAGAACTTCTATAGCTCGAACTCGGTTGGCTGGAACACCACCGATCGCTCGAACAACTAACCCGGTCCCTGCCGTATTCCTATTTAATTTCTTTTGTTCTACCACCGATGGCTAGAACACTGATAGGTGGAACAGTCAAACTAGAAATTAGGTCCTGCCAACACACCTGTGTTTTTTGCACCTTTCAATCGAACAGCTGATCAAAGATAAAGAAAATCGGAGAAGTTTGCCATGTTTGTTCACGCATTCAAAGGTGTGAAGTAATTTCTACACATCATAATATTCCCACTGTCTTAAAGAGTGAAAAGTTTGTAATGATTATTTGGCAAGTGTGTTTATAATTGGTTGCACGATTGCTTTAATTGTATACTACATGTTGCATTAATTAAGTTAATTTGATTCATAATTGGATGTTTATTTGTAATTTAAGATGAAATAAAAAATAAAACCAATTTATATTGCAAACATTGAAAAGTAACTGGTGTCATATAAAATGTTACCCTATAAATCTTAGACATGGGATGTTCAGTCTCATTGCAACACATTTACCTGAAGTGGAAATGGCTGAGCAACTAAGTAACGGACCCAGTAACGGGGGATAACTAAGTCAGCCTCTTTGATGATTGCCAAACTTGGCGAAGAACCCGGTAAAACCGGAGTGTGATTATCATGTCATTTACATTCTCACGCACACCGAAAGCTAAATATAGCTATTTATACATGAGTATATAAAATTATGACGATAAAAGGTAAATTAAGTAATTATAGTGTAATACAATTAATTATATTTGGAAATAATTTTTTCTGGTATAATGGATTTTCAACATAAACAAGAAATACACATCATTTACATCATCTATTGCACCTGTTCAAAGCGTACACATGGGATTCAATAACACGCTCACAATCATACACCATGCACATGTACGATGATTGTTGTACCAGGCTTGATTCGAACTACCCCTTACTCGAACTACTTTGTCCAGTCCCGTCGATTTCGAGCGATTGAAGTTCTACTGTATATCTTTTTTTTTTTAAATGCATTTTAACATCATTTTCACCCCTTTTCAAGTTGTATAAGGCATATCCAGTTTTACTGGTAAAGGAAGACCTCAGAATGAATTTGAGTAGAATCACTCTCCTTCCACAAGTAACTGGCAAACACAATGTTTTGGAGCGAGCAGGATTTGAATCTAGCATATTGAGAGGTAAGCAATCTTAAGACAGAGGACCCATTGAACTGGTTTAATATTCAGTTTGTATTGTACTGCATGGTGTTTAGCATCACTTTCAAAAAAATTTCATATCACAATAGTGTATTCTAACCACTGTCAAACTGGAGTATCAAACTGCTAGCACATTTTATGATATCCCACCCAGTAACATTATACTGACACCGGGACCGACCAGACCTAAAACTATCCTCTAAGCGATGAGGGCCCAGGAAGGAAGCTTTTAGTACCATTTTTTGTGTTACGATTTTTTGCTCTGCACATCCACACATTACCTTCTCTTCAAGTTCCAAGTATAAATGTATTCCTTTCCATACTTTTGAAGTTACATTCCGGAAAAGGATTTTAAAGGATGCGAAGATGGATGCACGGACAAAAGAACAAGGTGGCAGTTTAAATTTTATGCTCTCCCTAAGGAAAGCATAATAAAGGTGATGCAATTTAATGTCATGAGATATTTCTCATGTTTTCTTTTCAAACGAATATAATGCCAATGTGATAATACTGGTGAAGGCCAAATTACTTCATGGTTTCAGTGGAAAACATATTAAATCACCATAAAACTTAATGATGTTGAATGAATGGTACCATAACTTAATACTTCAAAGTTTTGAAAATATTTTGAACTTTTTTTTCCCCAAAATAACCTAGCAGAGCTGGAGCAGTCTGTGGAATGTTCATAATCCCAGATATTTTCATTTCCCTTTTTTTGTTTTTAGTGTATAAAGCTGTTTTTAAAAAAAATGTTTGCCATGATCCTACTATTCCTACTCACTCAAAATTGCAACTACCCAATTTATTTATTTTTATTGACGTTCAAAGCATTGAATTTGTTTTTTCAAGATTTTTGTCCATTTTTGTTTAAAATGACATAACAAAATCAAAATCTGTTAAAAAGAAAAAGAATTAGCTACATATCTTAGTAACCAACATGAAAAATACTGGAATACAGTATAGCAAACAACTCTATTTTAAAGGTGGCCTAAGCACCATATTGTTGTAAAAGGTACATTAAAGAACTAAAAACTCTTTTACCAACTATACAAAATCTGGCAAATTCATAAATCTGGCAAACTTAGAAACCTGGCAAACTCATAAATCTGGCAAACTCATAAATCTGGCAAACTTAGAAATCTGGCTAACTCAGTAATCTGGCTAACTCTGAAATCTGGCAAACTTAGAAACCTGGCAAACTCAGAAATCAGGCAAACTTAGAAACCTGGCAAAACTCAGAAATCTGGCAAACTCGTGTAGTTAGGATTTTACCCTGGTTTTTATAGCGCCAGTTGGCTATCGAATCATCTGTTCTACTCTGCAGTAATTGTTTTATTTAACTGGATATTAAAGATTAGATTTATCAATATTTTATGTTAATGCTACTCCGAATATTGAAAATTTGAACCCAGAATAATACTAATATTTTACAGGGACACAGGCAATGTTGCAATCAATTTTAGCTCATGTTCAGGCCACCCTTAAAAAATTGTTTTTTTTGCCACTTCTGACCAATACCGTTAATTAGTTTTTTTACTTCTGTAACCAAGGAATACTTTTTATCTTTTTTTATATTTTTTATCTCTTTCAGGATGCGTAATAACTAAAAATATTTTGAATGAACCTACACGAAAAAAAAATCACACATTAGTTTTTTTTAGAAATTTGAGATCCACAAAATATTTTCCTGAATGGGGGGGTTGTTGTGGGTCGGCCGGAAGTGGCAAACAAATAATATTTCAATTTTGGCCCTACATATCAAATAAATTTTTACACCTATTAACACATTGATAATCGTATAGAAATACTTATCTCCAAGTATTTCTGTCTGAAATTTTATATTTAAAAAATCATCAACAGTTGTTTTTTTTTTTGAAAATCAGCACTGTCACACTTGTCTTGAAAATGTGAGTAAAAATCTTTAAAAAATACTAATTCTGATATTTACATTTGACACTTAGGGTCTCGACTAACTGAACCTGCGACCACCTCCAATATAGCGTATCCCTGTCTTAGTCCATAATAAATTAATTGCAACTGCTAGATTATCGAGACCACAAGAGACTGTAAAATCTGTAATCATTATCAAACCAGCCTGTATAATGACCTTGTATTTTAAAAGTTTCAATACAATTACTGATATAAACCAGGCCCAATAAGTTCAGTTGGTTATGCATCTGACTATCAATCCTGGGGTTGTGAGTTCGAATTCCCTCCCGGCAACAATCTCCGTGATGATTTGATATATGACATTGCGTCTCATTATCATTCGTCTCTCACCACTGATTCAAGTGGAAAAGTTATCAGGATCCCAGGAAACAGTGGTTTGGTTAAATGATCGTCTGTTAGCCCTCGATGGCATAAATATGACGCTCAATATTCAATCAATCAATCATTATTGATATCTTTTTAGGTCACAACATGATGACAATGTGAGAACTGCACCTAAACCAAATATACCGGTAATCACCTAATAGTTTATTAAGTGACTTGCATTTGATGCTTACAAACATGACAATACTAACACAATTATCACTGCGTCACGCAGTGCTAAAATTACTGTTTGGATTTTGCAAAAATCAATAAGCATTAGTCTACAAATCAATTAAAATTCTTCTAAAACAATTATATTTAATGTCACCAACAGGAAGTGGTATCTCAGAGAGATTGAATGACAACATCTGCTCAACAACAATATATTTTGTTCCGAAATCATTACTTACAACACGGTCACATAACCATATAAAAGTGAAAATGGATGAAGCGACTTCAAAATTGACCTAATGCGAGAATGACCAAATCTCCGCCCAAAGACACTGTGGCATTGTTTGTCGAAGTAAATAAAATGTAGTGTTTTACATAGACATTGTCAGCTTGTCTTAGGAAAAAGGCAGTATAGCAACTTATATCGATTGCTGGTTGGATTATAAATTTATTTAATTGACAGCCAGCATCTGGTCAATGTAGCTCACAACGAAAAAAACAATACTGTTTTTCTTTCATGGATATCAAAACAATTATTGTTGAAAGCAATGACATTTACTTTTGACTCGGTGTTAAAAGTAGCAAATACCATACTGCATAATTATAATCAATGAAAAAAAAACAGGTCATATAAATACCCCCCACCCCCCCACCCCCCGATAAGCTTAGTCTTTTACGCATATGACTATCAATCAAGGGGTCACAAGTTCAAATCCCGGCCTGGCAATAATTTCCGTAATGATTGGTATACGACATTTTGTCTCATAATCATTCGTCTCTCACCGCTGATTCAAGTGGGAAAGTTATCAGTTACTTGCGGAGATGGGGTGTGCTCGAGTACTGGTTAACCTTTCAGGATCCCAGGAAACAGTTTGATTAAAGGTAAATGCCCTTGGCTGTAATACTTAATTTAATGACCACCCCCTGTATTATGTGACCTTTTTTTACAGGATTCTATTGCTGCGCACAGACGAGGAAGCATGTAAGCATAGCAAAGTTACTTTATTTTATTGTTTAACCATTTACAAGAATGATCTCTCTTTACAAATCATTACGGGTCGACACATTTTATAATTACATGTTTGCATCATGTAGATATAATATTTAATATGAGTGAAAACCGTTCAAAATTGATGAACCATCATTCAAAATAATATCTTTTATGAGATTGTAACACCATTTTCAATACATTTCAGGTTATATATGGTATATCCAGTTTTATTGGTGAAGAATGAATCTGAGTTTGTTAACAAAATGTATATGTTTATTGTATTGTTGGCCAGTGGCCTATATTACTGAATAAACTATGTCTATGTCTATATAATGGACATTAAATTGACAAATGACCATTATTTTATGAACATAAATTTAAACATACTGAAATTATTAAATAACTTTTCTACCCACCCCACAGTTTCTCTTCTCAACTGAGGCATTTAAATAGGATTGAATCAAGAGGCCCAAGAGGGCCTGAGGATGCTCTACTGACTGACGCCCTCAGGCGCGGGGTTATTTTTAACCCTACACATAGGGATAATTTATGCCAAATATGAACAAATCTGACATACTAGTTCTCAAGAAAATGATTTTAGTAATTCCCCATTTTTACCCTTTTGGGGCCCCTCCTGACCCCTTAAGGCATAGTGCCACCATTGCAAAAAGGAAGTGCTTCCGTGGGGTAGTCGCATAATGGCGGTTGTAAATAATCCTCAATTCTTCTTCTTTAAAAATGCATTTTCCTATTTTTAATGCTCATTTTTTTATTTGAATGGCATTATTGATGTATTTTGAACATTTTGATAGCATTGTCATGTTTGAATTGTGAATTTAGAAAAAAAAAATGATGCTTGGAAATTGGGGTATATATGAATTCATGATTTCGGAAGTCTACTTTCACTTTGTCACCAGTGTACACACTGAGCAGAAAAAAAATCTCTTATATGACACATGACCCCTACTTTTCTCATCATATTTTGATAGTGCAGAGGTTGACAAACAGTAAAATGTAGGTTTCACTTCTTTCATTTGGGACCCTCTATGAATGACAAGCCTTCAAACTTTTATTATTTACTATAGAATAAAGAACAAAAATCAATGGTGGGGTTACACCTTAAGACAGTGGGACCCATTCATTTTTACAAATCAGAACCTCCTTCACCAAACAATGCTTCTCTGAAGATATAGGCAAAATCATTTCCATTTCTAAAAAAAAAAATATATTATAGTGACATGTGTCCCCTAATTGAACCCTCGGGGCGGGGTCATATTTAACCCTAGGAACACCATTTGAACAAATCTAACAATACTACAGTTGGTCATCATTACTACATAAACATTTTGAAAATCTGTTGGGCCATTCATGAGAAGAAGATTTTTTAAGTTTTGGACTATTTTTAATAATGGCGGCCATCTTGAATTTCAGATCGAAAAAAAAAAAAAAATCTTCTGTATAGTCTCCTATGCAACAGAAAAATGCATGTGATGTTTCAGTTTAATTGGCCTAGTGGTTTCAGAATAAATGAAAGAAAAAGAGAATTTTCTGTTTTCCCATAGTATCCCTATGTAAAATTCTAAGTCCCCTTACAGGGCCCCTATAAATTTTAGCCCCTTAATTCTTATCCGCAATCGAACCCCTACACATAGGGATAATTTATGCCAAATATGAACAAATCTGACATTACGGTTCTCAAGAAAACGATTTTAGTAATTCCCCATTTTTACTCTTTTGGGGCCCCTCCTGACCCATAAGACAATGGAACCCATTCATTTTTACAAATCTGAACCTCCTTCACCAAACAATGCTTCTGTGAAGATATTGGCAAAATCATTTCAATTTTAAAAAAAAAAAAAAATAAATATTATGACATGTGTCCCCTAAATGAACCCTTGGGGAGGGGTCATATTTAACCCTAGGGACACCATTTGAACAAATCTAACAATACTATAGTTGGTCATTATTACTACATAAACATTTTGAAAATCTGTTGGGCCGTTCATGAGAAGAAGATTTTTTAAGTTTTGGACTATTTTTAGTAATGGCAGCCATCTTGAATTTCAGATCGAAAAAAAAAAATCTGTATAGTCTCCTATGCACCAGAAACATGCATGTGAAGTTTCAGTTTAATTGGCCTAGTGGTTTCAGAGAAAGTGACGACAGAAGACGGACGACAGACAACGCGCCATCGCATAAGCACTTCTGGCCTTTGGCCAGTAGAGCTAAAAACGAAACAATAATACAACTGAAATATGATTATAATAACCCTTTATGATCTGCTTTATCATAATTATGCAGTCTATTTGTGAGAGTAAAAAATCGTTGTTGCTGTAGTGCAGGTGGTAGAGACACCATCATTAATGTACTGACACTGCAGGGGCCATCGGTTCAAAACCCCACAGTGACAAAAACTATTTCAAATATATATATATATTTTTTGTGAATGTGGTTTAACGCCATTTTCAACACATTTCAGGGTATATAATTATGGCATATCCGGTTTTATTCATGGCAGAAGACCTCAGAATAAATCTGAGTTAAACCAGCGTCCTTCCGCCAGTTACTGGTAAACCTTTTCACATTTGTTTTTTTAAGCGAATGGGACTTGGACCTATGTTCTAGGCGGTGAGAGTTTAGTGATCTTAGTAGCCTAAGACCACTCGGCCATGGATGAGGACCATATCAGATACTGTCTGTGGTCAGGTGAATGAAATGTGCCGAATGAGATGTGCCGCTCCTTCCACCGAACCATAAAAGTAGTATAAATATAATACAATAATTGAAATATATAATATTTTTAACCAAATTATCACAGGATTTACATGTAGAAAAATCAATTGAAATGATTACATTTCTTACCCCTAAGGCTGTTATATATTAATTGCTAGATTATCATCCCCACCCACTGCCTAATTTTCATGCAGCCCCAACCCTTTTTATTTTCATAAAAAAATAATAAACAAAGAAAGAAATAAATAATATAAAATCCTCCCCACACTCACTTTCCCGTTTTGAGAAAAATTTGGATGATAATCTAGCAATTAGTTAATAATGGCCAAAACTGAAGTTCCCAATTAGCTTGGTTTTAAAAATCTTTCCGAATGTCAATAAATGTGTTAATGCGTATGTTATATTGATTACACTAACTGTCATAAAAAAAATTATATTTGAACAACCAAAGAAACAAATATTGTGAGTCACACTCTTAAATACATTTTCTCATATAGTAGATGAATTTAGACTACACCATAGCAAAGACATGTGACCCAATGCTATGGTGTGGTGTAAAAATTGGAGGTAAAGTGCACCCTTCAGGTAACATTCTTGCAGATAACTTAATATTTCATGAAAATAAACATTTTTTTTGTATGGTGTTTAGCGTCGCTTTCAACAATTTTTCAGTCATATCGCGACGGTGTCTACTTGAGACAGTATTCTAACTGCTGTCACAATGGGGTATCATGCCGCAGACACATGGTATGATACCCCACCCAGTCACATTATACTGATACCGGGCCGACCAGACCTAGAACTCTCCTCTAAATGCTGAGCGTCAAGCGAGGAAGCTTCTAGTACCATTTTTAAAGTCTGGTATGACCCAGCCAGGGATTGAACCCACGACCTTCCGCATGCGAGGCGGACACTCTAGCACTAGACCACGCCGCAGTCTAAAAAAACAAAGACAAATGCTGTCTCTGTATAGTGATGAACCATTAATGCAATCAAGTGGTCATGCAAAGCCCTTTTTTTGGGCAATAAATGCAACGAGGTATTTTTGAAAATTGTCTTTGTTTCATGTATTTTCAAGGTATCTATCAACAAAGTTGTCTGCAGAATTGTTACCTGCAGTGGGCCCTTTTGATTCTATTTTTAACACCACTTCATCACTATAAGGTCACATGGGTAGGTCGCCATGAACTACAGAAAACGATATATAAATTAAATGTTAACTGTGACACAATCTACACAACATTATATTTTTTCCAACTACACTCAACATCACAGGGAGAATAAAGATCAAGCTATATATTATTAATGACATTTGTATAATCAGTAAAAATGCAAACAGTCTGTATACAATAGTGGATCTACTCTTTAAGAATACCCAGCACACACACCCAACACCACCCCCACCCTCACCCCAACCCTGCATTTACTCCCATATTTTATTAAAATTCACTATATTTCTACTGGTAAACATGCCCATACAGATTTTGTGTTACCCCTCCACTAAACTGAAATCCTGGATCCACCCTTGGTATACTTGATATTATGGAGACCCACGGCACATTCCTTACTTATAAACCAAATTGTAGTGATTCGAGACCCACAACACATTCCTTACTTATAAACCAAATTGTAGTGATTCGAGGCCCACGACACATTCCTTACTTATAAACCAAATTGTAGTGATTCGAGACCCACGACACATTCCTTACTTATAAACCAAATTGTAGTGATTCGAGGCCCACGACACATTCCTTACTTATAAACCAAATTGTAGTGATTCGAGACCCACGACACATTCCTTACTTATAAACCAAATTGTAGTGATTCCCTTGGAGACTACTAAATTTGACTCCCCCTCAAACTGAAGTTTTAAAAACAGATTTTTATACTATTAGCTATGACAGAAGTGCAATAAAATAGAAGTCAAACTTATTACATTATTTAATTTTGAGATGTTATTCTCAAAGGAACTGAAGCAGGGCAGTAGTGCAGTGGATAGAATGTTGGTTGCTTATGTGAGAAATTAAAAATGTGCTTTTGATTCCCTGAGCATGACCTGTTGACCTCTATAAAACAACACTTAGTACTGGTTCTACCCAGAAAGGTGACTTGAGAGTTATTTATGTACACTCCGAGCTTACTCTGCAATCAAGCTAAAAAAATTAGTTATAACTTAAAAGGACTTAAAGTAATCTTTCGTGGGTATTATACATGTAGGTCAAGATGAGGATATTTCTTTACTTAAGCGATAGTCATGGGGTTGAGCATCCACCTCACATGATCTCGGTCCGTCATACCAAGGCCTTGAAAAATGGCTGGGCATTTAAAGCATAATTCTAGGTCTGGTCAGCCCACGGTGCCAGTTCAATGCCACTGGGCAGAGTATCATACCATGTGTCTGAAATACTCAAGTAGTCTCAAGTAGACACCGATGCAGTATAATTGTCATTTTTTTAAAAAGCAACGCTAAACACTATATAAAAACAATAACAGGATATTCCAAGCGAAGATTTCACTGTTTCTATGGTGACCGAGGTTCCTCTCAGTGATACCAAGTGTTGAAATCTTGTTACCTCAATCACAATCATATACCCCAACAAATTCTTATTCTAGCATACTACTGAGAGATTTTTTAATCAAATGTTTTGATTTACCATCTTCTGATAATAGCATGATATCATATTAACTGATGGCATGAATTTTATCTGAACCCTAGGGTGAAATAGAAATTTCTGGCAGACCTGATAAGAATATCTGCCATTAAGGATATCTGCCATTTGACCAGTGTGAGACATCTCAATCTCACCCTAGTCTTGAGATAAAGTTTAATTGTATGATGTATCGTTATTCTTAGACCTAAATCACATATTTGTTTAGAAACGATCAGAGCAGCAGGACCTGTACTGCTCTTATGTTCATTTTGGTCTACGTTGATCAGTTTAAAAAATAACAGATGATCATAAAATTTTATATCCTTGACAAATCTGATAAGGGTTGGATAAAAACTGAAAGTGCTATTGTGTTAATCTGACAGAAATTAACTTATTTTCAATAATCCAAAGGTAATAACTTTGGTGTTTGATTGTTCAGGTTATTTAAACAACTCCTGTGAGCTTACAAGTATATAAACATGCTAGCCAAGTTTGGTTATGATCTGATCAAAGTTAAGTTGCCACAACTTTAATGAGGCAAAAATCAATATTTTCCAATCCATCAACGGCCACAACCCCATTCCTTTCTGGTCCAATCTGGCCGAGTATAGATCCTGCCCAAGCTTTCATGGTCAGATGGTTGAAATGGTTATGAAAAACAAAGTGGATATACATGTCAAGGCTTCATGATCATTTGAAACAAGTTTTGTCAAAATGTGGTCATTGGTTGTGTGCATCAGAAGCTAATTCTTTAATTTTGAGGGAGTATGTGGAAGTTTAATTAAGGTATCATCTCAAGATCACCTTGATCACAGGTTGTGGTTTCGAGTCTGGCTAATTTCAACAACGTCATGACAGAAAGGCAATTACTTGTGGAAGGATGATGGGTCTACTTCAAGATTGAAAGTGAGGTTCTTCTCCAACAATAACACTGGAGATCAGCTTTACTTACCCACCCGCTTTAAATTTTGTTAACTTGAAAACTGATACTTAATACACTTTATATTTTTTTTTGGTTTGTGATATTATGCATGTTTCATCATGAAACCAAGACAAGCTTCTAAACTAATGAATCAAACAAGAGACCCAAGAGCACCTGAATCGCTGTACTGGCAACAGATGCTACATGTAAAATATCTACGGTCTAGGCCCTAAATGTTCAGAGAATATGTTTTTTTAAAATTTTACTTAACATGTGCCTATATTTAGCCCTGCGGCAGGGACATTTGTGGTTGAATCCTGCTGGTTCAAGAACTTGTTGAGATCTTGTGGTTATATAACTGCTGTGGAAGTTTGGTTAAGATGCAATGAAAAATGAAGGTGTATCGCGTCTACAAGAAAAAGGTTAATAGACAGACTTTGATCAACAAACAATTCACCATGACATGAGCCTTGCTGGCCAAAAGAGCTAAAAAATATCTTTGAACTTTCTTCAAATGCATACATGAGATTTGTTGGGAGCATGATTGAACAGTTTTACTTTGTTTATTCTCTTTTGTTTATCTTTCTGACTGTACTGTTTTCTCTCCAGTCCATCTGGTGATAAAGATTGAAGAAATACAATTACAATCCAATAGAGACATAATGGAGAAATCTAACTAAACTCCAGCAAACTAAAGCAAATCTTACAATATCCTGTCCAATGCATTGAAGTAGAAATGACATTTCCATTGGTCGTAAGACCCTTATATTAGTTCATTTTTTTTCTCAGGCAAATCAATACTGTTGGCCTATAAAATACGGGGAGAGAAGCTGGCTGGTCTGCCTAATTTCCAATGGAATATTCAGCATTCTTGTAGTATGAGGCAATCATGTACATAGCAAGTAATATATCAGATGTATTACAAGGAAGACTTGGCGGGAATAATATGGTCCAAGTCTGCATCCTGTTGCAGTTGGTTTGGATTTGCTTTAAACCTTGGAACAGGGTTAACGGAGGGATACTGCTGTCAAACAGGAATATGTCATCAACCCAATAAAGCTGGGGGGGGGGGGGGGGGGGGGGGGGGTATTGCTGTCAAAACAGGAATATGGTCATGAACCCAATGAAGCTGGGGGTTGGGGGATATTACATATTACTGTCAAAACATGAATATGGTCATGAACCCAATAAAGGTGGGGGTTGGGGGATATTACTGTCAAAACAGGAATATGGTCATGAGCCAAATTAAACTGGGGGTCGTGGGATATTGCTGTCTAAACATGAATATGATCATGAACCCAATGTAGCTGGGGGTCGGGGGATATTACTGTCAAAACAAGAATATGGTCATGAACCCAATGAAGCTGGGGGTCAGGGGATATTGCTGTCAAAACATGAATATGGTTATGAACCCAATGAAGCTGGGGGTCAGGGGATATTGCTGTCAAAACATGAATATGGTCATGAACCCAATGAAGCTGGGGGTTGGGGGATATTTCTGTCAAAACATGAATATGGTCATGAACCCTATGAAGCTGGGGGTCAGGGGATATTACTGTCAAAACAAGAATATGGTCATGAACCCAATGAAGCTGGGGGTTGTGGGATATTTCTCTCTAAACAGGAATATGGTTAAGAACCCAATGAAGCTGGGGGATGTGGGATATTTCTGTCTAAACAGGAATACGGTCATGAACCCAATTAAGCTGGGGGTTGTGGGATATTGCTGTCAAAACAGGAATATGGTTATGAACCCAATGAAGCTGGGGATCAGGGGATATTGCTGTCAAAACATGAATATGGTCATGAACCCAATGAAGCTGGGGGTTGTGAGATATTGCTGTCAAAACAGTAATATGGTTATGAACCCAATGAAGCTGGGGGTTGTGGGATATTTCTGTCTAAACAGGAATAGGTCATGAGCCAAATTAAACTGGGGGTCGTGGGATATTTCTGTCTAAACAAGAATATGGTCATGAACCCAATGAAGCTGGGGGTCAGGGGATATTGCTGTCAAAACAGTAATATGGTTATGAACCCAATGAAGCTGGGGGTTGTGGGATATTTCTGTCTAAACAGGAATAGGTCATGAGCCAAATTAAACTGGGGGTCGTGGGATATTTCTGTCTAAACAAGAATATGGTTATGAACCCAATGTAGCTGGGGGTCGGGGGATATTACTGTCAAAACAAGAATATGGTCATGAACCCAATAAAGCTGGGGGTCAGGGGATATTGCTGTCAAAACATGAATATGGTTATGAACCCAATGAAGCTGGGGGTCAGGGGATATTGCTGTCAAAACATGAATATGGTCATGAACCCAATGAAGCTGGGGGTTGGGGGATATTACTGTCAAAACATGAATATGGTCATGAACCCTATGAAGCTGGGGGTTGGGGGGATATTACTGTCGAAACAAGAATATGGTCATGAACCCAATGAAGGTGGGGGTTGGGGGATATTACTGTCAAAACAGGAATAGGTCATGAGCCCAATGAAACTGGGGGTCGTGGGATATTGCTGTCTAAACATGAATATGGTCATGAACCCAATGTAGCTGGAGGTCAGGAGATATTACTGTCAAAACAAGAATATGGTCATGAACCCAATGAAGCTGGGGGTTGTGGGATATTTCTCTCTAAACAGGAATATGGTTAAGAACCCAATGAAGCTGGGGGTTGTGGGATATTTCTGTCTAAACAGGAATACGGTCATGAACCCAATTAAGCTGGGGGTTGTGGGATATTGCTGTCAAAACATGAATATGGTCATGAACCCAATGAAGCTGAAGGTCATGGAATATTGCTGTCAAAAAATGAATATGGTTATGAACCCAATGAAGCTGGGGGTCAGGGGATATTGCTGTCAAAACATGAATATGGTCATGAACCCTATGAAGCTGGGGGTTGTGAGATATTGCTGTCAAAACAGGAATATGGTTATGAACCCAATGAAGCTGGGGGTTGTGGGATATTTCTGTCTAAACAGGAATATGGTTATGAACCCAATGAAGCTGGGGGTTGTGAGATATTGCTGTCTAAACATGAATATGGTTATGAACCTATAGCAGTGGGTTGGCATTTGGTAACTACAAGATTAATGCAGTCATCATACTATTATAGTTGGTTTGGTAATTTGCACTGTAATTACATTGTACAAGTATAAAGTCATCAATGTACTCTCCAGAACTGCTGTTCATTACTGAGAGAATCACTGAAGGTAGTGAATACCCTGCCCATATCCTTATTAACAGCAATGTCATTTGACTGATGGGGTTATAACTATTGACAGAGTAAATCAAACAGATTAATAAGTGGATCAATACTTCTTATTCAATACTTGTACATATAAACTAAATGTTGTGAAGATACAAATAAGCGGAGCGGTAGTGTAATGGATAGAGTGTTGGCTGCTCATGCCCAAGGTTGTGAGTTCAATCTCCCGGTTGACCAGATGCCTCTCATAAAATAACACTCAGTACTGGTTCTACCCAGGAAGCAGATTCGAGAGCATTTTGTATAAGCTCTGAACTTTCATCGCAATCAAGCTAAAATAAATTAGTATAAACCAAATACCACACCCATCCGCAGTACTTAACCATTATTGAAAAATGTTTCTTAAGTGAGAAAGGGAAAATACTTGGTTCTCATAAAAAGAAGATCACCAAAGTTCTACAACCGTGACGCACATGTTGATATCATGTCTACATGCAGTTTCTGTGTTTTAATGCCATTTTTATCACATTTTAGGTTATATTACGGCATATCCAGTTATCTTGGTGGAGATCTCAGAATGTACCTCCAGTGACACTAACTATTTTAATTTATTATTTTCGCACAAATTCCAATGTTGGGAAAGAAAGGTCAAACATTCTGTTACAAAAGGACTTACCTCAGTAAAGTCTTTCAATTTCTGTTATAATACAATATGCATAACATGTAATTGGGACCAAACGTCATCCCTAAGTTACACTAGGGATGTGCTTGAGTTTTTTTATGCTCGAGTTATCAAAGTTTCACTGTAAATGTTTTTTCCAATAAATACCAATGTAAAAGTTACATAATATATACCATCAAATCTTTTAACAACTGGGTCAGGTCTCAGCTCTGCTGGTAATACATTTGACTATCAATTCAGGGGTCATGAGTTTGAATTCTCGCCCTCCAAGTCTGTCTCTATGACAATCAGTCATGAACTTTCAGTCTCCCACATCTGCATATGTGGGGAAGTAGCCATTAACTTGCAGAGAAAAGGTGTCTCCAGTACTGTTTGACAGCCCAGCAGATCACAGAAACGATGATTATGAAGATGCACTAACAAATATTAAAAAATTGAGAGAAAAAAATGAAAAAGCCCGTACAACTTGTAAGATCTTCAGTGGCGGAGTGGTCTAAGGCTCATCTAAAGATGTTTTACCTCTCACCGCTAAGGCTTATGTGAGAAAGTTTGCTAGTTACTTGTGGAAGGACGGTGATTCTTCTCAGATTCATTCTGAGGTCAAACCCTCCTTCAATAAAACTGGATATGCTATAATTGTACAACATGAAATGTGTTCAAAATGGTGTTCAACCAAATTCAAAAAAAATAAAATAAATAACAACTAATCATGAACCTATATATTTTGACCTGTATATTCACACATTTATTGTCTTCTTTTTTTTTCATCCACTTTTGTTGGGATTTTCATTGGCGGAAGTAATTACACAACAAACCTAATGTTCAACCCACAACCATATTATAAAGTTGTAAAACAGCCATTTAAAGTACAAGTTATCATTGTAAAATACTAGGAAATTACCATGAAACCTCTAATTATCCCCCTTACTCTAATAATCGCCCACCCCCTACTTTGAATGTCTTAAAAAAACACTTGAATTATTTAAACAAAATATCCTGGACCAATTTGCAGAACTAGCAGAATAGCAAAAAAAAAAAAAAAGGAGAGTAAAATCCTTTAAATACCAGGTCATTATTATTCATTTTACAAACTCTTCGCTGCTACAATAGAAACCCAACATTTTTGTTGTACACGTTAAAATTGGACACTTTATTAATTTTCTCTAAACAAATTTTTCATTGTCAAATCAAAAAAATATTTGGATGTAAATGATGCAAACTTTGCACTCTGCTGAATCTGGTTTAATATTACCATTTTAAATATTTTACCAAGAGAAAAAGCCCCTTAAAGGGAGTATATCAGGAAAAATGCTATAAAATGTCTTATCATTAATGAATACAAACAAATTCAGGGAATTCATGTCCTCCGCTTTTTTCAAAACTTTTGATTCAGGCATTCTTAAGTTATTGCACAAAAACCTTCAAAAGTACAATTTTTCACAAAATAAAGGTGCATAACAGTTACTGTAGAACGACAAATGCCACAACCCCTAAAAATCTAACTAAGCCTGTGTATGTCATTAAAAACATTGTCTAAAAATTTCAAAAGATTTCATTTAGGCATTCTTAAGTTATTGCTTGGAAACAAAGAGTGATGATGTTTCCAAAATTAAAGTGGCACAACTCTATGACTCCAAAAGTCACAACCCTGAAAATCGAACTTATCCTGTGCTTTGTCATTATAAACAATGTATTAGAATTTCAAAAGATTTGATTAAGGCATTCTTAAGTTATTGTTTGGAAACCAAAGTGTAACAGAAGGATGGACATACCCAAATTAGTGTCCCCCGCCTTTTGCAAATGTATTGGTATGTCAAATCCACCAAACCATAACAAAATCAATATTTAATTTGGAGTGGTACAGACCGTCATCCGTTCTTAGTCTAAGTACACCAAATGAACGCAAACAAAACGAATATTAAACGTGTATTTAACGTTATACAAATGGACTACAAATGCTAACGAAACGATAAACAAAATGATAAATGAAACAATAAATGAAACGAATATCAAAAGCGTTTTAAACATTATACAAACAGACTAAAAATGCGAACGAAACGAAACGATAAATGAAAAGATAAACAAAATGATAAATGAAATGACTAATGAAACGATACATGGACGCAACAGGACAAACAATCCACAAACAATACAAAACAATACTGCAAATTTTGAACGCAACAAAGATTAAAGATTTGGATATTCTCTAATAAAATCGTAGTAATATTGACAATGAAATAAATAATTAAATGAAATAATTGCTCACTTTGTAATTTAAAGTCTTTAAATTGCTTTACCTGTAACTTTAATTTCATTTCTTTGTTATAAGTTTTTATCCAGAATTATCGTGAAAAACATTGGCTCGGGCATCGTTTCTTTGCTGGTAAAAGTGTGATAAAACAATCAGGTGATGCATGGTCTGCTTAAACAAATCCCCCAATTAACTGATCTTATTATCTGAACACGAATTTATGTTGCTGTTCTGTTATATGATTGACAATTAGGAAAAGTTTTCACTCTATTTTAGAAAATCTTAGTTTAACCTGGGTGTTTACAGAAGACGCCGACGACGCCCCGGGGTCATGACAATAGCTCTCCTTGGATTTCATCCCGGCGAGCTAAAAAGGTCTAAAGATGGAAGTACCAGCGATTTAAGAAGCCCTGCCACAAGTCATAAAACTTTACCCTTAAAGGCATTTTTTTATGAAAACACCCCCTGCCTCCCTCATGCATTTACTTTAGTGGAATAGAACGCAACGCAAAATGACCCAAGAAACTGTCAGAGTGACGACATTGCACATTAGCTCGAGGTCAAAATTAAATTGTGTCGGAGTTATAGACATAAAGTGTGTGCATTCGCTTCATCAATTAAGGCATGTGTATTTGAAAATATATTTATCTTTGCGGATTATATAAATTCTTTTTTTAATGGATAATTATAATTGTTTTACATGACAATTTATCGAAATGATAAATCATAACTGGAATTATAATTGGAATTATACCTGTATATAAGATAAATACTTGCTGAGGCATCTTTACTCTGTTTCTTGCATAATAGCATATAAAAACACAGACTGGTTCACATTTATCTACTATATACTTTTTCAATACCGTACTGTTAACTTTAGTAAACTAGTCTGGCATTGTTTAGCCATCTAATGATAACGTGACCGTTACGTGTTTATCTGATGAAGCTGACATGACGCGCTTACCGTGTGTATTAGATTTCAATGATTGAGTTTTATGTAACATATTACTCTGCTGTCACACTACAAATCATCACCTATATGGTAGACCATATCTAAAATGGGGTGGCGTAGTTAGCAATATTTCAGAAAGATTTCAATCAATATAAAACCCGGAGTTTTCGAAAAATATATAGTTCTTACTATTTATTCTACTACAGTGTTACAATTGGACAACCAGAGATGATAAGATTGGTGAACACGCCGTGTAAACGATAAATGGTAAACGCTACATGGTAAACGATTAAGGGTAAACGATTCGAACGCAAACACAAGCTATAATGCATTTAGTATCGTTTTGATATTTTCTCTAACGTTTATCATAAAACAAGAGGCCCAAGAGGGCCTGAGGACGCTCTACTGACTCATAGTGGCCATAGCACTTTTTGAAATTCTCCTAAGCAATAAAAACATCGGGGCGGGGTCATTTTTAACCCTAAGGACACTATTTGAACAAATCAAACAAAACTATAGTTGGTCTGCATCATTACTACATAAACATTTTGAAAATCTGTTGGGCCGTTCATGAGAAGAAGATTTTTTAAATTTTGGACTATTTTTAGTAATGGTAGCCATCTTGAATTTAGATAGAAAAAAAATCTTCTGTATAGTCTCCACATCTGTGTGAAATTTCTGTTTAATTGGCCTAGTGGTTTCAGAATAAATGAAAAAAAGAGGAATTTTCTGTTTTCCCATAGTATCCCTATGTAAAATTCTAAGTCCCCTTAGAAGGCCCCTATAAATTTTAGCCCCTAAATTCTTATCTGCAATTAAACCCCTACACATAGGGATAATTTATATCAAATATGTACAAATCTGACATACCGGTTCTTAAGAAAACGATTTTAGTAATTCCCAATTTTTACCCTTTTGGGCCTCCTTCTGACCCCTTACAACAGTGGAACTCAGTCATTTTTACAAATCTGAACATCTTTCACCTAACAATGCTTTTGTGAAGATATAGGCAAAATCATTTCCATTTAAAAAAAAAATACCCTCGGGGTGGGGTCATTTTTAACCCTAGGGACACCATTTGAACAAATCTAACAAAACAATTGTTGATCATCATTACTGCATAAATATTTTGAAAATCTGTTGGGCCGTTCATGAGAAGAAGATTTTTTAACTTTTGGGACTATTTTTAGTAACGGCGGCCACTTTGAATTTCAGATCGAAAAAAAAAATCTTATAATATGTATAGTCTCCTATGCAATAGAAACATCCATGTAAAGTTTCAGTTTAATTGGCATACAGGTTTCAGAGAAAGTCTGCTAACAGACGACAGATGAAAGATGAGGGACGACGACAACACGCCATCGCATAAGCTCTTCTGGCCTTTGGCCAGTAGAGCTAAAAATGCAAACCATCTATGAAACTAAAATACATTTAAAACGCAAAACAAACACGTTTGACACGCAAAACAAATGCATTTCAAATGCATTTTTGGTGTACTTGAATGGAGTACAGTCTGTAAGGTTGAAACAAAATCCCCATTCTAAAAATAGTCAGCACTTAAATGCTGCATGATGACCTTCATATCATCATTCAAACTCTTTCTAAGATGAAACCATTTTTACTATGTATGAAAGATCAAATTGAAATCAAAATGAAATCACATCACAAAATATATTACATTTTTAAGCAGGAAATTTATTTAAGTTAAACCGAGGTGCGTAGCTAAAGTTAGGAAATCCCTTTTCAATATCCATTTTGGCATGTTTAAAGATATCCTTTTTGGAAATACTGGGTCAGTTAGTATATTATATAGGCATGATTTATTGGAGAAACAAAATGTTAATAAGGAAATTTTAAAATTTTGAAAAATCCTAATAATTCCCTTTATGAAATGTTTACCCAAGGATCATACACATGGAATTTGATTTCCCCCAAATGTGGGGGTTCATCAGAATTCTGTAGCCATATCATATTGGTTGGCTAAAAAAATATAATCTGGAAGTGCACAAACTGTGAAACATTGTGACCAATGTATATTTCTTACCAAAACAGAAAATCCAAAACTAAATTACGTGAACATTTTAACAAACTACATTAATGTTCAGGATCCCTGGCTGAGTGGTCTAAGGCACCATCTCAAGATCATTTACCACTCTCCGCTAAGGTCGTAGGTTCGAGTCCCGCTTGCTCCAAAAACTTTATGTGAGAAAGTTTCCAGTTACTTGCGGAAAGACAGTGGTGGTTCTGCTCAGTCTGATTCAGTCTGAGGTCTTCCTCCACCAGTAAAACTGGATATGCCAAAATTATATAACCTGAAATGTGTTTTGAAAATGAAAATGGCATTAAACTCCATTAATGTTTGTTCTTTGGTTTTCTTGATGTATTTTTGGTATGTTTTTGTCTCAAAGATTACTCTTGCTTTGCGAAATCCTCACTGACCAATTGGCCATTCACTGGATTTATATGTTTGCAATGTACCACTTTATTTACCGCCATGGGAGATGTTATGTTTTCTATTCATCAACAGTGATGTATGATTTTCCTACACTAACACATCTCTCAAAGTAAACATCATCTGAGCATCGGAACCAGAGAAACCTAGTCAGTCAATATATTGACATTGCTTTAAATAAAATTTACGACCTTTTTTTTCCCCCAGATGAATCATAAAAGGTAATTTATTGAATTAATTGGTAAATATGACTTGGCAATCTCGGATTCATTTCATATCGTGACTGCTGTTTTGAGGCAAGACTTTGAAATTAATTGAATTTAATTAGCATGTAACTTTATGCTATATGTTGCTCAGTTACACGACACAGCTATTGAGTTACACACACACAGGAGTATTTGATTTGTAGCAAGATTCAACATTTGGCATAATTTAGTTGAAAAACCAAATCTTCTCTCCTGCAGTTTTAGCTACAATGTATAAGATTTTGTGCATATTCCATTCTGCACAAATTGACATTTTCTGTGATTTTATTCTGTAATGCAATATAATCACAATCATGTTCTTGTTTCATTTATATAATTATCAGGCAACAAAATTTAGGGTAAATTCAGGCACATATCCAGTAGCAGATCTGTCAATGTATCTAGGGGTCACGGGTCAGATTCCCCACCCGGCCACAGTCTCTGTGATGATGAGTATACAACATTGTATTTCATTATCATCTCTCACCACTGATTCAAGTGGGAAAGTTATCCACTACTTCCAGAGATGGGTGTGAGAGTGTGCTGGTTACCTTCATAGATTCCCAGCAAAAAATGGTTAGGTTAACGGATCGTTGTTAGCCCTCATGGCATAAAATGACATAAACTATTCAATCGCTTAATCTATCAGGCACATCTCTCCTCAATAATATTCAACTATTCAATCACTCAATCTATCAGGCTCTACTATTTTACTACCTTCCTCACCCTCAAAACTTTGTAAGTGTTGAAAAAGATGCTAAACTCCTTCCCACCCTTTTCTGTATTAATACCAATTATCAACATTTTCTTCTACATTATACAGTAAATTTTTTATCATACCAAAGACTCAAACTAGAAATGCGTCCATGGGAAACAGATGCCCCCACTTTGTAACTACATTGTAGATATCAATAAAGCAAAATATCAAGTTTCATCAAAATCAGTCCATCAATAAAGATTTTAGAGGTCAAAATCCGTCAGCCAATCAGAGTCCAGATCACCTAATTAATATGCACCAATTCCATCCATTGTCGAACTTGACCTGGGTCTTGTTGATATAAAGCCAAATATAAATTTTCGTCAAAATCGATCCATAAATAAAGACTTCAGAGGCCGGAAACTATCAGCCAATCAGAGTCCAGAACACCTAATTAATATGCCAGGATTTAGATAGAAATCGAACTTGAGTTGTAGTTTATCACCATACATCTTTCTACCAAATATGAATCAAATCCTTCAAGAGATATCGAGCAGAAACCAGTTTCTTGACATTTGTCAATAATGTAAGTCCAAAAAGGGGCATAACTCCATTAAAAATCATCAGACCAGAACGAAATTCAAACTGTCCTGTATTACCTGAATGTGAAGTCCACACCAAATTTGGTTTAAATCTGTTTATTAATACTAAAGATATAAGTTGGAAACCATTTTCGTTCATACAGACAGCGGTGATACATAGCACCCACCCCCCCATTGAAAATGACGGGGGCATAAAAATGGTACTAGATGCTTCCTTGCTTGGCCATCAGTATAATGTGACTGGATGTTGGTGGGGCGCGATATACCATGTGGATTGGACAAAGGCTGAGTGGTCTAAGGCGCATCTCAAGATTATATACCTCTTACAGCAGGTTCGAGCCTAGCTCGCTCCAAACACTTAATATGAGAAAGTTTGCCAGTTACTTGCGGAAGGACGGTGATTCTACTTAGGTTCATTCTGTGGTCTTCTCCACCAATAAAACTGGATGTGCCATAATATATAACCAGGAATTTGTTGAAAATGGCGTTAAACCTCATTCAAATTTTTTTTTTTTTAAAAATTGGACATAATAATATAAATTTTAGTCATTCGTTTCTCATATCTATGAATGGTCATTTTTATAACTGTGGACATAATTATATTGCAGTAAAAACAGACAATCTGAACATACATGTAACAGGTGAAGTTAACATGTACCCATTCAGGGGGTGGCGACACTTACTTCGGGCATGGTTCCATGCAAGTTCATAATTTAATATTATAAATGTTGAACCAATAAAATAAAATCCTTGCTTTTACTTATATTTTTTAAAACACAAGCAGTCGTTTCTATTAGCACTTTCTAAAAGATCATCTCTCAGTTGATGCCAACCATTACTACAATTCCCTAATTTCTTAATCAGCATTAACAGTTTTCAATTTGTCATAATTTAAATAATTTAAAGATAATTAATATTTTTATAAGCATTCTTCTAAGAAATAATATGTTCCCCAATTGATTTCTTACAATTCATTTACGGTTAATCAGGCTTGCTGTTGATCCAGCATGTCAGTTATTTAGTGGCATTTAATGGGTTTTAAATGTGAAATTTAGTATTTCCGTTCTTATACTTTTCCCCCTATATTGATAACATTATCCATTTTTTTATTAATAACTTGTATCTGTCTCGGGGAATTTCCTGCATATGAACGATTCTGTTGGTATTGAATAGTGATGTTGAATGTCGGTATAATCGTTTTCCTGGATTAATTAATGTCTGGGTTGATTAATTAACTTCAATGTTTAATTAAATTTTAATATCAGGTTTAGCCCAGTGTGGTTCCTCGAGTACAACAGAAGAAATGGTGATCTCAGCAGAGGGATAGGATTTCTCACAATGGTTGTCATTTTTATATTAACTTAAATTATTTTCATTTGGTATCAAATATATCAGGGTTTTTTTTTAGTATCTGATATTTAAGTGTGATTATGAGACTAGTGCTACTGTGGGGACTTTGTATGTCATAGATGTGACAAATGAAATGGATGACGTTTTTGGGGGTTTATTTACAGGGTACAAATAGGATAAATGTGGGATCATTGTATGTCATAGATGGACAAACGAAACAGATAACGTTTTTTTGGTTTATTTACAGGGTACAAATAGGAATTTACAGGGTATAAATAGGATAACTGTGGGAACCTTGTATGTCACAGATATGACAAACGAAATGGATGACGTTTTTTGGGGTTTATTTACAGGGTACAAATAGGATAACTGTGGGGACCTTGTATGTCACAGATGTGACAAACGAGATGGATGACGCTTTTGGGGGGTTATTTACAGGGTACAAATAGGATAACTGTGGTGACCTTGTATGTCATAGATGTGACAAACGAGACGGATGACATTTTTGGGGGGTTATTTACAGTGTACAAATAGGAAAACTATGGGGACCATGTATGTCACAGATGTGACAAACGAGACGGATGACGCTTTTGGGGGGTTATTTACAGGGTACAAATAGGATAACTGTGGTGACCTTGTATGTCATAGATGTGACAAACGAAACGGATGACGTTTTTGGTGGTTTATTTACAGGGTACAAATAGGATAACTGTGGGGACCTTTATGTCATAGATGTGACAGACGAAACAGATGACGTTTTTGGGGTTTATTCACAGGGTACAAATAGGATAACTGTGGGAACCTTGTATGTCATAGATGTGACAAACGAAACGGATGACGTTTTTGGTGGTTTATTTACAGGGTACAAATAGGATAACTGTGGGGACCTTTATGTCATAGAAGTGACAGACGAAACAGATGACGTTTTGGGGGTTTATTCACAGGGTACAAATAGGATAACTGTGGTGACCTTGTATGTCATAGATGTGACAAACGAAACGGATGACGTTTTTGGTGGTTTATTTACAGGGTACAAATAGGATAACTGTGGGGACCTTTATGTCATAGAAGTGACAGACGAAACAGATGACGTTTTGGGGGTTTATTCACAAGGTACAAATAGGATAACTGTGGTGACCTTGTATGTCATAGATGTGACAAACGAAACGGATGACGTTTTTGGTGGTTTATTTACAGGGTACAAATAGGATAACTGTGGGGACCTTTATGTCATAGATGTGACAGACGAAACAGATGACCTTTTGGGGGTTTATTCACAGGGTACAAATAGGATAACTGTGGTGACCTTGTATGTCATAGATGTGACAAACGAAACGGATGACGTTTTTTGTGGTTTATTTACAGGGTACAAATAGGATAACTGTGGGGACCTTTATGTCATAGATGTGACAGACGAAACAGATGACGTTTTGGGGGTTTATTCACAGGGTACAAATAGGATAACTGTGGGAACCTTGTATGTCATAGATGTGACAAACGAAAAGGATGACGTTTTTGGGGGTTTATTTACAAGGTACAAATAGGAGAACTGTGGGGACCTTGTATGTCACAGATGTGACAAACAAAACAGATGACCTTTTTTGGGGTTTATTTACAGGGTACAAATAGGATAACTGTGGGACCTTGAATGTCACAGATGTGACAAACAAAACTGATGACATTTTTGGGGGTTTATTTACAGGGTACAAATAGGATAACTGTGGGGACATTGATGTCATAGATGTGACAAATGAAAAGGATGACATTTTTGGGGTTTTTTTTACAGGGTACAAATAGGATAACTGTGGGGACCTTGTATGTCACAGATGTGACAAACAAAACAGATGACGTTTTTGGGGGTTTATTTACAGGGTACAAATAGGATAACTGTGGGACCTTGAATGTCACAGATGTGACAAACGAGACGGATGACGTTTTTGGGGGGTTTATTTACAGGGTACAAATAGGATAACTGTGGGGACATTGATGTCATAGATGTGATAAACGAAAAGGATTACATTTTTGGGGGTTTATTTACAGGGTATAAATAGGATAACTGTAGGGACCTTGTATGTCACAGATGTGACAAACGAAACGGATGACATTTTTGGGGGGTTATTTACAGGGTACAAATAGGATAACTGTGGGGACTTTGTATGTCACAGATGTGACAAAGGAGACAGATGACGTTTCTGGGAGGTCATTTACAGGGTACATTAATAGGATAACTGTAGGTACTTTGTATGTCATAGAATGATGCAACAATGGAAATGGATGATTTTATTTTGGGTTTATTTATAGGGTACCATAGGAACATTGTGGGGACCAAGCATGTCATAGAACGATGCGACAAGGAAATGGGCAACTTTATTTGGAGTTTATTTACAGGGTACAAATAGTATCACTGTGGGACATAGCGGTTTTGTATTTCTCATATTCTCAAAGCTTTATAGTATTTGTTTAATGCTTTATGATGAAACATGTAATTGATAATTTTACATTTAGAGAAACTATAACTTATCTTTTTTCACTCATTAACACTTAAATTGTTATGCTGACTAGTGAGTTTGCCAATCCTGACTGCAAGCTCATTCAATGAATAAAAAAAAAGATGTTTCTCTAAAACCAACGATTATTTACAGGAAACAGGAATTTGTGCTTCCATAAAGCAATCCAATCATGACGGTGATTAATACGCCATGATCCAACTTATTTAAAAATGCATTTTCCTTATTTTAATGCTCATGTCATGATTATTACATTTTGAAGAACTACATGTTTAAATTGTGAATGTTTTGAAATAGGGGTATGAATACGTTATTTCTAAAATAACTTTCCCATTGCCAATTGGCGTACACAATGAACAGCAAAAGATTAAATCTCTTGAGTGAAACAAGACTGCTACTTTTCTAATGATATTTTGGCACTGGAGATGTCAACAGACAATAAAATATAAGTTTCAGAACAAAGCTTATTTTGTTTGGGTCTTTCTATGAATGACAAGCCTTTAAAAATGTTTTGTTCACTATAGAACTACAAAGGAAAATCATTATCCAGGTGTGCTTGCACCTATATAATTTTATAAACCATAATTTAACCAACACCAGTCCTGGATATGCAATTTTCCTTAGAATGGCTGTTTAAAGCAGGTTTTATTTTGGGTACAGTATAATTACCTTGGTCATCCACGTCCAGGTTTCTCATCATCCACATGATCAAATCTTGACCTGAAATAGAAAAGTCAAAATTAAAGTTGACAAAATTAACAAAAGTATTTCATAGTGGTATATAAAGTCTAGCTAGCTCCGCGGGTAACACTTCTGACTGTTAATCCAGAGTGCTTGTTAGTTTGAATATTTTGTGTCATTTTTATGTCATCGAGGGCTAACAGACGATTAGTTGATAATTTATTATATTAACTCATCTATGAATTAGTGGGGAATTAGTCAGTGACTTGCAAGATAAGGTGTGTTTACAGTAGTGGTTAAACTGCCTAGAATGTTTAAATAGACCTTAACTAAGAACTTGCATTTTGCACCAACGATACCATGCCCAGACAACACAGACGCAGACCGGTCTGCCTGCAACTAACCTGCAATCTGATCAGTGTGAACATTGTTTGACTCTTAGTCACAAAGTTCTTGTTAACTGTGCTTCCAAAATGGATAATGGACCACGATCCATTAATCTTTTTTTTATAATTAAGTGAGTCATGGGTTATCTTAACTTACAAAGAGACAAAGACTCAAACTGTTCATTGTGTTTGTTGTTATTTCCACCCAAGGAAGTCAACGTTCTATAATTACGTTGATGAAGCTTGAAGGATTTATTCAGTTACTGTGTGCAATAGGTCCGTCTTTTATAAGTGGCCGTCAGTTGACAGTAGAAGAATTCCAATAATGCATATAGTATCACCTCGACCGTCCCCTATACTTCCTATTATCACAGTTCTTGTAACAAAAGCATAAATATCATTTTAAGGCTAAATTAATGAGAATATATGATCCATTTACGACACATTCTGTAATATGACATGAAATGGTAATTCATGGTACATGTAAAGTGGCACGCTATGTTTTAGACATGATATTATATAGAATTTTAGCTTGAAATATGTTTTAAATATGATTATATTATATAGAAGTTTTGCTGAGATATGTTGAAGATATGATTTATATAAAATTTAAGCTTGAGATATGTTTTAGAAATGATTATATTATATAGAAGTTTTGCTGAGATATGTTGAAGATATGATTTATATAAAATATAAGCTTGAGATATGTTTTAGATATGATTATATTACATAGAAGTTTTGCTGCGATATGTTGAAAATATGATTTATATTATAAAGAAGTTTTGCTGAAATAATGTTGAAGATATGATTTATATTATATATAAGTTTTGCTGAGATATGTTGAAGATAGGATTTATATCATATAGAAGTTTTGCTTGAGATATGTTGAAGATATGATTTATATTATATAGAAGTTTTGCTGAGAAATGTTTTAGATATGATTTATATTATATAGAAGTTTTGCTTGAGATATGTTTAAGATATGATTTATATTACATAGAAGTTTTTTTAGAGATATTTTTCAGATATGATTTATAGTATGTAGAAGTTTTGCTGCGATAAGTTTTAAATATGATTTATATTATATAGAAGTTTTGCTCAAGATAATCTTAAATATGATTTATATTATATAGAAGTTTTGCTTGAGATGTGTTTCAGATACAATTTATATTTTACAGAAATTTTGATTGAGATGTGTTTAGATATGATTTATATTATATAGAAGTTTTGCTTGAGATGTTTTTTAGATATGATTTATATTATATAGAAGTTTTGCTTGAGATGTGTTTGAGATATGATTTATATTATATAGAAGTTTTGCTTGAGATGTGTTTAAGATATAATTTATACTATACAGAAGTTTTGCTTGAGATATGTTTTGTTTCAGATATGATTTATATTATAAAGAAGTTTTGCTGAGATATAGTTTAGATATGATTAATATGATATAGAAGTTTTGCTTGGGATGTGTTTTAGACATGATTTATATTAAATAGAAGTTTTGCTTGAGATGTGTTTAGATATGATTTTTATTAAATAGAAGTTTTGCTTGAGATATGTTTCAGATACAATTTATATTATACAGAAATTTTGCTTGAGACGTGTTTAGATATGATTTATATTATATACAAGTTTTGCTTGAGATGTTTTTTAGATATGATTTTTATTATACATAAGTTTTGCTTGAGATGTGTTTCAGATATGATTTATACTATATAGAAGTTTTGCTTGAGATGTGTTTTAGAAACAATTTATATCATATAGAAATTTTGTTTGAGATGTGTTTAAGATATGATTTATACTATACAGAAGTTTTGCTTTAGGTATGGTTTGTTTCAGATATGATTTATATTATATAGACGTTTTGCTTGAGATGTGTTTTAGATATGATTTATATTATATAGAAGTTTTGCTTGAGATGTTTTTTAGATATGATTTATACTATACTGAAGTTTTGCTTGAGATATATTTTGTTTCACATTTGATTTATATTACATAGAAGTTTTGCTGGAGATATGTTTCTGAAATGATTTACATCATATAGAAGTTTTGCTGAGATATGTTTTGTTTCAGATATGATTTATATTATATAAAAGTTTTGCTGGAGATATGTTTCTGAAATGATTTACATCATATAGAAGTTTTGCTGAGATATAGTTTAGATATGATTAATATTATATAGAAGTTTTGCTGAGATTTGTTTTAGATATGATTAATATCATATTATATATAGAGTTTTGCTCAAGATATGTTTTAGATATGATTTATATTATAAAGAAGTTTTGCTTGGGATATGTTATGTTTTAGATATGATTTATATTATACAGAAGTTTTGCTCGAAATATATTTTAAATATGATTTATACTATATAGAAGTTTTGCTTGAGATATGTTTTAGATATGATTTATATTACACATAAATGTTGCTTGAGATGTATTTCAGATATGATTTACACTACACAGAAGTTTTGCTTGAGATATGTTTTGTTTTAGATATGATTTATACTATATAGAAGTTTTGCTTGAGATGTGTTTTAGATATAATTTATATTATATAGAAGTTTTGCTTGAGATATGTTTAAGATATGATTTATACTATATAGAAGTTTTGCTTGAGATGTGTTTTAGATATTATTTATAATATATAGAAGTTTTGCTTGAGATATGTTTTAGATATGATTTATACTATACAAAAGTTTTGCTTTAGATATGTTTTGTTTAAGATATGATTTATATTATATAGAAGTTTTGCTTCAAATGTGTTTTAGATATGATTTATACTATATAGAAGTTTTGCTTAAGATGTGTTTCAGATATGATTTATACTATATATAAGTTTTGCTTGAAATGTGTTTTAGATATGATATATACTATACAGAAGTTTTGCTTGAGGTATGGTTTGTTTCAGATATGATTTAAATTATATAGAAGTTTTGCTTGAGATGTGTTTTAGATATGATTTATACTATATATAAGTTTTGCTTGAAATGTGTTTTAGATAGGATTTATACTATACAGAAGTTTTGCTAGAGATATGTTTTGTTTTAGATATGATTTATATTATATAGAAGATTTGCTTGAAATGTGTTTTAGATATGATTTATACTATACAGAAGTTTTGCTTCAGGTATGGTTTGTTTCAGATATGATTTAAATTATATAGAAGTTTTGCTTGAGATATGTTTTAGATTGATATATATTATAAAGAAGTTTTGCTTGAGATGTGCTTTAGATATGATTTTTATTACACAGAAGAGTTGCTTGAGATGTGTTTAAGATATGATTTATACTATACAGAAGTTTTGCTTGAAATATGTTTTGTTTTAGATATGATTTATACTATATAGAAGTTTTGCTTGAGATGTGTTTTAGATATAATTTATATTATATAGAAGTTTTGCTTGAGATATGTTTAAGATATGATTGTTACTATATAGAGGTTTTGCTTGAGATGTGTTTAAGATATTATTTATAATTTATAGAAGTTTTGCTTGAGATATGTTTTAGATAGGATTTATACTATACAGAAGTTTTGCTTTAGATATGTTTTGTTTTAGATATGATTTATATTATATAGAAGTTTTGCTTAAAATGTGTTTTAGATATGATTTATACTATATAGAAGTTTTGCTTAAGATGTGTTTTAGATATGATTTATACTATATAGAAGTTTTGCTTGAAATGTGTTTTAGATATGATTTATACTATGCAGAAGTTTTGCTTGAGATATGGTTTGTTTCAGATATGATTTAAATTATATAGAAGTTTGCTTGAGATTTGTTTTAGATATGATTTATACTATACAGAAGTTTTGCTTGAGATATGTTTTGTTTTAGATATGATTTATATTATATAGCAGTTTTGCTCTAGAAATGTTTCAGATATGATTTATACTATATAGAAGTTTTGCTTAAGATGTGTTTTAGATAGGATTTATACTATATAGAGGTTTTGCTTGAGATGTGTTTTAGATATGATTTATATTACACAGAAGTTTTGCTTGATATATGTTTTAGATATGATTTATATTACACAGAAGTTTTGCTTGAGATGTGTTTCAGATATGATTTATACTATACAGAAGTTTTGCTTGAGATGTGTTTTCGATATGATGAATATCATAGAGAAAGTTTTGCTTGAGATGTCTTTAGATATGATTTTTACTGTACAAAAGTTTTGCTTGAGATATGTTTTGTTTTAGATATTATTTATATTATATAGAAGTTTTGCTTGGGATATGTTTTAAATATGATTTATACTATAAAGCAGTTTTGCTTGAAATGTTTTTTAGTTATGATTTATAATAAACAGAAGTTGTGCTTAAGATATATTTTGTTTTAGCTATGATTTATACTATATAGAAGTTTTGCTTGAAATATGTTTTAGATATGATTTATACTATTTAGAAGTTTTGCTTGAGAAGGTTTTTAGATATGATTTATATTATATAGAAGTTTTGCTCAAGATATGTTTAAGATATGATTTATATTATACAGAAGTTTTGCTTGAGATGTGTTTCAGATATGATTTATATTATATAGAAGTTTTGCTTGAGATATGTTAAAATTTTAGATATGATTTATATTATACAGAAGTTTTGCTCGAGATATGTTTCAGATATGATTTATACTATACAGAAGTTTTGCTTGAGATATGTTTTGTTTTAGATATAATTTATGATATATAGAAGTTTTGCTTGAGATATGTTTTAAATATGATTTATATTATACAGAAGTTTTGCTTGAGATGTGTTTCAGATATGATTTATACTATAAAGAAGTTTTGCTTGAGATATGTTTTGTTTTAGATATGATTTTATTATTATAGAAGTTTTGCTTGAGATGTATTTTAGATATGATTTATTCTATATAGAAGTTTTGCTCGAGATGTGTTTTAGATATGATTTATATTATATAGAAGTTTTGCTTGAGATATGTTTTAGATATGATTTATACTATATAGAAGTTTTGATTGAGATGTATTATAGATATGATTTATAATAAACAGAAGTTTTGCTTGAGAGATGTTTTGTTTAGATATGATTTATACTATATAGAAGTTTTGCTTCAGATATGTTTTATATATGATTTATACTATATAGAAGTTTTGCTTGAGATGTGTTTCAGATATGATTTATACTATATAGAAGTTTTGCTTGAGATGTGTTTCAGATATGATTTATACTATACAGAAGTTTTGCTTGAGATATGTTTTGTTTTAGATATGATTTTATTATTATAGAAGTTTTGCTTGAGATGTATTTTAGATATGATTTATACTATATAGAGGTTTTGCTCGAGATGTGTTTTAGATATGATTTATATTAAACAGAAGTTTTGCTTGAAATGTGTTTCAGATATGATTTATACTATACAGAAGTTTTGCTTAAGATATGTTTTGTTTTAGATATGATTTATATTATATAGAAGTTTTGCTTGAGATGTGTTTTAGATATGATTTATATTATATAGAAGTTTTGCTTCAGATATGTTTTAGATATGATTTATACTATATAGAAGTTTTGCTTGAGATGTGTTTTAGATATGATTGATACTATATAGAAGTTTTGCTTGAGATATGTTTTGTTTTAAATATGATTTATATTATATAGAAGTTTTGCTTGAGATATGTTTTGTTTTAGATATGATTTATACTATATAGAAGTTTTGCTTGAGATGGTTTATAGATATGATTGATATTAAACAGAAGTTTTGCTTGAGATGGTTTATAGATATGATTTATATTAAACAGAAGTTTTGCTTGAGATATGTTTTGTTTTAAATATGATTTATACTATATAGAAGTTTTGCTTGAGATGGTTTATAGATATGATTTATAATAAACAGAAGTTTTGCTTTAGATGGTTTATAGATATGATTTATATTAAACAGAAGTTTTGCTTGAGATATGTTTTGTTTTAAACATGATTTATATTATATAGAAGTTATGCTTGAGATGTATTTTAGATATGATTGATATTATATAGGAGTTTTGCTTGAGATGAGTTTTAGATACAATTTATATTATATAAAAGTTTTGCCTGAGATGTGTTTTAGATAAGATTGATATTATATAGAGGTTTTGCTTGAGATGTGTTTTAGGTATGATTTATAGTATATAGAAGTTTTGCTTGATATGTGTTTTAGATACATTCCCATGATGCACTGTTTAGAAAAACAATGGCGACTTCCATGTAGCGAATGCCGTGTTTTTATCATGTGATCGTGATATTTCAATATTGCAGCAACCAGAGTCAATTTCTTAACTGGCCCTTATATAGGGTTCAGTCACTCATGCAACCTAACCAATAACTCGCGCAAATACTGCTTTATGATGAACTTTCTTCAGCTCATCTATCTTTTAGATGAAATAACATCAACAATTTGTAACCAATATGAACAGGCAGATTATCAAACTTGGCCTAGATAATTTAGTCATACACATTCTGTATACATTCCAAGATAAAAAACTTATCAAGTGGACATCAAATCTATCCACCCACCTGCATAATATGAAAGGATGAAAACATAATATGTCCCCATGAAAGAGGGATGTATAAAACAAAAATTATCTATTTACAAACTTCCTCAAACGAAGAAAAAAGGCCATTTACCACACTTGTGGCATTCCTGCTCTAAAAGGCCAGCTAGGAAGTGATGAATATTTACCTGTGAAGACACTAGGGACCTTGGACATGAAACTCTTCACTGTTCGTACAGGCACACCCGTTGCCTCATCCTGCATTCTGTCTACTATGCCCTCCATCTGAAATACAGAAAACTCACAATAATTGATAATGTAAATAAGAATAAATGCTACAAGATTATTTTAAAAATGATTACAATGTCATATACACATAATATGCTGGACACCGAAAGACTTTAGAAATGTAACACTTAGTGTACAATGTATACTGATTTGTGTTCTAGCACCACTTCAACAACTTTTCAGTCATATCAGAATGGCGTCTGCTTGAGACAGTATCAAATAGTATCATGCCCCACCCAGTCACATTATACTGACACTAGGATGATCAGTACTAGAACCATCCTCTAAATCCTAAGCATCTAAAAAGAATGTTTCTAGTAACAATTTTCAAGTCTTTGGTATGACCAGACTGGGATCAAACTCACAATCTTCGGGAAGTTCCATACGCAGGACAGATACTCTACCACAAGACCACCGCGGCAGAAGTTGAAAAAAGTACAAAATAAATAATTTATTTAGCCAGGCTTAGACATTCGCACTATACTACGACTAATTTTGTACTAAAATACTATACACACGCAGCTTGTTAACAACTCGATGTTTGTGCATCTGCTAGATTCCATTCCCTTAATTAAAACCAACAAATTAGCAGTTCGGAAAAAACAACTTATACTGCAGATAACAGTATTTCAATATGGCAGAGTTTGGTACAGCAGAAGTAAGCACCCCTAATGCACTTCTTCCTTCCACAGACTATCACAGACACAGATATAGCACGAGTTCTCGATTAATCACAAGTGGCATCAAGAGTGCCGTCATTGCTCCAGACTCGTGAGCTCGTGCAACTCCCTCCTTCATCACCGGGGTAGTTTACCAGGACAGTCTGTAAATACTGAGCCGTTAACCCTTTACTCCATAGATACGCGTTTTCCCGCACCAATCACAGAAGGCCTTTGAAAACAGTGCAGGAAGAGTTCAGATTGCTCGTGACGAGCAATCTGAACACTTCCTGCACTGTTTTCCACTCTGTCAGTTAATATAAACATAATTCACCCAATAGTTCAAAAGCCTTCTATATTAGGTGTCCAAATGCGTCTTTATTAGAGGTGTCCAAAGGCATCTATATGAAGTAAACGGTTAATGTAAGGTAAGCAATGGTGAAGAATCTACTACAACCACATCAACCAGATTCCCAACAACTTGGCACAATTTCCACAACTGTTTTTCTTTCATCCTGTACAAATCGCAACATCTCTTATCAGTTTTAATGAAGGTAATGGTGGCCAATCTGTTTAAAAAAACACCTTTGATCTTCAGTTACAGTCAAAATGTTATTATGGGTTTATAACAATTTCCGACACACAGGTAACTAGTGTTGTATTTTGATTCCAAAGTCATTTTACGAAATGGTCACAGACAAATATATATGACAGCGGTGTTAAATAAATAAAATATGACAATTTCAGTTGAAGATATCAAAATGTTAGTGACTGGCATACTTCTGAAACAAGAGGTCGTGGGATCCTTTATGTCACATTTATTTTTACCTAAGAAATAGACTGCTTAAATTGGAACTACTTTATATCTATTTTTAGACCATCTGCCATATTGCTCAACCTTTTGACAGCTCAACATTATTAGGGAAGCAGAATGTGTAAGATATATTGTTTCAAATTAATTTTTATTAATTGCAATATGAACATTGAATAAGTGAAAATGTTATTATGTCTGATAACACACAACAGTAATAGGGCTGTTGGTGCTGACAGCATTGTGTGACAGGCTCATAGCATGAGAATAGAATGGGGTTTAACGCCATTTTCAACACATTTCAGGTTAAATATGGCATATCCAGTTTTACTGGTGGAGGAAGACCTCAGACTGAGTAAGACTGTTTGGAACAACTGTCTTTCCACAAGTAACTGTCAAACTTTCTCACATAAAGTTTTTGGAGTGGGTAGGACTCAAACCTACGACCTTAGCGGTTAGAGGTAAGTGATCTTGAGACGGCGCCTTAGACCACTCAGCCACGGAGGACCCTAGAGTAGAAGTACAGCAGCAAAAGTCTGCCTCAATATTCGTAGAATGTGTTACTTGTTTTGTTAGTTTAAACTTATTTACTTAGATGTGAAACAAGTTGTTACAACTTCTACAAATCACGCTTGAGGTGTTCCTGGGTAGAACCAGTAGTAAGCATATGCGAAAGAAAGTGTCGTGCTCAAGGACATCACCACACACAGCCATTGGGGAAGATCGAACCCACGACCCTCCAATACTGAATTCAATGATCTACCACCAGACAATGTGCTTCATTTACTTATGATAACATTAAAACACCAAATCTTAAAAAGTCATCATTGATTTTAATGACATTCTGACAATGGTTAAACCCTTTACTTCATATAGACGCCTTTCGACGCCTCTAAAATAGACGCATTTTGACACCTAATATAGAAGGCTTTTGAATTATAGGGTGAATTACGTTTATATTAACTGACAGTGTGGAAAACAGTGCAAGAAGTGTTCAGATTGCTCGTTATGAGCAATCTGAACTCTTCCTGCACTGTATTCAAAGGCCTTCTGTGATTGGTGCAGGAAAACCCGTATCTATGGAGTAAAGGGTTAAAGAAAGATTATGTCAATGATGAGAACGCAAATTTTCTTTCAGACTTTGTTAATAATGATCTGATACAGAATCTAGTTAAATGTGGTAAAAACTTATTTTCATTACAGAGATTAAATGTTCGTAACTGTAACAGGACGACAGAAATACTGAAATAGTCAGGGCTGTGACATGTATAATAAATGTATTACATTCTTTTTTGAAAAATGTTCCGAGTTTTACGAAATAACTTTACACTATTCAGTGTTAAGTTTCGCCAGTTTTTAACCCTCTTCTGGAATTATGTCCAAGAATACAGACATATTCATGTCAGTATGACATGCATCATCAACATCATTATGACATCATCAACGTCAGTATGACATCATCAATATCACAATGTATACACAATAAAAACTATTGTTGTCACTATCTGCATGACTTTTTTAAGTATTCTATTACTAAAAAATAATTTTCTCTTTAATCTGGAATGGGAAGAGTAGCTCATGACTCATTAATTAATTAATTATTTTTCAGTAATGGAAAACAACATTTGAATAACATGGGTGCATGAACTCAAAGACTACCCTAACTATACATCAACAGAGTTTTAATAAAACTATGAATAGATCTGGGTATTAGAAAGCTTTTGTTTTTACTTGAATAACTGCTATAAACATCATGCTGAAAGTACACACACACTCCTGCAATACACAACACTGCACAATGTATGCCAGCAGCTCATAAGTCGAACAGCAATTACATCAAAGATAAACCATTATTTCTTGAACTTCCATTGCTTCAACTTAAGACTAATAGCATAAGTGCAACATGCAGATATACTTGTCTTAACACCTTTAAACAGTCCAGGTGTGCTTCCTGCTAAATCTCCCAGCTTAATAAGTGGGCATGTGTTACACTTCAGTGCTGAGATGCTGTATTGTTCAGTAAGTAGGTTTGTACTTGGGAGTCATATTGTACATTTCTTGCAATTTGTACAAATGATCAGAGCAGTCATTTGTACAACTGTTCAGAGCATTCATATTGCATATCTTTGGCAATTTGTACAAACGGTCAGGGCATTCATATTGCACATCTCTGGCAATTTGTTCAAACAGTCAGGGCAGTCATATTGCACATCTCTGGCAATTTTGTACAAACGGTCAGAGCAGTCAGAGAAATGTAGGTATTGGCTTGAATCCCAGTTGAAATTACTGGGTTTTTATATGTAGTTAATTTTTCTGGTTTGATTGCAATTATGATCACTGTTACTATTGACTAAACAATCATCTGGTACAATGTTCAAGTTTACCATGTAACTGTCAGATAATTATGTCAGTAGTAGATGACAGTTACTCTAAGACATTTTCTAATTGTTTGACTTCCTCTTTAAAAATGTTTGCAGAACATTCAATGCATTTTGGTGAGCAGTCACAGTAACTTTAAGACTAATATGACTGAACTAGCAATGTTATCTATCCATTAAACAGCCAACAGCCTGTGCTAGTGCCAGGATCCAATCATGCCCAGATGTTGTACACCAACATAGTAACATAACTTCCTGGTCTTAAACGCCAGGAGGGAATGAAACACACACACATTGTATGAGAGGTTTACCAGTACAAACAGCAATTAACACCAAGGTATAATCCAAAATTCTAATAAGATAACTTATAATATGCCGAACAATATACATGTACCTAACTGACAATGTACCAACAATGTACCAAACAAAATACCAAACTATATAAGTGAAAAGTTACCATACACTACCTACCAATATAACTTATAATGTACCAAATAATGTACCTACCAATATAAAACAATGTACATTCCACTCTAACTTATAATGCACCAGACAACTGTATTTACCAACATAACTTACAAAGTATAACACAATGTACCTTCCACTTTAACTTAATAATGTATCAGACAATGTACCTACCAATATAAAACAATGTACATTCCACTTTAACTTAGCAATGTACCAGACAATGTACCTTCCACTTGAACTTAACAATGCACCAGACAATGTACCTTCCACTCGAACTTAGCAATGTACCAGACAATGTACCTTCCACTCTAACTTATAATGCACCAGACAACTGTATTTACCAACATAACTTACAAAGTATAACACAATGTACCTTCCACTTTAACTTAATAATGTATCAGACAATGTACCTACCAATATAAAACAATGTACATTCCACTTTAACTTAGCAATGTACCAGACAATGTACCTTCCACTTGAACTTAACAATGCACCAGACAATGTACCTTCCACTCGAACTTAGCAATGTACCAGACAATGTACCTTCCACTCTAACTTATAATGCACCAGACAACTGTATTTACCAACATAACTTACAAAGTATAACACAATGTTCCTTCCACTTTAACTTAATAATGTATCAGACAATGTACCAACCAATATAAAACAATGTACATTCCACTTTAACTAAGCAATGCACCAGACAATGTACCTTCCACTCGAACTTAACAATGCACCAGACAATGTACCTACCCATATAAAACAATGTACCTTCCATTCTAACTTACAATGCACCAGACAACTGTATTTACCAACATAACTTACAAAGTATAACACAATGTTCCTTCCACTTTAACTTAATAATGTATCAGACAATGTACCTACCAATATAAAACAATGTACATTCCACTTTAACTTAGCAATGTACCAGACAATGTACCTTCCACTTGAACTTAACAATGCACCAGACAAAGTACCTTCCACTCGAACTTAACAATGTACCAGACAATGTACCTACACATATAAAACAATGTGCATTCCACTTTAACTTAGCAATGTACCAGACATTGTTCCTTCAACTCAAACTTAACAATGTACCAGACAATGTACCTACCCATATAAAACAATGTGCATTCCACTTTAACTTAGCAATGTACCAGACAATGTACCTTCAACTCGAACTTAACAATGCACCAGACAATGTACCTTCCACTCGAACTTAACAATGTACCAGACAATGTACCTACTAATATAAAATTAACATTGTACAAGACAATGTACCTTCCACTCAAACTTAACAATGTACTAGACAATTAACCTACCCATATAATACAATGTACATTCCACTCTAACTTAACAATGTACCAGACAATGTACCTACCCATATAATACAATGTACATTCCACTCTAATTAACAATGTACCAGGCAATGTACCTACCAATATAATACAATGTACCTTCCACTCTAACTTATTATGTATTAGACCATGGTACAACATAATGTACCTTCCAATCTAACGTAACAATGTTTTAGGCAATGCACCTTTCATGTACCAAATAATGTACCTACCAATATAACTTACAATGAACCACAGAATGCAACTATCATTTTACAGCTCACAATGTACCAAACAGCATACCTAACCAATATAACTGACAATGTACCAAACAGCATACCTTATCAATATAACTGACAATGTCCCAAACAGCGTACCTAACCAATATAACTGACTATGTACCAAACAGCATACCTAACCAATATAACTGACAACGTAATAAGCATTATGTACCAACAATTTAGCTAACAATGTACTAAACAGCATTCGATCAATATGACTGACAATTTACCTATCAATGTACCAACCAACATAACTTACAATGATTCAGACAATATGCACCTACCAACAAGGGCTGTGCATTCCCAGAACACTTTCTATATGATACAGGCTGCCAGGTATGCAATACGATACGGGCAGCCTGGTACGCCATATGATACATGCAGCCCGGTATGCAATACAATAAGGCAGCCTGGTACGCAATATGATATGGGCAGTCTGGTACTCAATACAATACAGACAGCCTGGTACGCAATATGATATGGGCAGCCCGGTACACAATATGATACAGGCAGCACACAATATGATATGGGCAGACCAGTACACAATATAAAATGGGCATGAAACTTTGATAATATGCGATGAAATATTACAATATTACTCGAGACATTGATAAAACAAACAGTTGTTGAACTTTATTATTCCAATATCTTTAAAAACGATATGCTGAATTTATTATTGTAATCAATACCTGAAACATTATAGACAATTCAAAACACAATTGCTGACATATAGTTTTATATTTTTCATTAATAGGTAACAGTTTATTGTTCGATTTTATTTTTTCCAAATTCCTTTTATTTTAAAGTTTTATTTATGCAAATTAAGTATTCAGTATACACCTAATGAAAAATAATTTAAGGTACAAAATTTCACTTGTTCACCTGGATTGAAGAGTGAATTCCCAGGAGAACCATCTAAAAAGTGTAGCTTAAGTAGAGATACCAATGTCTCTTTGAACATCAATTGTAATAAAAAGATATTTAAATAAATCAAGAGAAATAATGGCACAGTTTCCCTGTTTATTTTTAAAAAGTAAATCTGACATTGTTCATTCATAAATGTATCCCCCCCCCCCCCCCCCCCCCCACCCCAAACCTTAATCGATATTCTCAATCTGTTTTCATAAATGTAGGCCAGCTTTATCATGTGTCATGTCGCAGTCTGGAATGAATTTTAATGAAGGTAAACGCGTTACATAACGTTGGGTTAAAACTCAGAATACTATCAAATTTAAGTAGTTTTTATTTTTCTAATACTTTTATTCAGTCAGTCTACTTATCAATGCAAATAAAAATAAAAGTGAATCCAAACTTACTTTTATTATCACAAAATACACAAACTGAAATTTGAAACTTGATCTGATACTAGCCCATCTGATTTATAAAAGACTGGAAATTCACAAAGTAAGTTTGGTTAATCACTTTGAATGACTTTGATGCCATTTTGTCAGTGTTTATTCTAAAGGATATTGAATTATACACAACCTACAACAGAGGATATGGACCCTGCCTATACAATATGCATATTGCTTGGAAACAAACTGCAATAAACCATTAGAATAGGCCAAAGGAACTATCGTAACTTGAAATGGACATATACCAAACAATGTACAAATATTAGAGACGTGCTGTTAACAGATGATAATGGCCAGAAGAGCAAGAAAGATTTTGTGCTTCTGTAATCACAAACAACTGTTAATGCAATTAATGTCTTTCCTGTTTCTCTATAATCAGATAGCCAGTTTCTTAGAAAATCATTTAAACAGTAAAACATACCCCCATCAATGCAGTCAAAGAGTGCAGTAAATTTGATAAAACGTAAGTTTTCCTATTTCTAAAGCGGAAAATCAGTTATTCCAAAATAAATCATACTTGGGTGCCGCAGTAATTATTAAGGAATTAATCGTATTTGTAGAATTTACCTGATGTGCCATATGCAAAGTGCATGTACCCTGAAATGCTTGTTACATATCTCGAATACACTTGATTAACTTCAGTAAGTCCTGGTATTTTTAGCACTGATATACCAGGCAATCTAACAGTCACGTCCATTGTACAATGTTATCTGCTGCTTCATAACAACAACAACGTCAAGATCAAGGTCACTAATAAATAACTATGTTTTTTATGTCATAATCAATCACAAATCTCTACAAGGTTTATTTTATTAAAAAATATGCAGAAATGAATAGTTTCTAGCCCATCCCAGATCTGCCGAATCAGGTCTATTACCCCTCAATGAAAATACAGGGAATTCTATGCCTGTCCCACAATTCATACAATTTGAACACTTACTAAACTGTGACGTCATCCGAACTTTCAGCTAAAGCAGCTGATCAATCAACATGCTCAAATGTGGCTTTGCCAACATTGCTATTTAAGGGACCCTATCGTGTGAGCTGGGCTCATTCTACAGACTACCATACCTCTGATCGTTCTGGTCCAATCTGGCTGGTTCAAGAACTTGTCCAAGCTTTTATGGTCAATGACATTCTGACCAAGTTTGATTATGATTTCAAAAAACTTGAAAAATCACTCAACCTCATTATAATGGACTGACGCTAGAACACCTATTTTTCTGCTCACTAGCCATGTGACATTGTTTGTCCAAGTAAATACAATGCAGTGTTGGCTTGACTTAAAAAAATGGCGACATAGCAATCAATATTGATCACTTATTTGATTGTCAGGTCAGTTGTAGTGTTTACTCATTTACTTCAAATATAAGCCTTTGGACACCTAATATAGATGCCTTTGGACACCTAATATAGACGCCTTTGGACACCTCTAATATAGACACCTTTGGACACCTAATAAAGATGCCTTTGGACACCTCTAATATAGAAGCCTTTGGACACCTATTATAGATGCCTTTGGTCACCTCTAAGACAGACACCTTTGGACACCTAATATAGACATCTTTGGACACCTCTAATATAGACGCCCTTGGACACCTAATAAAGACGCCTTTGGACACCTCTAATATAGAAGCCTTTGAACACCTAATATAGATGCCTTTGGACACCTCTAATCTAGACGCCTTTGGACACCTTATATAGACACCTTTGGACACCTGTAATATAGACGCCTTTGGACACCTTATATAGATGCCTTTGGACACCTGTAATATAGAAGCCTTTGGACACCTCTAATATAGACGCCTTTGGACACCTCTAATATAAAAGGCTTTTGAATTATTGGGTGAATTATGTTTATATTAACTGACAGAGTGGAAAATAGTGCAGGAAGTGTTCAGATTGCTCATTACGAGCAAGCTGAACTCTTCCTGCACTGTTTTCAAAGGTCTTCTGTGATTGGTGTGGGAAAACATGTATCTATGGAGTAAAGGGTTAAGACTTAGGCAAAACTCAGCATTTTGCAAACAATCAAGGGCAGTAACTCTGTCCATCCAGCTGGTTCAATACCTTGTCTGAGCTGTCATAAACATACTGACCAAGTTTGATCAAGATCAGATAAAGGTGCTACAATGTTTACAACAAAAGTTACAGAACAGAAAATGGATGAAAGACGGACAAATTACTATGAGTACACAAGCCAATCTGGCCTATGGCCAGTAGAACTAAACATTACAATAATTTCACCTTTTTCATCTGAAAAAAAAAAAAAAGATCATGTTTGTCCAGAACAAGAGTCCTCAGTGGTGGAGTGGTCAACGGGGCCATCTCAAGATCATTTACCTCTCATTGCTAAAGCTGTAAGTTTGAATTCGCTTGCTTCAAAATCTTTGTGTGAAAAGTTTACCAAGTGCTTGAGGAAGGACGGTGGTTCAACTCAGATTCATTTTGAGGTCTTTCTCCGCCAATAAAACTGGATATGCCATACAAAACCTGAATTGTGTTGAAAATGCCATTAAACCCCATTCAACAAAAAAGAAAAAATATCCAGTACTCAAATTATCATTCATCAAGAATAAGAGCTAGCCCACCTACAGCTTTTGTATACTTTGGATTCAAACAACCTCCAGTGAATATTATAAATATAGAATTTATTTTATGGAACAAAAGAGGGCAGATGCTTAGATATTATTATCATGGTTTGTTGTTTTGTTCTCTATCTTACTATAAATCTATATAGCAGGTGAACACAAGACCTGTGCTTCATTTTTTTTTTCAGTATTTATTTTTTTGTCTCCATTATGATAGAGACCTGCTTATTTGGACAGATGCTGTTTTATTGATTTGTAGTTGTTTCTTCTTCTACATTTACCTATAAGATGGAAGTTGGGATAGCTTACAGTCTATTGAGAGATCAACTACGATGGGTTTGAACTGGATATTACTGTTAATGCCATGTGTCAGTAAGTTCAAGAACATAACGTTATATTTAGTGTTCTTCAATCATCGCCTCAGCCAAACTGATATAAATATTCAGTACATTTTCATGACCTTAGCAAAACCATAGATTTGTTTAAGTGATTAGACGCAGGGTAATCGGTACAAAAAAAATGTAACATGAATATCAAGTATTAATATAATTATAAATATCCAGTACTCAAATTATCATTCATCAAGAATATAACAAGAAATTGATTTAAACAAAGTACACAGCAGACTTTTGTTTAGATCTGACATGCAGGTATGATAATGGGATTGTCAAAAACAACAAGAAAAGAATGAAAGTTTCATAACAAGTGAATTAGTCCACAGTTATAACTTTTCATTTAATAGTCATGCAATCTTGAGGCAAGTTTTATATGAAATACAGAGAAAAGGAGTGTAACTCTTGATAGAGTGTTGCCCATTTACAAAAGAGGTTGAGGATAAATGGTCGAAACACATCCCATCTCTCATTGACAAAAATTCCCCCGTCCCCATCTCCTCGTTTAATCCCATGAGTGGTCATATTTATCATCAATCATAATTTTTGATAAAACAATGATTTATCAAGATTTGCAAATGATTATGACATCAAAAACATCGTAGTTTTGACATCATGAAGTAACAGGTAGTCACAAAGACGCGTGACATTTATTTTTTATTTACAAACTTCGACTCAAAGACACAGCACATTATTTACCTGTATACAGGTATTAGATACATGAAAAAAGAACATTGTTCTGTTGATCTTGTGTAACTATAGATTGATTGATTGATTGATTGAATATATAGCATCATTTTTATGCCATCGAGGGCTAACAGATGATCAGTTAACCTAACCACTGTTTCCTGGGATCCTGAAAGGTTAACCAGTACTCAAGCACACCCCCATCTCTGCAAGTTACTGATAACTTTCCCACTTGAATCAGCACTGAGAAACGAAAAAGAAATGAGACACAATGTTGTATATCAATCATCACGCAGACTGTTGCCATGAAGGAATTCAAACTCACGACCCCTGGATTGATAGTCAGCGCGTTACCACTGTTTCAAGTGGTAAACTTAAACCAAACAAACAAACTTCTGTGAGATATGAGCTTATGAACTTACAAAGTTTTATGTGAACTCACTTACGAACTTACGAAACTTTTGTGAACCCATACGAGGTACACTTAATTTGCAGGTGGCACATGTAAAACTTTGTCCATATCTAATGACGGTTCAACAAACACAATTCATTCCATAAAAGTGGATTAGTGGTTAAGACCTTGGACTGCCAACCAAGGGGTCACTGGTTCATTCCCCGCTCTTCCAACTAAAAATACTTATCAGTCTTTCGGATGAGGCCCCATGTATCGGTTCTGAACACCGGGCATGTACAAGAACCAACAGTGCTACAAAAGGTCTTCTGTATCTCAGCACTTTTCTCCAAAAATCTAAAATTACTGTTACTCTTCTGGAGGCGTCGCCCATATGAGAAACCAGTGGCAATGATTAATAAAATCTTCCATAAAAGTTACCCCCATCCATTCTCAACAATGTAAACTAAGCCCAGAAAACAATCATGTCCAGCCATTTTGTTGTCAAATATAATGGCAACGATCATTTAAGTTATCATCAGACGTCTTACAAAAGATCGTTCTGTTCTGGGCATCGATAAAATGCCACCACTATCAATTAATAAAACATAAAATGCCTTAATTAATCAAACGCCAACTGCTTCAGCAATGTGTTATGTAATCAAGCTTTGCATGTTTTTCATGCTGTTTCACAATCTTGCATGCCAATATGGAACACCTGCATTAATTTCCTATGTAGCAAACAAGATTGAGTAATTGTCACAGATTATTTCTCATTTCATGAAATTTCTTTTGTACACCAGTAGGTGATATTTCTCAGTTCTAAATGTTAATTTTTAAGGGATATTTTAATTGCAAGAAGGGAGTCACATTTTATCATTATTTTTTTTTAACCCTTTACTTCATATAGACGCCTTTTGACACCTTAAATAAAGACGCCTTTGGACACCTCTAATAAAGAAGGCTTTTGAATTATTGGGTGAATTATGTTTATATTAACTGACAGAGTGGAAAACACAAGCAATCTGAACACTTCCTGCACTGTTTTCAAAGGCCTTCTGTGATTGGTGCAGGATAATGCGTATATATGATGTAAAGGGTTAATGAGGTTTAACGCCATTTTTAACACATTTCAGGTTATATACTGCATATCCAGTTTTACTAGTGAAGGAAAACCTCAGACTGAGTCAAACTGAGTAGAATCACCATCCTTCCGCAAGTAATTGGCAAACTTTCTCACATAAAGTTTTTGGAGTACTTCTTTTCTCCGAATGGTTTGGTATATCAAATTCACCAAAAAGTGACAAAATCAATATTTAAATTTGAGTGGTAAACTTGAAATGAAATCCCCATTCTATAAATAGACATCACTTAAATACTGCTTGACAACCTTCAGATCATCATTCAGACTCTTTCTAAAAGGAAACAATTTTTATGTAAACCTGTATAATGGATCAAATTGAAATAAAATATACAAAGTTATTTACTTCAACTTATAAAAAAAGTTTCAAGTCCATTTTTATTATGTTTGTTGAGGCTTAGTAGAACACATATTTAAAACAGTAGTATATTATGACTTAATTTAATAGGGTTTAATGTCATATACAACATATCACAGATTATATGTAATTAAAGCATCCAATTTCTCCTGGTGGTGGATTTGGCCCCAGATGCATTAGGCCAGAAAATATAAAACATGTGTTTAGAATAACTTGTCCCCAATGCACCTCACCCCCAAAAAAACAACAACAAAATAGGGTAGGTATATAGGTAGGTTAGCAAGTAGGTGGGCAAATTTTTTTTTGTCAAATTTTTATTTCAAGGAGAAAATGTCATAATTATGAACTTTTATAAGCAAATTGATTTTAACTTGTTATTCTGTTCTATAAAAATGAATTATGACAGTAAATCAATAAAGAACATTACAAATATAATTTTCTTGACACATTAAGTTGATCATTTTTCATACTTTTCTATTTATTTAGAAAAAATAAATATATATTTATTTAAATTTTTTTTTTTTCAAGACGAAATAAAAACTTAAGGGCCAGGACTCAATTTAGGATCAGTTGAGTAACCCTAAACAAAGGTATTTTTTTGGTCTGGTCTTGTTTACAAACATAAGAAGAAGAAGAGCCAAGTAATGTTAGTGCAGGTGCAACAGATAGAGTGTTGGTAGCTCACGCCAGAGGTCAAAGGTCTTATCTCAGTCTCAGCTTATTTCACAATGCATTAATCTAAAATAAATCGGTATAAATCAAGTAAACTTTCCATGTAAAATGTTGGTACAATCTTGTTGCTGGACATGACCCCCATGACCTCAGCAGTGTATAGTATGTCTTGGGAGCATTACAACACTGACAAAGGGAAATACAGCATTCCATACATAAATGGAATAATGGATTACAGAACTTGCAATTAAATTACATGTATTATTCAGCAGTTACAAGCTGCAGCTAGAGTTATGGAGAATCTTGCACCCAAATGACTTAACTAGTCAGTTAGAGACAGTATGATTGTTATTTAAATCTGACTGATTAACTGATTGATTGACTGATTGAATATTTAAGTATGATTGAACTGAACTTTGAAATATGGCTCACATTAGTACAAAACAGGTAGGAAGTGCAACCAGTACTCAAGCACACCCTCATCTCTGCAAGTAGCTGATAACTTTCCCACTTGAATCAGCAGTGAGAGACAAAAAAGAAATGAAACACAATGTTGTATATCAATCATTATAGGCTTGTTTATTGATGTAAAGATGTAATATTTGAGTGAAACAACATATTTAATTTTAAAAAAAATAAAAACAACCGCGCACTGGGTACTAAATAGACTAGTGATACCAAATCCCGACCAGGTTCTGGCTAACACCGCCAAATTCTGGATGCAGGGAAAAGGCAAATGTGGTGTGCTTAATAGCAATTTTGATGTTTATATGTACTAATCTCAATCATTATGCATTTCTATTTGCTTATTTAAAAAAATCTCTTGAAACTTACCTTATATATTTTCTAACATGCTTAATGTTATGTTATTTACTACTGTGATCATATATATTTTAAAACAATGTCTGGATATATAATTTAACAAAAACAATTAAAAATAAAACTTGTGCATGTTCGGAGATATGTCTGATTCTTGATAGTGCTGAAAATATGCCACACCAGTAAACTCAGCTTGTTTTTCAATTGTGTTTTTATAGAAAATATATTTCTGTTGTATCAAGTAAAATAAACAACTGTAGCTGCTTGATTTTGTTATTATTTCTGTTGTTATGGGTTCAGCATATCATAATAGATTAAAAAGATGGTTATTTGAAAAGGATTTACATAAACTTCGGAGAAATCGTTGTTCAAAAACGGCGATAAATCTTCAAAAAGAGATCAGTTTCAAGACCTCAATTAAGGCATTTTTTTTTATTTTTCAATATTTTCTTATTGAATATGCAAAGGTCAATGCATAATGATTCTAATTAGTGTATTAAAACACCACAATCAATTAATACACACACCGCAGTTGCATTTTTCTTGCAGCCCTAAAGTGGTCGGGTCTGCCGGTACATATGGCCGGGTTTTAGTATCAATTGCGGTTTGTACATTCCCATAATGCACTGTTTTGAAAAGCAATGGTGACCTCCTTGTATAGAATGCCATGTTTTTAACACGTGATCGTGTCGTTTCAATATGGCAGCGCCCAGAGTCAATTTCTTAACTGGCCCTTATATAGGGTTCGGTCGCTCATGCGACCTAACCAAAAAGTATGTTTTGTGAACATTTTTTTTCATTCAAAATTTAGAGACTTTGTTTTGGAGTCTTGGTCATATGATGCATTTTGGCAAAGTCAGTCAAATACAACAAAAATTTACTAATTTACAACCTTCAAGCATCCCTGAAAAAAATGAGGGCCAACTTAACTCTGTAGGTAACACATCTGACTGTCAATAAAGAGGATGTGAGATCAAATCTCTAAAATGACTGTTCTTGAACTTTGTGTTACTGTCATGAGTCTTCCACTCCTGACTACGCAGTCAGTGACATGCAGAGGTCAGGTGTGCCTAGTACTGGTTAACCACCAAGTGGATCAAAGAAACAATAATTATGTGTGCTAACCACGTTTAAATACAATGTCACTGAAATACAGTTGGAAAAAAAAAACACAACCACAAAAGCACATACAAATTCTAACACATCTTAAAAAAAAAAATACATTTATATACATACAGATGTCACCAATAGCTAGAACCTCCATAAATCTTTATAAATCATGATTAAAGATTCAACATTGTACCCAGAATAAATCAAAGTATGGCAAAATAGGAATAAAATGTTTTATTTATTACTTCTGGCAAGTTTATCTACACTAGGGAAATGATTAACTGCTCTTGTAGAATCTACATGCAATCCAGTTGATATGAACACCTACTGGCACACGGTGATATATTAGGGCAGATAGGATATCATTATGAAGAGTTTGGACTTGTAGATATGTAAGATACACATAAATCAAACAGAGGCTTGCTGACAGGTCTCTGATCTATATACTATATAGCCTATATGTTGACATGCCCAGAACATGTTCAAAGGTTTTGATTGAGAACAATGGACGATCTCAAACAAACACTTGATTGAGTAGAAGGTAAATAGTGCTTGTAAAGGAAACGGGGATGAAAAGAGAAGATAGTTATGAGAATATACAAGATATAGATTTTTGGTTATTTTACTCTGCACTTGTGCCTCGGACAAGCAAATATAACAACAATAAACAAGTATAAAAGGGGAGATAATTCTGTCATATTTCAAGGTAGAGTTATGGTTCTTTCGCAGCATACTTTCACATATGAACCTCTATCCATGTTCCAAGTTGTCTTGGATTACATTCCATTTTTGAAGATATGCTCTGGACAGACAAAAATAAAGCACAAAAGGGAAGATAATTCTGTCATTATTCAAGGGCAATTACTCTGCATGGAATTATGTTGGCGTCACAAAATTTTGTGTCACACCCACTAACACTGATGTTGATCACCAATGCAAAGAATAAAGACAATATCAAAATAAACTATGTAAAGATGTAACCCCACCATTGATATTTGTTCTTAACTCTATACAAATAATAAAAGTTTGAAGGCTTGTCATTCACAGAGTGACCCAAATGAAAAAGTAAAACTTATATTTTACTGTTTGTCAACCTCTGCACTACCCAAATATGATGAAAAGTAGGGTACATGTGTCATATTGGAGACTTTTTTTGTGCTCAGTGTATACACTGTTGACAAAGTGAAAGTAGACTTCCAAAATCATGTTGATTGATTATTGAATATTTAGCGTTATTTTTATGCCATTGATGGATAACAGGCGATCAGTTAATCTAACCACTGTTTCCTGGGATCCTGAAAGGTTAACCAGTACTCGAGCACTGCCATCTCCACAAGTAACTGATAACTTTTCCACTTATATCAGCAGTGAGAGACAGATGATAATGAGACATGCTGTCGTATGTCAATCATCACGGAGACTGTTGCCAGGTGAGGATTTGAGCTCACGACCCCTGGATTGATAGTCAGACGCCTTACCGAATGAGTTAATCGGAGCCTGGCCAGAAATTATGTATTCATACCCTAATTTCCAAGCATCATTTTTTTTTAAATACACAATTCAAACATGACAATGTTTTCAAAATACATCAGTCATGCCATTCAAATAAAAAAGGAGCATTAAAATGAGAAAAATGCAAGAAGAAACAAGGATTATTTATAACCCCCATAACGCGACTACCCCACAGAAGCACTTCGTTTTTCCAATGATGGTATTATGCTTATCTAACTATCCTATCTCTTGAACCATTGACAAATGAAATTCAATTGTGATCCATCCCACAATGTGTTTATTAAAAATATATATATACCGACATGACCGTTATACAGCAACTGATTGTAATCTTGCCGGGTAATAATCGTCAACAGTTTGTTTATTAGAAACCTGGGTCACATAATTACATTACTATGTCGCGAGACGACAGGAAACACATCACACTGAAAACAAGAAACGCAAACCCACACAGCAAACTTTTAACTCATCTGCTCAAATGTTTATACCTCAATATCACAAAAAACCAACAAATGAAATGGAAATAAAGTGTATTTTATTTCTGTTACCTTATACCAGAATAGTAAAATATCATGAGGGCGGTGCACATACTTTAATAATGTTAAAGTAGAATTCTGCGGCAAATGTAATATCGAGATATAATTATATATAACAAGCAGATAATTCATTGGTCGTAACTGAAATAAATAAATGCAATTATTACCTGATAATCAAGTGGAGCTATCGCCAATATTTATCAATTATATTTCTGATTTTGTTAATTATTCCATCCTAATTTGGACAATTTCATAACAAATCAATATGGATTTCTGTATCTCCCCCCCCAGCAACTGGCGTGGTAGAGAAATGGTTGTAAACAAAATGAACGTCATTGATGGTGCTTAGTGGTATAGAGCGTTATAATTTTGTGTCCAAACACTTTCGCATCAAGAGGTACGAGCGTTAACGCCATTTTCAATACATTTATAGGTTATATGGTAATATGGCATCTGGTTCTAATGGTGGAACAAGACCTTTAGATGCATATAAACCATATATAGTCAAACCTGTCATCAAGAGGTATGAGCGTTAACGCCATTTTCAATACATTTATAGGTTATATGGTAATATTGCATCTGGTTTTAATGGTGTAACAAGACCTTTAGATGCATATAAACCATATATAGTCAAACCTGTCTTAAGTAACCAGTCAAGGGAATGAACAAATGTGGCCTTTTAAGACAGGTTGTTGCTTAATACAGGTTCATTTTCTCTGAAAGAATAGAAATAGGAAATAACAAATGTGACTGGTTAAGACGAGTGACTGCTTAACAGAGGTGACCACTAACACAGGTATGACTACAGGTATATGTGGCACCGGGCACTACACCCTATCCCTACATTACAGCCCCCATTTCAATGGAATTGTTGTTACTGAGAGGAGAATTCTAAATTGTGCTAATTTTGATAATTTAAGGTCCTTATTGCCCAGACAGTAATTATCCAATCTGTCCCCAGTTTAATGATGTTTATCAGATCTTTTTGTTACAAACCAACAAGATAAGTTTGATGAATATCCAATGAAAACGAAGATCTATACAGGGATTTTTCAAAATGTTGATTTTTTTCCCCCCCAAATATATCATGCCTATATAATATACCCACCGCCATAAGGGTATCTATTTAAACGTTAAAATAATATAAAGATTTTCTCTGACATATTTTGTGACATATCAGATGAGTTACATGGTTTCAGTTTGATTTCGATTTGATTCATCATACTGGTTTACATATTGAAGAACTTATTGTCATCTTAGATATAGTGTGAAGGATGAGATGAAGGTCCCCAAGCAGTACTCAAGTCCCACCTCATAATTTTTTAGAATGGGAATTTGGTTCCAATTTTACAGTTCTGATTAAATTATCATTTATTGTCAAGTTTTGGTGGATTTGATATACCAAACTGCTCTTATTTTATCTATTTATGATACTGAGATACTTTGTATCCATTTTCTAAACAATTTTTATTTTTCGAGACATTTATAGCCATTACTCCCCATTCCCCCTACACACTACCTTTAAAAGTGAACACTGTCTATAACAAACAACCTCAGGCAGAGAATCTGAATTTGTTTTGCAGTATTTGAAATAGAATCAATTTGTACAGCAACACAGATACAATTCAATACTGTGGTCCCTGATGAATGGGTTTTCAATAAATATGTTGCCCCAAGGAAAATACTAGCACATTATCTTCAATATAGTAACCTGCCTTTGTTTCAATTTATCTAAATAAGTCCTGATAGCATATGCAAGAAATCTATTCTGTGTTGAATTATTAGATATGGCATTTAATCTATGATTATAATGGTATTTAACTGCTAATTGTTCATTGCTTTTTGTCACTTTCAGAATTACTCTTTGACTGTTATTTGTCACTTTCAGAATACCTCTTTCACTGTAATTTATCACTTCCAGAATTACTCTAAACTGTTATTTGTCACTTTCAGAATTACTCTTTTACTGTTATTTGTCACCTCCAGAATTACTCTTTTACCGTTATGTGTCACTTCCAGGACTACTCTTCCACTGTTATTTGTCACTTCCAGAACTACTCTCTAAGTGTTATTTGTCACTTCCAGAACTATTCTTTTACTGTTATTTGTCACTTCCATAATTACTTTTTCACTGTTATTTGACACTTCCAGAATTACTCTTTCACTGTTATTTGTCACTTTCAGAATTGCTCTTTAACTGTTATTTGTCACTTCCAGTATTACTTTTTCACTGTAATTTGTCACTTCCATAATTACCCTTTTACTGTTATTTGTCACTTCCAGAATAATTATTTTACTATTATTTGTCACTTCCAGAATTACTTTTTCACTGTTATTTGACACTTCCAGAATTACTCTTTCATTGTTATTTGTCACTTTCAGAATTACCTTTTCACTGTTATTTATCACTTCCAGGACTACTCTTTTACTGTTATTTGCCATTTCCAGGACTACTCTTTTACTGTTATTTGTCACTTCCAGAACTACTCTCTTAGTTTAATTTGTCACTTCCAGAACTATTCTTTTACTGTTATTTGTCACTTCAAGAATGACATTTTCAGTTATAAGACACTCCAAGAATATTCTTTCACTGTTATTTGTCTCTTCCAGAATAACATTTTCACTGGTTATTTGTCTCTTCCAGAATTACTCTTTTACTGTTATTTGTCACTTCGAGAACGACTCTTTCACTGTTGTGTGTCACTTCCAGGACTACTCTTTTACTGTTATGTGTCAATTCCAGACTTACTCTTTTACTGTTATTTGTCACTTCCAGAACTACTGTCTTAGTTTAATTTGTCACTTCCAGAACTATTCTTTTACTGTTATTTGTCACTTCAAGAATGACATTTTCAGTTATTAGACACTCAAAGAATATTCTTTCACTGTTATTTGTCTCTTCCAGAATAACATTTTCACTTGTTATTTGCCACTTCCAGAACTACTCTTTTACTGTTATTTGTCACTTCCAGAACGACTCTTTCACTGTTGTGTGTCACTTCCAGGACTACTCTTTTACTGTTATGTGTCAATTCCAGACTTACTCTTTTACTGTTATTTGTCACTTCCAGAACTACTCTCTTAGTTTAATTTGTCACTTCCAGAACTATTCTTTTACTGTTATTTGTCACTTCAAGAATGACATTTTCAGTTATTAGACACTCAAAGAATATTCTTTCACTGTTATTTGTCTCTTCCAGAATAACATTTTCACTTGTTATTTGCCACTTCCAGAACTACTCTTTTACTGTTATTTGTCAATTCCAGAACGACTCTTTCACTGTTGTGTGTCACTTCCAGGACTACTCTTTTACTGCTATGTGTCACTTCCAGAACTACTCTCTTAGTGTAATTTGTCACTTCCAGAACTATTCTTTTACTGTTATTTGTCACTTCCAGAATGACTTTTTCAGTTATCTGACACTTCCCAAAATACTCTTTCACTGTTATTTGTCACTTCCAGAATGACTTTTTCACTGTTATTTGTCACTTCCATAATTACTCTTTTACTGTTATTTGTCACATCCAGAATAATTATTTTACTATTATTTGTCACTTCCAGAATTACTTTTTTACTGTTATTTGACACTTCCAGAATTACTCTTTCATTGTTATTTGTCACTTTCAGAATTACCTTTTCACTGTTATTTATCACTTCCAGGACTACTCTTTTACTATTATTTGCCATTTCCAGGACTACTCTTTTACTGTTATTTGTCACTTCCAGAACTACTCTCTTAGTTTAATTTGTCACTTCCAGAACTATTCTTTTACTGTTATTTGTCACTTCAAGAATGACATTTTCAGTTATAAGACACTCCAAGAATATTTTTTCACTGTTATTTGTCTCTTCCAGAATAACATTTTCACTGGTTATTTGTCTCTTCCAGAATTACTCTTTTACTGTTATTTGTCACTTCCAGAACGACTCTTTCACTGTTGTGTGTCACTTCCAAGACTACTTTTTTACTGTTATGTGTCAATTCCAGAACTACTCTTTTACTGTTATTTGTCACTTCCAGAACTACTCTCTTAGTTTAATTTGTCACTTCCAGAACTATTCTTTTACTGTTATTTGTCACTTCAAGAATGACATTTTCAGTTATAAGACACTCCAAGAATATTCTTTCACTGTTATTTGTCTCTTCCAGAATAACATTTTCACTGGTTATTTGCCACTTCCAGAACTACTCTTTTACTGTTATTTGTCACTTCCAGAACTACTCTCTTAGTTTAATTTGTCACTTCCAGAACTATTCTTTTACTGTTATTTGTCACTTCAAGAATGACATTTTCAGTTATTAGACACTCCAAGAATATTCTTTCACTGTTATTTGTCTCTTCCAGAATAACATTTTCACTGGTTATTTGCCACTTCCAGAACTACTCTTTCACTGTTATTTGTCTCTTCCAGAATAACATTTTCACTGGTTATTTGCCACTTCCAGAACTACTCTTTTACTGTTATTTGTCACTTCCAGAATGACTCTTTCACTGTTGTGTGTCACTTCCAGGACTACTCTTTTACTGTTATGTGTCACTTTCAGAACTACTCTCTTAGTGTAATTTGTCACTTCCAGAACTATACTTTTACTATTATTTGTCACTTCCAGAATGACTTTTTCAGTTATTTGACACTTCCAAAAATACTCTTTCACTGTTATTTGTCACTTCCAGAATGACTTTTTCACTGTTATTTGTCACTTCCAAAATTACTCTTTTATTGTTTTTTGTCACTTCAAGAACTATTCTTTTACTATTATTTGTCACTTCCAAAACTACTCCTTTATTGTTATTTGTCACTTTCAGAATATTCTTTTACTGTTACTTGTCACTTCCAGAATAACATTTTCACTGGTTATTTGCCACTTCCAGAATTACTCTTTTACTGTTATTTGACACTTCAAGAATTACTTTTTTACTGTTATTTGACACTTCTAGGACATTTGTTCACTGTTACTTGACACTCTGAGGACACTTTTCCACTGTTATTTGACACTCTGAGGACACTTTTCCACTGTTATTTGACACTTTGAGGACACTTTTCCACTGCTATTTGTCACATCCAGGAAGACTGTTCATGTCTAATCTCTAGCACTCTTTCATTGTTATCTGTTACAAAAGTTGGCCGGTTATTTACTTTCAGCAAATATTTATTTTTAAAAATACCCAACACCTGATTTGGTGCTCATTTCAAATCTAGAACTTAAATGTACGTAGTAGTTATCACAATCACCTAGAACAAGATAAAAGAATGATTGGTAAATATAAACAGAGATATTAATTTGCTTCTGCAGTCACAGTGATATAAAACAATATAGTTCTCTGGCTCCTTTCTCAATGGAGTCCTCCATGGACGAGTTGTCTAAGAAGCTGTCTCAAAGATCACTTTCCACTCACTTTGTTAAAGTTTGACATTTACTTGAGGAAGGATGGTGGTTCTACTCAGATTCATTCTGAGGTCTTCCTCCACCAATAAAAAAATGTATATGCCATAATTATAATCTATAATCTGAATTGTGTTGAAAATGGCATTAAACTTCATTCTTTCTCAATGAAATTGGTCAAGATTTTAGATGAACCAAAAGCATTCTGTATCTTACGTTGACTATATTTAACGTAGTATTCAAGCATTTCTATATCATGAAATGGATTCCAGAGATAAAATGACACGAAAGACATAATTTTATGATGCATAATTACATCATTATAAATAAATGACAGTACCAGTTAATATGGACTTTGTATAATTATGTTCGATTTACAACAATTACCACTTAATTACTAGTAAATTGGTAAATTAACCAATGTTTGACACATGGAGGAGTCAGAAAGTCCAGAGGTCTAAAACTTACATTTACATGAATTCCCAACAACTGCATACCATTGATCAATTGTATCATGATAGAATCTGCTTAACAGTATTTATTGAGCATCAGGATACTCCATTGATCACCAGCCCTGCTGAAGATCTTGTCAGAGTGTGTATTTAACCTGTAAGGTGGGTCTTCCATGGTCCAGTGGCCTAAGGCGCCATCTCAAGATTACTTACCTCTCGATGCTAAGGTTGTAAGTTCGAATCCCGTTGGTTCCAGGTTAAATTTTTTTAAATGGGTTTAACACATTTAATGTAATCTATGGCATATTCAGTTTTATTGGTGAGGAATACATCAGAATGAATTTGAGTAGAATCAACTTCCTTCATCAAGTAACTGGCAAACTTTCTCACATAAAGTTTTTGGAGCAAGCAAGACTAACACCTACAGCCTTAGTAGTGAGAAGTCAGTATTCTTGACATGGCACCTTAGACCACTAGGCAATCGAGGACATACTAGGCCATTGGAGCGCTCAGCTATTAGAAGATTCAATACCATCTTCCATCAAGACTATCAATTATTTCTTGTTCATTCAGTGCATAACTATATCTTTTTCTAATACTGTCTATTTGCACATTTACATCAACATCTACATCCCCAACCTCCAGGTCACAACACCGGGGCCTCAGTAACCGTCAGTCATCTGCGTAAACACCATTACCAACACAAATCTGTATGTAGCCAAGAAATATTTTTGCAAGAAATCAAAATGTAGATGTCAATAGAAAACTGTGTAGCTATTGATTTTGTGTCCTACTGACTTATCCAGCAAATAAATCACAGCGTCTGAGAGGATGTGCTGGAGAAGAAGTTGCCATGTCTCCTGCTACCAGTAAAGTATTGACATTTTCAACAAATCATGACCAATATTGGAATTTAGGACATGGGAATATCTTACTCCTGTACATACACTGCTCTTCCATGGATGGATGGATGGATGGATGGATTGATGGGTGGGTATTGGGTGGGTGGTTGGATGGGTGGATGGATGGATGGATGGGTGGGTGGGTGGGTGGGTGGGTGGGTGGTTGGGTGGGTGGATGGATGGATGGATGGATGGATGGATGGATGGATGGATGGATGGATGGATGGATGGATGGATGGATGGATGGATGGGTGGGTGGGTGGGTGGGTGGGTGGGTGGATGGATGGATGGATGGAAGGATGGATGGATGGATGGATGGCTTATTATGGAGCTATCTTCATTCATGACATATAAATACATTACCGCAATCTCCATACTGAAATGATGGCAAAGTCATTGACATTTTCAAGATATTCGATATACAAATTGAGAATTATCGCAATGGTATAAAAATGCAGTGGACTGTTGGATAACAGGTTAGCATGTACATGTCAGTGCATCACAAAGAACAAGGTCTTACTATGAGCTGGTTTTTAACTCATTTGGCGAAGGCATTAAGCCACATATAGTGAAAATACTCAGGTGCCTGCTTATTACAAATTCAAGTCAACTTGTACAAGGAGACTGGTTAGTTCAGTTGGTAGCAAGTCTTACTATCAATCGATTCACAAGTTGCGAGTTATAATCCCCGCATGGCCATATGTGATCTCCTTGATGATTGATATATGACAGTGTATCTTATTATTATCTGTCTCTCACTGCTGATTCAAGTGGGAAAGTTATCTGTTACTTGTGGAGATGGATGTGCTCGAGTACTGGTTAACCTTCCAGGATCCTAGGAAACAGTTACTAGGTTAATTGATCCTCTGTTAAGCATAAATGATGAAATAGAATCATGTTAAGTATTCAACCAACCAACAAGTAAGGTCAATGACTATACTGGTTGCCAGATTGAAATATGGCATTGATTTTTAATTGATTGATTGTTAATGATTGAATATTTAGCATCATTTTTATACGATCGAGGGCTAACAGATGATCTGTTAACCTAACCACTGTTTCCTGGGATCCTGGAAGGTTAACCAGTACTCAAGCACACTCCATCTCTGTAAGTAACTGAAAACTTTCCCACTTGAATCATCGGTGAGAGACGAATGATAATGTGACACAACTATGTATATCAATCATCACAGAGACTGTTGCCGGGTGGGGATTTGAACTCATGACCCCTGGATTGATTATCAGATGCGTAACTGACTGAGATAATCGGGCCCAGCTATTACAAATTGAGAATGATAATCTAAATGTTCAGTAGACTACTGGATAAGAGGTTAGCATGTACATGCATCCACATTAAAGTACCTTCTTACAGATTATTGACTTATTTGTGTGATGGCATTAAAATCTTTGACAAGTTGAGAATAATTATAGTAAATGCTCAGTAGGACACAAAGTCAACTTGTATATGGCAAACAGACAAAGAAAACATAACCACTGATTATTTTATATATAATATAAGTGTGAAAGTTCAGGTGTAACAGTATAGTAGACTGCCAATGGGTCCAAAGTCAACTTGTGCTTGGAAACAATATAACAACAACAAGGAACAAGACAGCCTTAGATCAGTCAATTGACCTGACGTGATAACGACTATCGCTTTGCCCACTGGCAACATGGCATTATTTGTTTTTAGCTTGTCTAAGCAAAATGGCAATAATAACCAATATTGATTGCTAATTGGATTAATCGATTTGTTTGATTGACCGCCTGCGTCAGGTCAATTGAGAGCTGAAGTGAAAGGTTTTGGGCCTCTCAGCAATTGGGAATCCCGCACACCACATGTCATGTACTATAACCATTTGAAAACATCCACTCATGAATATCGATTTCAAACAAATCAACCTCCACATCAAAATTTTCCTGTAACAGTGTGATCTGAAATCATCAAGTCAAGAGAATGGCTTATTGAATCAGCATTTGTCTTACTGGCAATATAGATTGCTCAAAAACTAGAACAATACATCAGGTTTATTGCAATATAATACAATTAGCATGTTTTTGCCCATCATTTGAAGATAATGATGCTAATGTAGCTATTTATTAACAAGAGGCCCAAGAGGCCATAGCACTTTTTGAATTTTTACAATATTAACACTCTTTGGGGGGCTTCTTAACAACTTATGGAAAAAATACCCCCTACTACACCCATACTGAACAAAAAGTTAATTGCTATGAAAAGGAAAGGCTTTAAATTCCCGTACCATCATCTGTAAAAAAATATAAAAAGTTCCCGTAAGGAACCCTTATACAACCCAGCCCCTTGATTTGTCAAACTTCAATCACCCACTCTTAGGGATTTGTTATGAGCAGAAATGCGTAAGATTTTAAATAGAAGTTTTTTTGTACACATGGATACAAAAATGCAAAAAAATCAGTTTTCCCTATAATCACCTTGTAGGGCCCCAATATCCCAGCCCCTTGATATGCAGAATCTTCAATCCCTTGCTGATGTAAGGATAATTTATATCATATATAAACAAGTTTGAAAGAAAGCTTACTGAGAGGAAGATTTATGAAAATTCCCAATTTTAACCATATTGCTCCCCATCCCTCGGCCCCTTATGGAAATTCAATCCTCCTTATTGAACAAAATATTTACTCAAATGGAAGAAAAAATGAGAAATTTCCATTTTCCCATAGTATTTCTATGTAAAACTCAAAGTCCCCTATACATCCCAGCGCCCCTTGATTTGTACAAAGGTAAAATTATTCATCATTTGGATAATTTATATAAAATATGAACAAATTTGACTGACCGCTTGCTGAGAATAAGATTAATGACAATGTTCAATTTTAACCATTTTGTGCCTTTTAGAAAGTCAATCCTTCGTATCAAACAAAATCTTACTTGTTATGACTAGAAGATGCTTTAAAACTCCAACTGAATAAAAAACAAATCAGAATTATGGATGAAAAAATGAAACTGTTCTGTTTTCCCATAGTATTCCTATATATAACTTAAAGTCCCCAGGGCCCCTATAAATACAAGCCCTTTGATTTGTACAAACTTTAAACACATACTCATTGGGATAATCTATATCAATTATGAACAAATTTGGATGACCGGTTGTTGAGAAGAACATTTTTTAAATTTTTCTATTTTAACCCGTCCCGGACCCTTATGGAAAGTCAATTCTCCTTTTTGAACCAAATCTTATTTCCTATGACTAGATGATGCTTCATAACTGAAACTGAATAATAATTTTGCCTAAATGGATGAAAAAATGCGAATTTTCTGTTTTCCCATATGATACCCTATGTAAAATTCTTACCAGCCCCTAAAAATATTAGTCCCTTAATTCTTATCTTCATTCAAACCCCTACACATAGGGATGAATTTATGCCATATATGAACAAATCTGACTTGCTGGTTCTTAAGAAAATGATTTTTGTAATTCCAAATTGTTACACTTTGGACCCTCTCCTGACCCCTTAAAGACAGTTGAACTCAGTAATTTTTACAAATCTGAACCTTCTTGACCAAATAATGCTTCTGTGAAAATATAGGTAAAATCAGTACCTTTTTTAAATAAAAATAAATTAATGTTTATTATAATGATGTGTCCCCTACATGAACCCTCGGGGCGGGTTCATTTTTTTCAAAATCTGTTGGGCGGTTCATGAGAAGAAGATTTTAAAAGTTTTTAACTATTTTCAGAAACGGTGGCTATCTTGGATTTCAAACAAAAATCAACAAGTTCTGTATAGTCTCCTATGCAATAGAAACATCCATGTGAAGTTTGAGTTTAATTGGCCTACAGGTTTCAAATAAAGTGCTGCTAAGGGACGACGGAAAACACACCATCGCATAAGCCCTTCTGGCCAGTAGAGCTAAAAACCTCTGAAAATGACAAAGCTCAAGTGAAATAACAAAAAACTTTTAGTTAATTCATATAACCTATTTTTTAGTTGTAAAGCTAAAATCATTGGAGCAGAATATTAAGATTATATGCACAACTAAACTTTATACTGACACTGGAGAGTAAGTTTCATCAAGATCTGAACAGAATGATCATTCGCCATTTCTAATCAAAGCCTGGTGACCAGCTTCAACAGCTGCTGAACATCAACGACCTTAATTCTCAGGGGGGCTGTGACCAGCTACAACAGCTGCTGAACATCAATGACCTCAATTCTAGGGGGCCATGACCAGCTACAAAAGCTGCTGAACATCAATGACTTTAATTCTCAGGGGGCCATGACCAGCTACAACAGCTGCTGAACATCAATGACCTTAATTCTCAGGGACAGTGACCAGCTACAACAGTTGCTGAACATCAATGACCTTAAATCTCAGGGGGCTGTGACCTGCTACAACAGCTGCTGAACATCAATGACCTTAATTCTCAGGGGGCCATGACAAGCTTCAACAGCTGCTGAACATCAATGACCTTATTTCTCAGGGGCCATGACAAGCTTTAACAGCTGCTGAACATCAATGACCTTAAATCTCAGAGAGCTGTGACATGCTACAACAGCTGCTGAACATCAATGACCTTAATTCTCAGGGGGGGGGGGGGGGGCATGACCAGCTACAACAGCTGCTGAACATCAATGACCTTAAATCTCAGGGGGCTGTGACCTGCAACAACAGCTGCTGAACATCAATGACCTTAATTCTCAGGGACTGTGACCAGCTACAACAGCTGCTGAACATCAATGACCTTAATTCTCAGGGAGGCTGTGACCAGCTATAACAGTTGCTGAACATCAATGACCTTAATTCTCAGGGACAGTGACCAGCTACAACAGCTGCTGAACATCAATGACCTTAAATCTCAGGGACAGTGACCAGCTACAACAACTGCTGAACATCAATGACCTTAATTCTCTGGGACAGTGACCAGCTACAACAACTGCTAAACATCAATGACCTTAAATCTCAGGGACAGTGACCAGCTACAACAGCTGCTGAACATCAATGACCATAATTCTCAGGGACAATGACCAGCTACAACAGCTGCTGAACATCAACGACCTTAAATGACCACATTGGCATTGAAGTTGGAAAACTTGTTTACTTAGTTTAGAAAAACATGCAAAATAATCAGTATAATGAAGTTGCAGTATTTTGAAACAAGTTGGCTGCTTATAAAAAGCATCCAATGGTTAGGTCTTATAAACGATTTTGCAATTAAAGTGAATGAATATGTAAGTTTGGTTCCTTGTACAGGGTACTAAATACACGGGTGATACCAAATTCCAACAAGGCTCCTGTTGACACAGCGAATTCCCGGCTGCAGGTGTGCCTAATAGTAACTTTGATGTTTAAATGTACTGATCTCAATCATTGGCGACCTCCATGTGGTGAATGCTTTGTTTTTTACACATGATCGTGATGTTTCAATATGGCAGCAGCCAGAGTCAATTTCTTAACTCACCCTTATATAGGGTGAGGTCGCTCATGTGACCTAACCAAAAATGGAATGAGGAAAATATGTTGATCTGATGCCAAGGCAGTGTCCAGTGCCGTGTCCAGTGCCGTTAAACAGCAAAGACATTTTCTATCTGGTTCCCTAAATTTATCATATAATGTGTGATATTGTGAGGTGGAGAGCCAGTGCCCAGGAAAATAAATAAGATAACATCAATAAATGTTTAACTGAGCTGAACAAAGCCCAAGCAGGGCCTTGTTGTTAAAACCAATGTTTCTTATAGTCACATTGATTGAATATTGATTGAATATTTAGCGTAATTTTTATGCCATCGAGAGCTAACAGACGATCAGTTAACCTAACCACTGTTTCCTGGGATTAACTAGTACTCGAGCACACCCCATCTCCGCAAGTAACTGATCACTTTCCCACTTGAATCAGTGGTGAGAGATGATTGATAATGAGACACAATCAATCATCACAGAGACTGTTGATGGGCGTGGGATTCGAACTCACGACCCCTGAATTGATAGACGCGTAACCGACTGAGCTAATCGGGCCCGACTAGTCACACTGAGATCAATTTTCGAAACATGGTATTTTGAGATATAATAAATGAATTATGGTGACTATTTACAGGCAATTGTAACAATATGTCATTTTTATTACTCACTGTACATGATATTTTAAAGGTATTGAACAGAATACGCTATTGTGAAACTACGTCATTCTTAATTTATAATTAAGACTCGTCCAATACAGGTGACACATTAATATTGAATCAATTGTATTGTATAATGTATGTAACAGATACATGTGCTATTATCCCTAATATGGTAGGTTCCATCTAAAAATAGAACGACATAGTTTTAAAATAGTCTATTGGGTTTATATAAGATTTCACATAACACAGCGTTAAGCTAATGGAGTTTTGAACAATTCAACCAAATCAAACGTTGTGACAAGCCATGCTTAGTGAGCTACCATCTTGGATAGCAGTTATTTCTACCAGAGTAAGTAGAATCCTGGTGTTTGTTACCCTACATCCTCATAAAGAGATTCACACTGGCAGTGTCAATTGCCAATTAGGCTGGGTCCTATTAACATGCTATCATAGAACACCACATTAAATATATATGTTGTTAATGAACCTTCAAAGATATCCTTCCTCAAGTCACTGTTCCATGCACTTGAACAAGTACTATTAATTGATTGATTGACTGATTGAATATTTAGCGTCATTTTTATGCCATTGAGACAAACAGACGATCAGTTAACCTAACCACTGTTTCCTGGGATCCTGAAAGGTTAAGCAGTATTCATCTCCGCAATTCCATGTTCATTGTATGATTGTTGAGGGCCACAGAGAAGATTAATGTAACTAACTGTGTTACACTCATTAAATAAAGTATTATATTATTATTATTATTAGTAACTGATAACTTTCCCACTTGAATCAGCGGTGAGAGACGATGATAATGAGGCACAATGTCCTAAATCAATCATCACGGAGACTGTTACTGGGCAAGGATTCAAACTCACGACCCCTGAATTGATAGTTAGACGAGTAACGGATTAAGCTAATGGGGCCGGGCCTGAACTTGGATTAAAAACGCATAAATACCCAGGTATTATACAAAATAGAGTAACTTATTACACTAGATGTTTATTTGAAATAAGAGCAGCTGTAGATGAATTGATTATTTGTGTTTGTCACTCATATAATCATCAGGTTAATATTTGAACTTGAAAAAGAAAGCTTTCTGCCAAATGTATAATGTTGTATCATTGCAGTTATACTGTCTCGAGCACCCATATCATTAAAGTATTGTCACACATACTGGCATCATAACTGTACCACTGTCATAAATAGTGAACTCTATAATAATAATAATAATAATAGACTTTTATTAACGAGATAACTCATTTGAATAAATTCAATCTTCCATGAGCTCTATAACTGACAAAGTGTCCTGCCACACATACACGGTATCGTAATTGTACAACTATATAAATAGTGAACGCTATCATTGATATAGTGTCCTGTAACACATACACAGTATCATAACTGTACCAGTCATAAAAAGTGAACACTATGATCAATATTGTGTCCTGTCACACATACACAGTATCGTAACTGTACCAGTCATAAAAAGTGAACGCTATGATTGATATATTGTCATTTCACACATACACTGTATCGTAACTGTACCACAGTCATAAATAGTGAACACTTTGATTGATGTAGTGTCCTGTCACACATACACGATATCGTAACTGTACCACAGTCATAAATAGTGAATGCTATGATTGATATAGTGTCCTGTCACACATACACTGTATCGTAACTGTACCACAGTCATAAATAGTGAACGCTATCATTGATATAGAGTACTGTCATATATACACCGTATTGTAACTGTACCACAGTCATAAATATTACACTTTGATTGATGTAGTGTCCTGTCACACATACACGATATCGTAACTGTACCAAAGTCATAAATAGTGAATGTTATGATTGATATAGTGTCCTGTCACACATACATGGTATTGTAACTATACCAGAGTCATAAATAGTAAACACTATGGTTGATATAGTGTCCTGTCACACATCCACTGTATCGTAACTGTACCACAGTCATAAATAGTGAACGCTTTCAATGATATAGAGTCCTGTCACACATACACGGTATCGTAACTATACCAGAGTCATAAATAGTGAACACTATCATTGATATAGAGTCCTGTCACACATACATGGTATCGTAACTATACCAGAGTCATAAATAGTGAATGCTATGATTGATATAGTGTCCTTTCACACATACACAGTATCGTAACTGTACCACAGTCATAAATAGTGAACGCTATCATTGATATAGAGTCCTGTCACACATACACGGTATCGTAACTATACCAGAGTCATAAATAGTGAATGCTATGATTGATATAGTGTCCTTTCACACATACACAGTATCGTAACTGTACCACCATCATAAATAGTGAACGCTATCAGTGATATAGTGTCCTGTCACACATAAACAGTATCGTTACTATACCAAAGTCAAAAATAGTGAACGCTATGATTGATATAGTGTCCTGTAACACATACATGGTATTGTAACTGGACCACAGTCATAAATAGTGAACGCTATGATTGATTTAGTGTTCTGTCAAACATACACTGTATCGTTACTGTACCACAGTCATAAATAGTGAACACTATGATTGATATAGTGTTCTGTCAAACATACACAGTATCGTAACTGTACCACAGTCATAAAAAGTGAATGCTATGATTGATATAGAGTCCTGTCACCAATAAACAGTATCGTTACTGTACCAAAGTCATGAATAGTGAACACTAAGATTGTTAAAGTGTCCTGTCACACATACATGGTATTGTAACTGTACCACAGTCATAAATAATGAACGTTATGATTGATATAGTGTTCTGTCAAACATACACTGTATCGTTACTGTACCACAGTCATAAATAGTGAACGCTATGATTGATATAGTGTTCTGTCACACAAACACGGTATCATAACTGTACCACAGTCATAAATAGTGAACACTATGATTGATATAGTGTCCTTTCGCACACAGGTACCATCGGACCTTATCCAAAAACGGTAAGTGTAAACATGCGCAAATTTGAGTTTGCAATTTCTGACATGGTTGCCATATTTTTACGGTTACAGTGCGGTGGAGTATGTATGAAACGACCATTACACTCTAGCATGTCACAAAAGCCTGACAAAAATGGACTTGTAGAACAAGAACATATAGAAGTTTCTTAGTATTTACACCAGGCACAACTTACTGCTATTATCAATGGACTAACCCAACCTAGAAATTATAAGTCCAGAATCTCCTTCACAATTATATTGTTGTTTTACCAATTAGAGGCACTTTCAACAATTTTTCAGTCATATCACGATAGTGTCTGCTTAAGGAATATTCTAAGCGCTGTCACACTAGAGTATCATGCTGCAGATACATGGTATGAATTCCCCACCCAATCATGTTATACTGACACCAGGCCAATCAGACCTAGAACTATCCTCTAAATGCTGAGTGCCAAGCCAGGAAGCTTCTAGTACCATTTTTTTGTCTTTGGTACGACACGGTTGGAGATCGAACCCACAACCTTCCGCATGCAAGGTGGAAGCTCTACATCAGGTATAAAGCCCACACCTTTAAACCTCACCCTGCAAGTAGAACTTGGGGAGCAAACATTACAATGTTGAGGGGAAAAGTGGTAATGTTTTATTCAAGAACTGTATTACTAATTTACGTGACATTTCTCAAAATTGGAATGCAGAAAAGATAAATAATAATATATAGTTTATAAATTTTTTAAGCAAAGTGTATAAATGTTCTTAATTTAAAGCGTGTTGTTTTTGCTATCTAAAAGCATTTTTTAATTCTAATATAAACCCTCCATTCCCCATCCCCACAACCCCACCAAATAAAAGTCAAATACTAGAATGGGTTGGGGTTGTTGGAGGATTACTATATATTACCTGAATACTATATAAAAATACCATATACTAGATTACAGTTGGATACTGATGTTGTATATAAACATATTTTACATCACCATCGGTTTCCCATAAGGGCAATGCCCCCAGAAGAGTGTTAATATTTTTAAGTTTGTAGGAGATAATGTTGGATACAAAAAGAAACCCATCTTAGTTTCTTCTGGTTCTTTAGCGTGATTGGTGAGTAGCACCGTCACACAGGCCCTCAGTTTAAATCCCCATCTAAACCACTGTTAGTATTTTAGTTGGTAAGCCCCAGGAATTGAACCCGCAACCCCAAGACTAGAAGTCTTGTGCTCTACTGGCTGATTTAATGGGGCTGGATACTGATAGGTGGGTATGAACAGAGAGTTTGGATGCTACCTTACCAAAATTCCTGAACTGCCTTTGGATAATGTGTTAAATCAAACAGAACATGTCCACTGGCATGGTGCCTCAATCTTCATGTGTGACTTGGCAACTTGGTGTCAGAGGTGTTTGATGGCTGAACTCAGCAACACATAATGAATTCTCATCTACTCAGCTTTATAATCATTATCACAGGAAAAATCATTTCCACTTTTACCTCCCCTGCTGTTTATCAGTAGACTTAAAGAATTCATTGGATTTTTTTTGCTGCTTTTTTTTCTAAACTGGCCTTCATCTTGTTTTTGTAGTTTCAGATAACCACAATACAAATTCTAGACCTTAACCCTTTACTCCATAGATACGCATATTCCCGCACCAATCACAGAAGGCTTTTGAAAACAGTGCAGGAAGAGTTCAGATTGCTCGTAACGAGCAATCTGAACACTTCCTGCACTGTTTTCCACTCTGTCAGTTATTATAAACATAATTCACCCATTGCTGATACGTGGTGAATTAATGCTTTCAATATTAGAGGTGTCCAAAGGTGTCTTTATGAAGTAAAGGGTTAAACTTGCAATTTTACAAATATTACATGATTGTATGAACAGATAACCAACAATATAAATTTTAGATCTTCAACTTGCCATTTATCATAGCATGCAGAACTTCTTACGTTATCATATCTAGCACTTTACAAAATTGAAATTGCTATTTCATATTTACACTATTAATGAATGGCAATAAAATTATCCAATATGGAATTGAACTTAGTTAATGTTTAATCAACTGAATAGAGAAAGAAACCTATTGAACTTTGGAGAGAAATCCATTCAATTTGTGCCAATACAAAATAAACAGAAAATTCTGTTGTCAAAACAAAAAGATGTTTCTGTTGGAGTACTTGTTTATTAACTATCAGTTTGCAGGAACTGTTAATATTGATATAAACCATCAAGAGTAATTAAAATGAAGAACTAATACTTCCTATCAATAATCAATATACACAAAGGAAAGGAATGCCGCTTAATTACATGTTGTAGTGTAGGTTTTCCTCAAAGCTATTTATACTGTAAAGGACACTTTAATGCGTCAATTAGTGTTTTAGTATTGATCATTTCCGATAAAGAAATAAGTTTCTACTAATAACAATTACTATGATTAATTACAAAAATTGCAAATTATTAATTACTATGATTATCAATTACAATTACTATGATTATTAATTACAATCACTATGAATAATAAAAACTCTATGATTAACTCAATTACTATAAACATCAATTACTATTGCTATGATAATTAATTACAATTGCTATGATTTGCTATGTTATTAATTATAAATTCTATGATTACTGATTACAATTACTATGATGATTTATTACAATTACTATAATTAATTACAGTTACTATGATGTATTACAATTGCTATGATTATTTATTTCAATTCCAATGATTAATTATAGTTACTATGATGTATTACATTTGCTATGATTATTTATTACAATTACTATGATTAATTATAGTTACTATGATATATTACAATTGCTATAATTATTTATTACAATTACTATGATTAATTATAGTTACTATAATGTATAACAATTGCTATGATGATTTATTACAATTACTATGATTAATTATAGTTACTATGATGAATTACAATTGCTATGATTAATTACAGTTACTATGATTTATTACAATTACTATGATTAGTTACAGTTACTATGATGTATTACAATTACTATTATTAATAACAGTTACTATGATTTATTACAATTACTATGATTACTAATTACAGTAAAATCTGTGCAAGCGGTCACCTCTATTAAGTAGCCTCTTGTCATTTACAATATCCGATTTCTATGCTTTCAGAGCCAATTCATCTGTATTCAGCAACAACCTGTGTTAAAAGGCCACATTTGCTTCTTTCCATGACTGACTGCTTAAGACAGTTTTGGCTCTACTACAACTACTACACAAATATTGCAAATTTATTATAACTGAAGTAAAAACATTTAACATCAAGATTGCGCAGTTGTTATTTCATAAAAACTTTTGGTATTCATTGATGGGCTGTGTTTCAAAAATTCATTAACAGGATCATTTACTGCAGAATAACTGCCCAGAAAAGATTTGACCTTAGACCGATACAGTCCCCTTGATGTTAGAATGGTTGGAGTTGTATGCAAAACATAATAATATGTGCTGAACATTCCTGTCTAATATTTCTCATATATGGACCATATGCTGTGTAGCTGCAGCCAAGGATGGATTTGCCATTGACCTTTGACCCTTGTAGTCACCTTGACCTTAGAATGGTTTGAGCTGCATGCAACACATAATAATATGTGCTGAACATTCCTGCCTAATATTTGTAAAATTGGACCATTAATTTTGCCGTAACCTTGGCCTTGAAATGGTGAATTTATTCTTTTTTGACATATTGTAAAAATAGTATTAAAAAACTTGCTAGGGGTTCATTATCTAGAGGGTAACTCTAGGACTGGTTGGCACTGAGTGTCAGTATACTGGGTTGATTAGTGTACTATGCAACTATGTGTGTGCAGCATGAACTTACTTCAGTGAGGTAGCCATTTAAAAAGTCCAAACTAAACAATTAAACCAAGCCATCTATCTACATTTTGTGGACATTAGTTTTGACAGTTATTTAAGTATACATTTAAAGATAGAAACTTGCTAACTTTCCACACAGATGTATCATTAGCATATAGACACTTCTTATCATTTAAAGTACACATTATATGCAGCTGAAGGTTAGGACTATCATGGGAGTTTAGCAATCAATAGCTACTTATACAACTTAATGATGCAGGCAAGATTTTGTTTCTGAAGCAAGAATATTTCAAGAATTTTATCAATTAAATCCTGCTGAAAGTGATGGAGTTATACTACAAAGATCAAAGGATTCCTACTACTAGTACAACCTTAGTTTCTGATGTTAAACACCAGTGTAGGTGCCAAATATCTAACAATTAGTTTGAAGATCATATGAGCAGGGTATGATCTTTATAAAGGGAAGGAAATGTCAAAATATCCATAATGTTTCAGATCCTATTTTTACAGTATAGCTATAATGTTTCAGATCCTATTTTTACTTTTACAGAATAGCTATAATGTTTCAGATCCTATTTTTACAGAATAGCTATAATGTTTCAGATTCTATTTTTACAGAATAGCTATAATATTTCAGATCCTATTTTTACAGAATAGCTATGTTTCAGATCCTATTTTTACAGAATAGCTATAATATTTCAGATCCTATTTTTACATAGAATTGAATAGAGTTATGCCATTTTCAACACAATACAGGTTATATTGTGGCATATCCAGTTTTATTGGTGACAGAAGACCTCATCAGAATGAATCTTAGTAGAACCACCATCCTTTCAGTAGTAACAAACTTTCTCACATATAGTTTTTACAGCTAGTAGGACTTGATCCTTAGCAGTGAGAGATAATGATCTAGAGACCGCACCTAAGAAAAATTTGCCATGTAAGACTCTTATGTTATGTAATGATGTATATAATATAATGGCAGACACTTGAAAACAGTATGTTTGGTCACTTTTGTTTCCAATTGTATGATAACTTTATACATTTTGGTTGATTTATTAGGCACTGTCAAGATCACAAAATTAAACTTGCCAGTCATGTTGTTGTGTTTTTTTTTTGGCTTTATTTTCCGAATGGGGTATAACACCATTTTCAACACATGACAGGCCATATATGGAATATCCAGTTTATTGGTGGAGGAAGATCGTAAAATGAGTCTGAGTAGAACCATTGTTATGTCCTTCACAGGTAACTGGTAAATTTTTCTCACAATGCTTTTGAACAGGCTGGGATCAAACCTGAGACCTCTGTGGTGAGAGGTAACTGTTTATTAGACAAAGAACACCTTGGACCACAGAGGACCCTTCATATGTTTTAAACTTTGTTTCCGTAACACAAGATTTCAAGGTTAAATCTTCAAGGTTAAATCCTCTTCTCTTTAGAATAATAGATTTAAGAGGCAACATCAGTAATGAATTTTAAGCACCAGAGAAAATGACTCATGCACAACATGGGAAGCTCAGTAATGCAACACATTCATAGAACACAGCTTATTCACCAAAATCTACTGATCTTTAAAACGTTTTGCTTTTTTAAGCGGAGGGGAGATTTTATCACAGTGGTGGTCTAGTTGAAGAGCATCTGTTTCACATGCAGAAAGAAATGGGTTTGAATCCCAGCCAAGTCATACCAAAGACATGAACAATGGCACAAGAAGGATAATTTTAGGTCTGGAAGGCCCCAGAGTCAGTATGTGACTGGATGGTGTATCAAACATGTGTCTGTGACATGATACTCCAGTGTGGCTGTGTTCTAGGTCCAGACATGATACTGAAGAGAGCTGATAAAGTTGTTCTCTAGCCAATAGAGATTTCATGGTACCTGATATAAATGTGAACCATAACCGAGATGGCGACTTAAGGCTAATGGTGTCTGATATCAATGTGTACCATAACGGAAGCTGAAACTTCAGAGTAATGGTACCTGATATAAATGTGTATGATAACCAAGATGGAGACATCAGGCTTACAGTACCTGATATAAATATGTGCCATAACCGAGATTGAGGCTTCAAGCTTATGGTACCTGATATAAATATGTGCCATAACCGAGATGGAGACTTCAAGCTAATGGTGCCTGATATCAATGTGTACCGTAACCGAAGTGGAAACTTCAGAGTTATGGTACCTGATATAAATGTGTATGATAACCGAGACGGAGACATCAGGCTTACAGTACCTGATATAAATATGTGCCATAACCGAGATGGAGATTTCAAGCTTATGGTACCGGATATAAATGTGTACCATAGCAGAGATGCAGACTTCAGGCTAATGGTACCCGATATAAATGTGTACCATAACCGAGATGGAGACTTCAAGCTAATGGTGCCTGATATAAATGTGTACCATAAATGAGATCGAGATTTCAGGCTAATGGTGCCTGATATAAATGTGTATCATAACTGAGATGGAGACTTCAGGCTAATAGTACCTGATATAAATGTGTATGATAACTGAGATGGAGACTTCTGGTTAATGATGCTTAATATAAATGTGTATCATAACTGAGATGGAGACTTCAGGCTAATGGTACCTGATAAAAATGTTTACCATAATCAAGATGAAGACTTCAGGCTAATAATGCCTGATATGTGTACCGTAACAGAGATGGAGACTTTCGGCTTATGGTGCCTGATATAAATGTTTACCAGAACCGAGATGAAGACTTCAGGCTTATAGTGCCTGATATGTGTACCATAACCAAGATGGAGACTTCAGGCTAATGGTACCTGATATGTGTACCATAACAGAGATGAGACTTCAGGCTAATGGTACCTGATATAAATGTGTATCATAACCAAGATGGAGACTTTTGGCTTATGGTGCCTGATATAAATGTGTACCATAACTGAGATGAAGACTTCAGGCTAATGGTGCCTGATATGTGTATCATAACCGAGATGGAGGCTTCAGCGTTATGGTACCTGATATAAATCTGTACCATAACCAAGATGGAGACTTCATGCTTATGGTACCTGATATAAATGTGTACCATAACATAGATGGAGACTTCAGGCTAATGGTGCCTGATATGTGTACCATAAATGAGATGGAGACTACAGGGTAATTGGCAGCTCGTATGAATTTGTCCTCCAACCTGAAAGGAAGACTCCTGGCTAATTGATAGCCAATCAAAGGAAAAAATTTAACCAATAAACATGTTTACAACAATTTTCTTAATTTCTTATCCGGAAATCACAGATTTGCCTATCATCAATGCAGTGATTATAATTTGTTATCAAAACATTAAATGGACCAGTCAAAACATAATTAGCATTTCCGCAACAACAAGTTAGCATACTTGGCCTATACCACTTTCAACATATAAAGTCGTTATTTTGGTCTTTATATAAAATGCGGAACAGTAAAATTTAATTCAAAACTTTCGAAAAGGAAACCTGTAAAATGCCATCAATTATTCACAATCAAATATGATTTAATTTGATTAGATCAGCAAATGTAGGACCATTTCAAACATAAAACAATTTGTATTACACTCAACCAAACATAGAACAATTTGTATTACACTCAACCAAACACAAGACAATTTGTATCACACTCCATCAGAAATAGGATAATTTGTATCACACTCCATCAGAAATAGGACAATTAGTATCATACTCCATCAAATACTAGACAATTTGTATCATTCCCCATCAGAAATAGGACAATTTGTATCATACTCCATCAGAAATAAGACGATTTGCATTATATTCCATCAGAAATAAGACGATTTGTATTATACTTCATCAGAAATAAGACGATTTTAATCATACTCAATCAAACACAGGACAATTTGTATCCCACTCTATCAAACACAAGACAATTAAACATGGGATCATTTGTATCAATTCCATCAAAATGGAACACTTGATTGACATTCCATCAAACAAGGGTTCATTTGTATCAATTCCATCAAAATGGAACACTTGATTGACATTTAATTAAGCATGGGATCATTTGTATCAATTCCATCAACATGGAACAATTGATTGACAGTCTATCAAACATAGGATTTTTTGTTTCAATCAACATGGAACAATTGATTGACATTGCATCAAACATGGGATTATTTGTGTCAATTCCATCAACATGGAAAACTTGATTGACATTCCATCAAACGTGATCATTTGTATAAATTCCATCAACATGGAACACTTGATCAACAATATATCAAACATGGGATCATTTGTATCAATTCCACTACATGGAACAATTGGTTGATATTCCATCAAACATGGGATCATTTTATTTACAATCTACCAAAATGGTTCTAAACATTCATCAAACATGGGATTATTTGTATCAATTCCATCAACATGAAACAGTTGATTGACATTTCATCAAACATGGGATCATTTGTATCAATCAGACCAACATGGAACAATTGATTGACATTCTATCAAACATGTGATCATCACCTTCCAAAATGTTTCCAAAACATTCCATCAAACATGGGATCATTTGTATCAATCAGACTAACATGGAACAATTCATTGATATTCCATCAAACATGGGACTATTTGTATCAATTCCATCAACATGAAACAATTGATTGACATTCCATCAAACATGGGATCACTTGATTTACAATCTTTCAAAAAGGTTCCAAAACATCCATCAAACATGTGATTATTTGTATAAATCCCACCAACATGGAACACTTTCAAACATAGGATCATTTGTATCAATTCCATCAACACGGAACAATTGATTGACATTCCATCAAACATGTGATCATTTGTATCAATTCCATGAACAGGCAACAATTGATTGACATTCCATCAAACATGTGATCATTTGTATCAATTCCATCAACACGGAACAATTGATTGACATTCAGTCAAACATGGGATCATTTGTATCAATTCCATCAGCATGGAACTTTTGATGACGTTCCGTCAAACATGGATTATTTGTGTCAATCAACATGGAACAATTGATTGACATTGCATCAAACATGGGATTATTTGTGTCAATTCCATCAACACGGAACAATTGATTGACATTCGTCAAACATGGGATCATTTGTGTCAATTCCATCAACACGGAACAATTGATTGACAGACCGTCAAACATGGGATCATTTGTATCAATTCCATCAACACGGAACAATTGATTGACATTCAGTCAAACATGGGATCATTTGTATCAATTCCATCAACATGGAACAATTGATTGACATTTCATCAAACATATGATCATTTGTATCTATTCCATCAATATGGAACAATTGATTGACGTTTCATCAAACATGGGATCATTTGTATCAATTCCATCAACATGCAACACTTGATCAACCGCATATCAAACATGTGATCATTTGTATCTATTCCATCAACATGAAACAACTGATTGACATTCCTTCAAACATGAGATTATTTGTATCATTTCCATCAACATGGAACACTTGATTGACATTCCATCAAACATGTGATCATTTGTATAAATTCCATCAACATGGAATAATTGACTGACATTCCATCACACATAGGATCATTTGTAAAAATTCCATCAACACGGAACAATTGACTGACATTCTATCAAACATGGGATCATTTGTATAAATTCCATCAACATGGAACAATTGACTGACATTCCATCAAAGATTTGATCATTTGTATCAATTCCATCAACATGGAATAATTTGTTTATATAATATTTATTCAATTCAAATTTACATACACAGAAATCAATAAAAATTTAATCATGGATAGAATCTTAAGAAGTTTTATCCATAGAATAACTGATCACCATTACATCAAATATGGGATTATTTATTTCAATTACATCAAACATTAGCTGCTATGATTTACATTGCATACAGTAAAACATGGGATGATGGATTTAAACACAATTTATCACTCTGGATTTATTTAATTTGTATTGTCAAAACTGATTCAATTCCATCACATTCAATCAAACACCTTTCTTCGAATTTCAACAATCCATCTGAATAGTCATCGATGATGAATCAAATTTTATTCACATTCCTTAAAAATAAGATTATTTGAAAGTGAAGCAATGTTTCAATTATGAGAGTATCAAATTCAAATCCAATCCAAGTTGTGTTTCCGAATTATTATGGAGAATTGATAGTGGCTCCATGTGACAGTTTTGCCATTCTGACCTATAACGTATAACTCTGCCAACTGACAGTGACAGTTGGAACTTTGCTATCTCAACTAGATTCACATCACTGATAAGTTTTCCTTGCTGACAGTGATGGTTGGAACTTTGCTATCTCAACTAGATACACATCACTGATAAGTTTTCCTTGCTAACAGTGTCAGTTGGAACTTTGCTATCTCAACTAAATACACATCACTCATAAGTTTTCCTTGCTAACAGTGACAGTTGGAACTTTGCTATCTCGACTAGATACACATCACTGATAAGACACATAGAGATGCACAAAAAGTGGAAATACTTGTTGACACAAAGAGATGTCCAAACAGCGGAAATACTTGTAGACACATAGAGATACCCAAACAGTAGAAACACTTGTAGACACATGGAGATACGCAAACAGTAGAAACACTTGTAGACACATAGAGATGCACAAACAGTAGAAACACTTGTAGACACATAAAGATGTCCAAACAGGAAAATACTTGAAGACACAAAAGAAATATCCAAACAGGAGAAAAACTTGTAGACACATAGAGATGCACAAACAGTAGAAGCACTTATAGATATATGGAGATGTCCAAACAGTAGAAACACTTGTAGACATAAGGAAATAACACTTGTAGATACATAAAGATGTCCAAAAAGGAGAAACACTTGTAGACATATAGAGAAGTCCAAACAGCGAAAATACTTGTAAACACATGGAGATGCACAAACAGTAGAAATACTTGTAGACACACAGAGATGCCCAAACAGTTGAAACACTTGTAGACACATAGAGATGTCCGAACAGTAGAAACACTTGTAAATACATAAAGATGTCCAAACAGGTAAAATACTTGTAGACACATGGAGATGCGGAAACAATAGAAACACTTGTAGACACATAGAGATATCCAAACAGTAGAAACACTTGTAGACACAAATATATGTCCTAACAGAAAAAAACACTTGTAGACACATAAAGATGTCAAAACAGTGGAAACACTTGTAAACACATTGAGATGCACAAACAGTTGTAATACTTGTAGACACATAGAGATGCCCAAACAGTGGAAACACTTGTAGACACATAGATATGTCCCAACAGAGGAAACACTTGTAGACACATAGAGATGTCCAAACAGTGGAAATACTTGTCAACACATGGAGATGCACAAACAGTAGATACACATGTTGACACATAGAAATGCCCAAACAGTAGACACACTTGTAGACACAGAGATGCCCAAACAGTAAACACACTTGTAGACACATAGAGATGCCCAAACAGTAGACACACTTGTAGACACATGGAGATACGCAAACAGTAGAAACACTTGTAGACATATAGAGATGCACAAACAGTAGAAACACTTGTAGACACATAAAGATGTCCAAAGAGGAAAAATACTTGAAGACACAAAATAAATGTCCAAACAGGAGAAAAACTTGTAGACACATAGAGATACACAAACAGTAGAAGCACTTGAAGACATATGGAGATGTCCAAACAGTAGAAACACTTGTAGACATAAGGAGATAACACTTGTAGATACATAAAGATGCCCAAACAGCCAAAATATGTGTACACACACACACATAGATGCCCAAACAGTGGAGACACATAGAGATGTCCTAACAGTAGAAATACTTGTAGACACACAGAGATGCCCAAACAGTGGAAACACTTGTAGACAAATAGATATGTCCTAACAGAAGAAATATTGTAAACACAAAGGAATGCCCTAACAGTGGAAATACTTGTAGACACATAGATATGCACAATGAGTGGAACACTTGTAGACACATAGATGTGTCCTATGTCTAACAGAATAAACACTTGTAGACACACAGATATGTCTTAACAGAATAAACACTTGTAGACACATAGAGATGTCCTTAGAGTGGAAATACTTGTAGACACATAGAGATGCCCAAACAGCAGAAACACTTGTAAACACATAGATATGTCCCAACAGAAGAAGCACTTGTAGACACATAGATATGTCTCAACAGAAGATATACTTGTAGACACATAAAGATGCCCAAACAGTGGAAACACTTGTAGACAAATAGATATGTCCTAACAGAAGAACATTTGTAGACATATGCAGATGTCCAAACACTGGAAATACTTGCAGACAAATAGATATGTCCTAACAGAAGAAACACTTATAGACACATAGGGATGTCCTTACTGTGGAAATACTTGTAGACACATAGATATGCACAAACAGTGGAACACTTGTAGACACATACATATGTCTTGACAGAATGAACACTTGTAGACACATAGAGATGTCCTAACAGTGGAAATACTTGTAGACACATAGAGATGCCCAAACAGCGGAAACACTTGTAGACACATAGATATGTTCAAATAGAGGAAACACTTGTAGACACATAGAGATGCCCAAACAGTGGAGACACTTATAGACAAATAGATATGTCCTAACAGAAGAAACACTTGTAGACACTTACAGATGCCCAAACAGTGGAAATACTTGTAAACACATAGAGATGTCCTAACAGTAGAAATACTTGTAGACACACAGAGCTGCCCAAACAGTGGAAACACTTGTTGACAAATATATATATCCTAACAGAAGAAACACTTGTAGACACATAGGGATGTCCTTACAGTGGAAATACTTGTAGACACATAGAGATGCACAATGAGTGGAACACTTGTAGACACATAGATATGTCCTAACAGAATAAACACTTGTAGACACATAGATATGTCCTAACATAATAAACACTTGTAGACACATAGAGATGTCCAAACAGAAGAAACACTTGTAGACGCATACAGTTTCCCAAACAGTGGAAATACTTCTAAACATATGAAGATGTCCAAACAATAGAAACACATGTAGATACATAGAGATGCCCAAACAGCGGAAACACTTGTAGACACATAGATATGTCCCAACAGAAGAAACACTTGTAGACACATAGAGATGCCCAAACAGTGGAATCACTTGTAGACACATAGAGATGTCCAAACAGTAGAAACACTTGTAGATACGTAAAGATGCACAAACAGTAGAAACACTTGTAGAAACATACAGATGTCTAAACAGTGGAAATACTTGTAAACAGATGAAGATGCACAAACAGTGGAAACACTTGTAGACACATAGAGATGTCCAAACAGTGGAAACAAGTGTAGACACATGGAGATATGCAAACAGTAGAAACACTTGTAGACACATAGAGATACGCAAACAGTAGAAACACTTGTAGAGACACATAGAGATGCACAAACAGTAGAAACACTTGTAGAAACATAGAGATGCACAAATGGTAGGAACACTTGTAGACACATAGAGATACGCAAACAGTAGAAACACTTGTAGACACATAGAGATGCACAAACAGCAGAAACACTTGTAGAAACATAGAGATGTCCTAACAGAAGAAATACTTGTAGACACATAAAGATGCCCTAACAGCAGAAATACTTGTAGACACATAGATATGTCCCAACAGAAGAAACACTTGTAGACACATAGAGATGTCCTAACAGTGGAAATACTTGTAGACACATAAAGATGCCCTAACAGCAGAAACACTTGTAGACACATAGATATGTCCCAACAGAAGAAACACTTGTAGACGCATACAGATGCCCAAACAGTGGAAATACTTCTAAACATATGAAGATGTCCAAACAATAGAAACACATGTAGATACATAGAGATGCCCAAACAGAAGAAACACTTGTAGACATATAGAGATACCCAAACAGTGGAATCACTTGTAGACACATAGAGATGTCCAAACAGTAGAAACACCTGTAGATACATAAAGATGCACAAACAGTAGAAACACTTGTAGAAACATACAGATGTCTAAACAGTGGAAATACTTGTAAACAGATGAAGATGCACAAACAGTGGAAACACTTGTAGACACATAGAGATGCCCAAACAGTGGAAACAAGTGTAGACACATGGAGATATGCAAACAGTAGAAACACTTGTAGACACATAGAGATACGCAAACAGTAGAAACACTTGTAGAGACACATAGAGATGCACAAACAGTAGAAACACTTGTAGAAACATAGAGATGCACAAATGGTAGGAACACTTGTAGACACATAGAGATATGCAAACAGTAGAAACACTTGTAGACACATAGAGATGCACAAACAGTAGAAACACTTGTAGAAACATAGAGATGCACAAATAGTAGAAACACTTGTAGACACATGGAGATGCCCAAACAGTAAAAACACTTGTAGACACATAGAGATGCCCAAATGGTAGGAACATTTGTAGACACCTATGAAACATGCAATTAATTGTTTTCCCAACCATACTATTTGCTGGTGAGTAAAACTATGTTTGGAAAGCTGAATTACATAGCAGAACTCATTATGGAAAATAGCCAATCCTGCAGTTGTTGTGGATATACTTGGCATTTAAACGATAATTATTCTCATACATGAAAGTTTAAATGTTGCCTACACATGCAAGCAATAAATTCAAATTTGTGGAAAATGGAGGAAAAGTTCCTGGTTATCTTGTATGTTATAGTGTGCTGTGTATTTGGTAAAATGTTCATACAATGTATTTGTGAAAGATTTGAGTATATTGTAACATTTGGAAACTGCCTTAAGTTACAAAAAAACTGTCTATTTTTGAATGATTGTCATACACAAAAATGTGAAATGAATACTAGACATGTTTGGTGAATATGGCACTTTCTAAATGTCAATACAGAAATTAAGCAATTTCTAAATGTCAACTAGACCCAGGGGTTAAAAACAGTGCACAGGCAAGGTAGGAGAACTTTACATTTTGCTGTCAGAACTTTGTGATTTACTTGAGCCTGGTCTATTGGAAGTTTCAAAATTTAAATAAAAAATATTAAAAAAATAATGATAAAAATCATGGGTGAAATCTTTGCCGTTTGAGACATTTCAATGGAACTACAGTCACTGTTATTCAGTCAGGTAAGAGGTCACAGAGGTCAAAGAATCTTGCAGTAGCAAGGAATCTTTGGCCCTCAAACTAGTACACACAGTCGACCCATTTCTACATCTCCATTGATGAAATCATTCACCAAATTTAGCAGTGACAAAAAGGAAAAATAGGTAATTGATCTAATGTAGTATACATAAAAGCTATGAGAAGAGCTGCTTTATTTTTCTCAGAATTTGAATTTTGTATTATATATACACACAGTGCAGTAACTGTTGGAAATAACATAAATTGTGGAGAAAATTATATCTATGCCTATGGTTGTACTAGCTTCGGTGATTTCATTTCAAAGACCCTCAGGTTAATAAATCCTACCAAAATCTAAATCCAAGACCTATCTAAATTTTTAGCTGCAATACCCAAACAGTGGAAACACTTGTACACACATAGAGTCAAACAGTTTCTAGTAAGTTCTGGACCTGTCAGTAAAATCTACTATTTTAAGCCCCTGGAATGTTCTGAAATTGTTGTTACAGAAAAACAATATGTACCACAGTGTTTGTGCAGTAAGTGTCCAGATATTGTTGTTACAGCAAAACAATATGTACAGCAGTGTTTGTACTATAAGTTTCCAGATATTGTTGTTACAGCAAAATAATATGTACTGCCGTGTTTGTACAGTAAGTGTCCTGATATTGTTGTTACAGTAAAACAATATGTACTGCAGTGTTTGTTCTGTAAGTGTCCTGATATTGTTGTTACAGTAAAACTATATGTACCACAGTGTTTGTACAGTAAGTGTCCTGATAGTGTTGTTACAGTAAAACAATATGTACTGCAGTGTTTGTTCTGTAAGTGTCCTGATATTGTTGTTATAGTAAAACTATATGTACTGCAGTGTTTGTACAGTAAGTGTCCTGATATTGTTGTTACAGTAAAACTATATGTACTGCAGTGTTTGTGCAGTAAGTGTCCTGATATTGTTGTTACAGCAAAACAATATGTACAGCAGTGTTTGTACTATAAGTTTCCAGATATTATTGTTACAGCAAAATAATATGTACTGCCGTGTTTGTACAATAAGTGTCCTGATATTGTTGTTACAGTAAAACAATATGTACTGCAGTGTTTGTTCTGTAAGTGTCCTGATATTGTTGTTACAGTAAAACTATATGTACCACAGTGTTTGTACAGTAAGTGTCCTGATAGTGTTGTTACAGTAAAACAATATGTACTGCAATGTTTGTTCTGTAAGTGTCCTGATATTGTTGTTATAGTAAAACTATATGTACTGCAGTGTTTGTACAGTAAGTGTCCTGATATTGTTGTTACAGTAAAACTATATGTACGGCAGCGTTTGTACTATAAGTGTCTCGATATTGTTGTTACAGTAAAACAATATGTACTGCAGTGTTTGTACTATAAGTGTCCAGATATTGTTGTTACAGTAAAACAATATGTACTGCCATGTTTGTACAGTAAGTGTCCTGATATTGTTGTTACAGTAAAACTATATGTACCACAGTGTTTGTACAGTAAGTGTCCTGATAGTGTTGTTACAGTAAAACAATATGTACTGCAGTGTTTGTTCTGTAAGTGTCCTGATATTGTTGTTATAGTAAAACTATATGTACTGCAGTGTTTGTACAGTAAGTGTCCTGATATTGTTGTTATAGTAAAACTATATGTACGGCAGTGTTTGTACTATAAGTGTCCCGATATTGTTGTTACAGTAAAACAATATGTACTGCAGTGTTTGTACTATAAGTTTCCAGATATTGTTGTTACACCAAAACAATATGTACTACCGTGTTTGTACAGTTAGTGTCCTGATAGTGTTGTTACAGTAAAACAATATGTACTGCAGTGTTTGTTCTGTAAGTGTCCTGATAGTGTTGTAACAGCAAACACTATCTACTGCAGTGTTTGTACTGTAAGTGTCCTGATATTGTTGTTATAGTAAAACAATATGTACTGCAGTGTTTGTACTATAAGTGTCCTGATATTGTTGTTATAGTAAAACAATATGTACTGCAGTGTTTGTACTATAAGTGTCCAGATATTGTTGTAACAGCAAACAATATCTACTGCAGTGGTTGTACAGTAAGTGTCCTGATATTGTTGTTACAGTTAAACAATATGTAATGCAGTGTTTGTTCTGTAAGTGTCCTGATATTGTTGTAACAGTAAAACAATATGTACTGCAGTGTTTGTACTATAAGTGTCCAGATATTGTTGTAACAGCAAAACAATATGTATTGCAGTGTTTGTACTGTAAGTGTCCTTATATTGTTGTTACAGTAAAACAATATGTACGGCAGTGTTTGTACTGTAAGTGTCCTGATATTGTTGTTACAGTAAAACAGTATGTACTGCAGTGTTTGTACAGTAAGTGTCCAGATATTGTTGCTACAGTAAAACAATATGCACTGCAGCGTTTGTACTATAAGTGTCCAGATATTGTTGTAACAGCAAACAATATCTACTGCAGTGGTTGTACAGTAAGTGTCCTGATATTGTTGTTACAGTAAAACAATATGTACGGCAGTGTTTGTTCTATAAGTGTCCTGATATTGTTGTTGCAGTAAAACAGTATGTACTGCAGTGTTTGTACAGCAAGTGTCCAGATATTGTTGTTACAGTAAAACAGTATGTACAGCAGTGTTTGTAATATAAGTGTCCAGATATTGTTGTTACAGCAAAACAATATGTCCAGCAGTGTTTGTACTATAAGTTTCCAGATATTGTTGTTATAGAAAAACAATATGTACTGCCGTGTTTGTACAGTAAGTGTCCTGATAGTGTTGTTACAGTAAAACAATATGTACTGCAGTGTTTGTTCTGTAAGTGTCCTGATATTGTTGTTACAGTAAAACAATATGTACTGCAGTGTTTGTACAGTAAGTGTCCCTATATTGTTGTTACAGTAAAACTATATGTACCGCAGAGTTTGTACTATAAGTGTCCCGATATTGTTGTTACAGTAAAACAATATGTACTGCAGGGTTTGTACAGTAAGTGTCCCGATATTGTTGTTACAGCAAAACTATATGTACTGCAGTGTTTGTACTGTTAGTGTGCTGATATTGTTGTTACAGCAAAACTATATGTACTGCAGTGTTTGTACTGTTAGTGTGCTGATATTGTTGTAACAGTAAAACTATATGTACGGCAGTGTTTGTACTATAAGTGTCCAGATATTGTTGTTACAGTAAAACAATATGTACGGCAGTGTTTGTACTGTAAGTGTCCTGATATTGTTGTTACAGTAAAACAATGTGTACAGCAGTGTTTGTACTGTAAGTGTCCTGATATTGTTGTTACAGTAAAACAATATGTACGGCAGTGTTTGTACTGTAAGTGTCCTGATATTGTTGTTACAGTAAAACAATATGCACTGCAGTGTTTGTACTGTAAATGTCCTGATATTGTTGTTACAGTAAAACTATATGTACAGCAGTTTTTGTACTGTAAGTGTCCTGATATCGTTGTTACAGTAAAACTATATGTACGGCAGTGTTTGTACTATAAGTGTCCAGATATTGTTGTAACAGCAAAACAACATATACTGCAGTGTGTGTACTGTTAGTGTCCTGATATTGTTGTTACAGTAAAACAATATGTACGGCAGTGTTTTTACTGTAAGTGTTCTGATATCGTTGTTACAGTCAAACTATATGTACGGCAGTGTTTGTACTATAATTGTCCAGATATTGTTGTAACAGCAAAACAATATGTACTGCAGTGTTTGTACAGTAAGTGTCCCGATATTGTTGTTACAGCAAAACTATATGTACTGCAGTGTTCGTATTGTAAGTGTCCTGATATTGTTGTTACAATAAAACAATATGTACTGCAGTGTTTGTACTATTAGTTCTGATATGGTTATTACAGCAAAACAATATGTACTGGTGTGTTTGTACTGTATGTTCTGATATTGTTGTTATAGGACAAAATGTACTGTCTTGTTAAAACTTTAGAAATGCTGACACTGTTGTTACAGCTGGATAATATGTATTCTAATTCTAGAACTGAAGGACTGCCAACTTGTAGTTCAATATGTACTTGCAAGCTAGAACTGTACAAGATGATTTTGTCAGTTCATTAAGACCTTGTGAATTTTTCTATTACAGTGCCAAGGATATCTAGGTACTAGCAAGCGAAAGTCCTGCCAGTTTCCAATATCATAATTAACTTTAAGTTGTGTTCACTTTTTTTCCTCTTGCTTTTCAACAATTCTTCCACAAATCAATAAAATATGAAACTTACCTTTTTATAGACAAGGTAATTTGGGTTTTCTTCCTGATTAATTTGCCCATTTCCAAACATCAAAGCATTGGGCAGTGTGTTTGGTAAGGACTCCGTCCTCTTATTATAACGATGGCTCGCAGCCATCACCACTCCCGGCGCGATGGACAACTAATCCCATCGAAGTTCACACCCGCATTCTTGTTACCGTCGCAACTGGGGAGAGAACATAAATGAAAGCGTTACACAATAATCCACATTTTCATTCCGTTTACTTTTAAACTTTTTAAATCACACTTTTCTGTATCCGTCAACAATTATATCCTTAATATTTTGAACAAAAACTATGCATACAATTATATATCAATTTATTTGATTTAAATTAATATCACAATGACTTCCAATTTCTACTTGCTTCTTCGAAATCACTTGACAATTCCATTAAGTATTTCCTCTCAGTGATTTAATTTCTTTCTGTTCATACATTTCATGTAAAAGTAATTGAAAGGTTTCAAGGTTTCAAACAAGCCACTTGTAACGTTCCCAAATATAAAAAACAATCAACCGTAAACACTAGCACACATCCGACACCATTTAGCCTTTAGATGTGATGACTTTTTTCTCCCATAAACACCATTTCACGAACAAAGCCAAATAACAAACATATCGAATTAAGACACAATTTTCATCTCACCAAATAACAAAGCATCTATCGAAAGAAATACTTCTAATTTGTGGAAGAATATATATATATATATATAGATATACTTCCTAATGCATTCATTTACTAATATCACACAAGCATATAAAAACATCCAGAATTTCTACAATGTCTCTCCTCCTAAACATAGAAAACTCATTTTTTCTGTATTACTTCCGATTCAATTCAACTAACAAAAACAGTTTACACACTAGCTAGCTAACAGAGCCTCCAATATTCCAGCACCAATATCAGCACTAGCAGAACAATATTCTATATTCCTATATCTTATAACTCGCGCAGTACACAGCTCTCACTATAGCCATCGCACCATATCACATAATGCATAATAATATAACTCAACACAACACTCTCTAGCATTATACAAGACTTATTATTGAGAAACCAATAGGCTGACAGAGAATGGCAGTATGGGGGGTGGAGAGGATTGGAGAGAGAGAGAGAGAGCGAGAGAGAGAGAGAGAGAGACAGACAGACAGACAGACAGACAGACAGACAGACAGACAGAAGAGGACAGACTAATGGAAAGCACAAAAAAGGATACAGAAACAAGACGGTATAGTGTGACAGAAGATGAATAATTACTGGAAATTTTTTTTAAAAAAAACATTATAAACGAGAGAAAAAATATGGCAAAAAAAAAAATTGCAAAAACAACTAGTAGGTGATGCCAGGTGAAAAAGAAAAAGAGTAAGAGAGAGTAAGAGAGAGAAGAGACCTTGTCATATAAAACAATTTTTCATTATTAAATAATCACAAATAAGAAATCATCACACAAGTCCTGTTAAAAATGTATTAAAAGATTTTATAGTTATGTAATGACAGTGGAAAAATCAAACAGTAAATACTTGTTATTCACGATTCAAGGACCTCAACTCACACTATCTAATTTGGTCAGTTTAAGACCATGTTCGACGGAGATCATCCAATTACTGCTTAAGTTTGGGGAAGATCTTCAAGATCTAAATTAAAAATATGTGTGCTGGAGTGCAAACATGCCCAAATAATACATTATTTTTGAAGATTTAAGGGTCACCAATTCGATAAACTTGTATGAGATGTTTAAATTATATAACTACTGTGTAAATATAGTGATGAGGCAATAAAGGATATTGATGATAAAGAGCACACAAAAGTCGAAATAAGACAATTACCGATGGTTCAAAGGCCAAAATTCAGATAAATATCATCAGATTTGGTCCGTTCAATTAACTGGTTTGTGATACAATGAAAAGTGCAGGTGCTAGAGAGCACAAAACCGTAGGCAGTATTACAGACCTAATTGTCTCAATTTGGTCCCTTAAATCGCAATGTCGGAATCCAACATTTTGAGCACGTTTATTGATCAGTTGATTCAACTGAAAGTTTGGATGGCGTCACAGTTTAGTAAGCGTTCAATTACTATGAATTGTGGGACAGGCAAAGAATGCATTTTCATTGGTGGTTAATAGACCTGATTCAGGAGATATCAGGTTCTGGGATAGACTGATAAAACCATGAATATGAATGAAGGGACAATGGACACAATGAGATCAGAATCGCTCACCTTGAGTTTTTGGCTCAGGCGAGCTAATACATCACACAATTTTTGTAAAACACTTTGTCAACAGTGTCTGAAAAAAAAACACTTTAAACTTCATAATGTAAGATCCCATTTTGTGTGTATGAATGATGATGTAACCAATGAATGAACTAACTGAAAAACAAGGAAAGAGCAGCAAAGGACAACTACCTACAGTGTGGGAAAAACTATATGTTATGTTCTACACGAGGCTATTAAGCCTCTTCACATCACACTTCCAGTTAAAATCTGCCAGCCAATACAAGAAGAAAACATGGCATTACTTCGGATTAGGTACAAATCAATATTGAAATGGAAGGTTTCCTCATAAGTGCACAGTCTCTCAACTCACCATTTTCCCTTACACCAGTAGACAGAAAACCATTCAAAGTTATTTATATCCGATTGATTTGTTCTATTATCGGCACCACCACAGGCCTGAACAAAGTTGTCAATATTTGTAGACTCCTAACTCCTATACAGAGAAAACATTTTATCTTTTATGTAGATGTTACCAGTGTTTGCAAGTTGCTTTTTATCTAGATGACTGTGATTTCTGATTCCGTTGGTATTCTATCTTCGATCTCTCCGCTGAGGTAGAATTGGGGAGCACACAACCCAATACAAGAACTTGAGAACGCGGCAGACGATAATCTGTGATTTTGAGCACAATAAAAAACGTACACATTCTTATGTGGATGCATATTTCATATAGTTGTTTTTTTTTCTTCTGTAGAACTTACTCATGTTACGGCATTTTTTGATATTATTGTATTGTGTTCTATGTGAACATACTTATGGATGTATTAAATACAATTAGCTGTCTTTTCTTATTTACTTTATAATCAACAGAAATCAATGATTATTAGTTCTGGATTTTTGTCTGCTGATTGAAGTACATTGCCAGGGATTTGATTTAATTAATCTCTGAAAGGAAGAGAGGAAGCGAACAAGATTGACAGAGATATATAGAGTGTGAAAGAGTAGTATTAAGGGGAGTATGGATAGAGAAAAGATTGAGTAAGAGAGAGAGGGACAGAGAGAGAGAAAGAGAGAGAGAGAGTTTAAGCTATCTTAATAATTGACAAACAAGAGATTCAAGATGCATGATAAGCACATCTGAAACAAGATGCCTAAGTGGGCCTAAGTCACTCACCTGATTTATTTTTTTCTTTTCAAATTTTCAATTGACTAAGCCTACGAAGAAGTTATGGATGAAAACAAAGAGAATTAGCTGTTTTCTAATAACATTCCCATTTTAAAATCAAAGTCCTACTGGGTCCCAATTTAATGACTGTTCTTAAAAATGCTTATTCATATCAATCATTAATACCAAATATGAAAACATTTTGCTAATCAGTTTTTGAGAAGATTTTTTAATCTTCACAATTTTATCCCATTTTGGGCACCTTATGTATATTAAATTCCTGTTAACAGACCCAGTATTAGTATCATTAACTGTTATGGATAAACAATACTCCAGTTTTCAAGATGAAATAGTTCCTTAATAAAATTTAATGTTTTCCCATAGTATTCACAGAATCCTCAGTCAAATGAAATCCTACCCCCTCATTTAACCCTTTACTTCATATAGACGCCTTTGGACACCTAATATAGAAGGTTTTTGAATTATTGGGTGAATTATGTTTATACTAACTGACAGAGTGGAAAACAGTGCAGGAAGTGTTCAGATTGCTCATCACGAGCAATCTGAACTCTTCCTGCACTGTTTTCAAAGGCCTTCTGTGATTGGTGCTGGAAAACGCATATCTATGGAGTAAAAGGGTTAAACAAACTTGAAGCCCATAACCAATGGGATCATTATACCAAATATGAACTAATGTGGCTGGTCCATTCTAGAGAGGATTTTTGAAAATTTATATATTTATTCCCATTTTGGTCGCCTGCTAACCCCTTATTGATATTAACCCCCTGTTCATTGAAAAATACTGCCATAAGTGTCAGTAACAGATAAACACTATGTATGGTACACTATGTATGGTACTTTATGTCTGTTTAGAGGTCAGAAATGCGTTTCAAAAAAAAACTTACGACAAAAATCGCCGTAAACGTAAACCAACAATTATTCATAATATGTTTAATTTTCATCCAAATAAAGCTAAGTTGGCTCAAATCATGCAGAAAGTTACATATTTTCTGAAAATACAATCATTTTAAATGTCCATCAAACTTTGTCAAATTGACTTAAGTCGATTTTTATTGTAAGTTATTTCGTGAAACACAGCCCTGAGCTATTATTTTGTTTCTTTTTCTTTTGAAATTGGTGCAATTCTTGTAAATAGTAAAAAAAACAACATATTTGTATAGTTATGGTCGTATGTGAAAAAAAAAAATGTACCAAGTATTTTATTTTATCGTTTTGAATTGGTTTATGATAGAAGGAATTCCAAGGAAATACAATTTACATTTTTTAAGAATTTTATATCTATCGGAAATTCTGTCCTTTATATAGTATGCGAGTAGTCATGAATCCTACTCATATAAAGCTATCAGTTCATGTATGTAAATTGTTCGTCCAGTCCAGATATGTTGCATGTAAAACCATTGTATGACTAACAACATATGTCATGATTAACAACAAATCTGTTGGTTTGTTAGATGCCTTAATATTGTGTCTATGGTTTGCATTGTAGCTAGTTGCCCTCATCATTTGTTAGATGCCTTAATATTGTGTCTATGGTTTGCATTGTAGCTAGTTGCCCTCGTCATTTGTTAGATGCCTTAATATTGTGTCTATGGTTTGCATTGTAGCTAGTTGCCCTCGTCGTACTGATATGTAATTTTCAAAAATCATTTAAAGTTAAAATTAACCAAAATTGATTTTTGAGTGTCTTTTCTCATTTCTACAGGTATTTATCAATATCATCTTTATTATCATTTTTTTTATATTTTTTACATATTTTTTTGTTGTTATTTCTAAAGGTCTTCGATAAAAAGAACTGATGTGATTACATGACATAGTAAAGTATCATAAAATGTGTATATTTAAATGTGATTTTCTCTTTGGGGAGAGAGGGCTGTTGCTACTGTTGTTAAAACTTGTAGCCCGACCCATTTGCACTTAATATATTATAATTGTATTGGTAGTGTTCATATAATTGTATACATGTATAAAGATGCGATTAAACTATCACTAAACAGTCCCTTTGAGACTCACACTGCGAGTCAACACACGTTCAGATGTAGATCTTTATGGTCTGTGACATGCCTGGGAATAAGTGTTGCATATCTATCCAGCTTATCTATATCTTTCATCTTTCATCACAATATTATATTCCTGGTATCGAGGATCAGTATGGTAGCATATACAGATCACGGACCCTAAATCATTCCATCTCAATATCTCGACTGACAATGATTTACTATAAATATGTGATCAGCTATATACTGTATTAATTATGGATGCCAAACATGCCCAGTAAATGTCAGGAATCTGTCTACTAATGTTACTAATTGTATGAAACCATACAAACCTGACCTGCCATGAGGTAACTTAGGTCACTGGTTACAGTAACAAAGACTGGTTCTCAGCAACTCATGTGTGTCACATAGATTGGTTACAGTGTAGTAACAGCAACAGTTTATGTGTGTCACAAATACTGGTTCCCAGCAGTTCATGTGTGTCACATGGACTAATTCATTTCTAGTAACAGCAACAGTTCATGTGTGTACCACTGATTACATTGCAGTTACAGCAACAGATCATGTGTGCCACATAAACTGGTTCCATTGTAGTAACAGCAACAGTTCATGTGTGTCACATATACTGATTCCATTGTAGTAACAACAACAGCTCATGTGTGTCTGGTTCCATTGTAGTGGCAGGAACAGTTCATGTGAGTCTGGTTCCATTGAAGTAACAGGAACAGTAAGTTCATGTGTGTCATATAGACTGGTTCCGTTATGTTAACAGCAACAGTTCATGTGCATCACATAGACTGGTCATAGAGTAGTAACAGCAACAGTTCATGGGTTTAACATAGACTGGTTACAATGTAGTAACATCAAAAGTGCATGTGTGTCACATAGACTGGTAACAGTTTAGTAATAGCAACAGTTCATATATGTCAAAAATACTGGTTCCAAGCAGTTCATGTGTGTCACATAGACTGGTTACATTGTAGTAACAGTGGCAGTTCATGTGTGTCACATAGACTTGTTACAGTGTAGAAACAGCAGCAGTTCATGTGTCACATAGACAGGTTACAGTGTAGTAACAACAACAGTTCATGTGTGTCACATAGACTGGTTACATTGTAGTTACACAACAGTTCATGTGTCACATAGACAGGTTACAGTGTAGTAACAGCAACAGTTCATGTGTGTCACATAGACTGGTTACATTGTAGTAACAGCAACAGTCCATGTGTCACATAGACAGGTTACAGTGTAGAAACAGCAACAGTTCATGTGTCACATAGACAGGTTACAGTGTAGTAACAGCAACAGTTCATGTGTGTCACATAGACAGGTTACAGTGTAGTCACAGCAACAGTTCATGTGTGTCACATAGACAGGTTAGTGTAGTCACAGCAACAGTTCATGTGTGTCGCATAGACAGGTTTCAATGTAGTAACAGCAACACTTCATTTGTGTCACATAGACTGGTTCCATTTAAGGATTAAAAGCCGAATTTTGAGTTTTTATCAGGTGATGAAAAACATAAGGCCAGTTTAATGTTTGTTCAGCAACATTAAGCTAGCCTAGTGTTTTTCATCACATGATCATTTTAATCCTTATATTTACATTATATTCTCCAGCTTTTTTAGATAAAACTATTACGTTATTTTTGTAATTTTGATATTTAAAAAGCAAATTATATGCATTAAACCGCAAAGTCAATGTCATGAATGTAACGGCAACGTTATCAACATACGGAATAAGTGCAAACTTGTAGGACAACTTACGGCAAACTGGTCCTTTTAGCTCTACCCAGCTGCAAGTGTTTTTCATTGGGATATGAAATGCAGTAAATCTATATATTTCATTTAAGCTGATTGCAGTGGGAATGTAAAAATTGTAGTAACAGCAACAGTTCATGTGTGTCACATAGACAGGTTACAGTGTAGTAACTGCAACAAGTCATATGTGTCACAGACAGGTTACAGTGTAGTAACAGCAACAGTTCATGTGTGTCACATAGACAGGTTACAGTGTAGTAACAGCAACAGTTCATGTGTGTCACATAGACAGGTTCCCAACAGTTTATGTGTTTAACAGAGACTGGTTTCCAACATCTCATGTGTGTTTCATAGACTGGTTCCAGTGTAGTAACAGCAACATTTGATGTGGGTCACATAGACTGGCTCCATTGTAGTAACAGCAACATTTGATGTGGGTCACATAGACTGGTTCCATTGTTGTAACAGCAACAGTTCATGTGGGTCACATAGACAGGTTCCCAGTGGTTTATGTGTTTAACAAAGACTGGTTTCCAACATTTCATGTGTGTTACATACACTGGTTCCAGTGTATGTGACAGCAACAGTTCATGTATCTCACATAGATTGGGTCCCAACCGTTCATATATGTCACCCAGCAATTCATGTGTGTCACCCAGACTGGTTCCAATGTGGGGGGGGGACTAAAATAAAAAGAAGCATAATTCCCGCTCTTATTGTCAGACTAGTGGACCCAGAAATGTATTGCCATTACAGATTGTATGTTCCCTCAATCACTATTTTCTGTGTATTTTTGTTATTGTCCAAATGTAAACTGAAATGAAATCTGATGAATAATAACAACTCCATAACTACAGTCATGAAAGTATTAGGTCATGTTTAATTGTTCGGAATAGTTTATTTAGAGGTTACTAAACATAATACTACATTTTGATCTTGACGATAAATGACTTGTCCTGCGGGACGAGGGCATTTTTAATTTTACTTATCTTCGACATTTTGTTACTCGTATTTTCAAGCAGAAGTGAGGAATTTTCTAAAGTCAACTGTATCTGAACAATTGTATGTGAGTAATCAGACATGGTGTATTTGACTGTATTGTGCCATATCTGACCCGCTGTACTTTATTTTCGATAGTTTGCTGTATAATTATAATGAACCATTCTATGTGTCACATTTTACTTGCTGTACTTTACTTATCTGAAGTAGTCATTGCATAGTCTGTTGTACGGACCAAGCCCTCCCGATTGGATCTGTTAAATAGCAATGTTGGGAAAGCCACATTTCAAGCCGTTGATTGGTCAATTGTGTTAACTGAAAGTTTGGTTGACGTCACAGTTTAGTATGCGTTCAACTGCTACAAATTGTGGGACAGGCATAGAATTCCCTGCTTTTTCATTGGTGGTTAACAGACCTGATTCAGGAGATATCAGGTTCTAGGATAAACTAGTCTTAACGCCTGTGCTTTATTGCATCTAAACCAGTCAATGCGTGCGTCACATTCGACCTCACTATATCTAAACCAGTCTATACAGATGCATCACATTTGACTAGATGTACACGGAAGAACACATCGTTTAAACTTATTTTGATTACAACTTAGACAAATCATACTCAAAGTCTTCCTGGGTACAACTAGTACTACACATGTGGATAAAGTGTCTTGCTCAAGTTCACCATACATAGCCCTGGTGAAGGATCAAACCCTCAGATCCTGGGTTCAATGCTCTACCACTGGACCACACACTTCACGAATGTCACATAGACTGGTTAAAATGTTACAATGCAGCAAGTCAAATATGCCACATAGACTGGATCACGGACAAGAATGTCACATTAAGTGCTAATCAAGTGTTTCACATAGGCCCGAGGTTCCAGTATGTAACATGGAAGGACACGAAATGTCATACAGACTGGTTTAAATGTTATAATGCAGCAGATCAAGAGTATCACACAGACTGATTCCAGCAGTGTACAATGGGAGGAAGGACACACAAATGTCACATAGACTGGTTCCAGGGTTATATCGCAGTAGGTTAAGTGTTTCACACAGACTGGTTCCAGAGAGGTTTAACATGGTTCCAGGGTATTGTAACATGGCAAGTCAAATGTGTCTCATCCACTTGTTTGATAAACGGGTATGCTTCAAAATTATTATAGAATATTATTATTATTATTATTATTATTATTATTATTATTATTATTATTATTATTATTATTATAGGCCAATCATAAATAATTCACCAATCACTGGGCATATCAACGTAATACACATCGTCAAATAGACTAAATCTCATTTTCTAAAGTGCAAATGAAATGAATTACATTGAAACAATGCCACTTAACAATTCCCATCAAATTAAATTATTTTACTGTTCTGTTCCATTTACTTTTACTCTTCCCATGAGAACGGGTACTTAAAACAGAACATCAATTAACACGACCGTTAATTATGCAAACATCAAAGTTGCTGTGCATGTACATCCATAATGATATAAAAAAAAACAATTTTTCCAATGAACTTGCATCTAGAGGCTGCTGTTGTGTGGATTGAATCATTACACAACAAATAAAATGGACATAAAAATCCCATCCAGCAATAGTTAGTTGTCAGACATGAGAAGATTGAACATTACAGCATATCCAATAAATCTGTGCAAGGGGAATAGCATGAAGTGTAAATACTGCAAAAACAGTCTCCTCAAACCATGTACATTGTCTGAGACTTCACAGAGCAGGGTGGGGTAATGTACTAATGTCATCTGAGACTTTACAGAGCTAGGTGGGGAAATATACTAACACCATCCAAGACTTTACAGAGCAAGGTGGGGAAATGTACTAACATCATCTGAGACTTTACACAGCAGGGTGGGGTAATGTTTTAACATCATACGACACTTTACAGAGCTGGGTGGGGAAATGTACTAACATCATCTGAGACTTTACAGAGAAGGGTGGGGTAATGTACTAACACCATCTGAGACTTTACACAGCAGGGTGGGGTAATGTACTAACATCATCTGAGACTTTACACAGCAGGGTGGGGTAATGTTTTAACATCATACGAGACTTTTCAGAGCTGGGTGGGGAAATGTACTAACATCATCTGAGACTTTACAGAGAAGGGTGGGGTAATGTACTAACACCATCTGAGACTTTACACAGCAGGGTGGGGTAATGTACTAACATCATCTGAGACTGTGCAGAGAAGGGTGGGGTAATGTACTAACATCATCTGAGACTTTACCAAAAAGGAAAAGGAAATGTACTAGCATCATCTGAGACTTTACAGAAAAGGGTGGGGTAATGTACTTGCATCATCTGAGACTTCACAGGGCAGGGTTGGGTAATGTACTAATGTCATCTGAGACTTAACAGAGCTGGGTTGGGAAATGTACTAACACCATCCGACACTTTACAGATCAGAGTGGGGAAATGTACTAACATAATCTGAGACTTTACAAAGCAGGGTTGGGTAATGCACTAACATCATCTGAGACTTTACACAGCAGATTGGAGTAATGTTTTAACATCATACGAGACTTTACAGAGCTGGGTGGGGAAATGTACTAACATCATCTGAGACTTTACAGAGAAGGGTGGGGTAATGTACTAACATCATCTGAGACTTTACACAGCAGGGTGGGGTAATGTACTAACATCATCTGAGACTTTACACAGCAGGGTGGGGTAATGTACTAAAATCATCTGAGACTTTACAAAAAAGGTAAAAGTAATGTACTAGCATCATCTGAGACTTTACATAGAAGGGTACGGTAATGTACTTACATCATCTGAGACTTTACACAGCAGGGTGGGGTAATGTTAATACATTATTTGAGACTTTACACAGCAGGGTGGGGTAATGTACTAACATCGTCTGAGACTTTACACAGCAGGGTGGGGTAATATACTTACATCATCTGAGACTTTACAGAGCAGGGTGGAGTAATGTACTAACATCATCTGAGACTTTACAGAGCAGGGTGGAGTAATGTACCAACATCATCTGAGACTTTACAGAGCAGGGTGGAGAAATGTACTAACATCATATAAGACTTTACAGAGCAGGGTGGAGTAATATATTAACATCATCTGAGACTTTACACTGCAAGGTAGGGCAATGTACTAACATCATATAAGAGTTTACAGAAAAGGGTAGGGTAATGTACGAACATCATCTGAGATTTTACACAGCAGGGTGGAATGTTCCAACATCATCTGAGACTTTACACAGCAGGGTGGGATAATGTACTAACATCATCTGAGACTTTACACAGCAGGGTAGGGTTATGTATAAACATCATCTGACACTTTACACAGCAGGGTGAAGTAATGTACTAACATCATCTGAGACTTTACAGAGAAGGGTTGGGTAATGTACAAACATCATCTGAGACTTTACAGAGCAGGGTGAAATAATGTACTAACATCATCTGAGACTTTACAGAGAAGGATTGGGTAATGTACAAACATCATCTGAGACTTTACAGAGCAGGGTGAAATAATGTACTAACATCATCTGAGACTTTACAGAGAAGGGTTGGGTAATGTACAAACATCATCTGAGACTTTACAGAGCAGGGTGAAGTAATGTACTAACATCATCTGAGACTTTACAGAGCAGGGTGGGGTAATGTGCTAACATCATCTGAGACTTTACACAGCAGGGTGGGGTAACGTGCTATTATCATCTGAGACATTGCAGAGCAGGGTGGGGTAATATACTAACATCATCTGAGATTTTACAGAAAAAGGTGGAGTAATGTACTAACATCATCTGAGACTTTACAGAGAAGAGTAGGGTAAGGTACTTACATCATCTGAGACTTTACAGAGCAGGATGGGGTTATGTACTAACATCATCTGAGACTTTACAGAGCAAGGTAGGGTAATGTACTAACATCATCTGAGACTTTTCATAGAAAGGTGGGGTAATGTACTAACATCATCTGAGACTTTACACAGCAGGGTAGGGTAATGTTCTAACATTATCTGAGACTTTACAGAGAAGGGCAACTTTAAACAGCAGGGTGACTTTACACAGCAGGGTAGGGTAATGTAATAACATCATCTGAGACTTTACACAGCAGGGTAGGGTAATGTTCTTACATAATCTGAGACTTTACAGAGAAGGCCAACTTTAAACAGCAGGATGACTTTACACAGCAGGGTAGGGTAATGTACTTACATCATTCTGAAACTTTACACAGCAGGGTAGGGTAATGTACTTACATCATCCGAGTCTTTAAACATCAGTGGGGTAATGAACTAACATAATCTGAGACTTTACACAGCAGAGTGGGGTAATGTACTTACATCATCTGAGAATTTACAGAGAAAGTTGGGGTAATGTACTAACATCATCTGAGACTTTACACAGCTGGGTGGGGTAATGTACATACACCATCTGAGACTTTACAGACCAGGGTAGGGTAATGTTCTAACATCATCTGAGATTTTAAAAGGCAGGTTGACGTAACACAGCAGGGTAGGGTAATGTACTTACATAATCTGAGTCTTTACAGGAAAGGTAGGGGTAATGTACAAAATCATCTGAGACTTTACACAGCAGGGTAGTGTTATGTACTAACATCATCTGAGACTTTAAACAGCAGGGTGGGGTAATGTACTAACATCATCTGAGACTTTACACAGCAGGGCAGGGTAATGTACTAACATCATCTGAGACTTTACAGAGCAGGGCAGGGTAATGTAATAACATCATCTGAGACTTTACAGAGCAGAGCAGGGTAATGTACTAACATCATCTGAGACTTTACAGAGCAGGGCAGGGTAATGTACTAATATCATCTGAGACTTTACAGAGCAGGCTGGGGGTTATGTACTAATATCATTTGAGATTTTACAGAGAAAGGTGGGGTAATGTACTAACATCATCTGAGACTTTACAGAAAAGGGTAAGGAAATGAACTAACATCATCTGAGACTATACAGAGAAGGGTGGGGTAATGTACTAACAACATCTGAGACTTAACACAGCAGAGTAGGGTATGTACTAACATCATCTGAGACTTTATACAGCATGGTGGGGGTAATGTACTAACATCATCTGAAACTTTACAGAGCAGGGTGGGTCAATGTATTTACATCATCTGAGACTTTAAAGAGAAGGGTGGAGTAATGTACTAACATCATCTGAGAATTTACACAGCAGGGTAGGTCAATGCACTAACATCATCGGAGACTTTACACAGCAGGGTGGGGTAATGTACTAACATCATCTGAGACTTTACAGAGCAGGGTAGGGTAATGCACTAACATCATCCGAGACTTTACACAGTAGGGAAGGTAATGTACTAACATCATCTAAGAGTTTACAGAGAAGGGTGGGGTAATGTAATAACATCATCTGAGACTTTACACAGCAGGGTAGGGTAATGTACTAACATGCCCTGAGACTTTACACTGCATGGTAGGGTAATGTACTAACATCATCTGAGACTTAACACTGCAGGTTAGGGTAATGTACTAACATCATCCGAGACTTTACACTACAGGGTAGTGTAATGTACTAACATCATCTGAGAATTTACACTGCAGGGTATGGTAATGTACTAACATCATCTGAGACTTTACACAGCAGGGTAGGGTAATCTACTTACATCATCTAAGACTTTACAGAGAAGGATGGGGTAATGTAATAACATCATCTGAGACTTTACACTGCAGGGTGGGCTAATGTACTAACATTATCTGAGACTTTAAACAGCAGGGTGGGGTAATGTATTAACATCATTTGAGACTTTACAGAGAAGGGTGGGGTAATGTACTAACATCATCTGAAACTTCACAGAGCAGGGTGGGGTAATGTACTAACACCATCTGAGACTTTACACACCAGGGTGGGGTAATGTATTAACAGTACTAAAACATCATCTGTTACTTTAGACAGCACAGTGGGGCAATGTATGTACATTACTTACATCATGTGAGACTTTAGAGAGCACAATGGGGTAATATGCTAACACTACTGACATCATTGGAGACTTTAATGAGCAAGGTTGGGCAATAAACAAACATTATTGACATTGTCTGAGACTTTAAAGAGCAGGATTGGGCAATATACAAACATTACTGACATTGTCTGAGACTTTAAAGGGCAGGGTTGGGCAATATACAAACATTACTGACATTGTCTGAGACTTTAAAGAGCAGGATTGGGCAATATACAAACATTACTGACATTGTCTGAGACTTTAAAGGGCAGGGTTGGGCAATATACAAACATTACTGACATTGTCTGAGACTTTAAAGGGCAGGGTTGGGCAATATACAAACATTACTGACATTGTCTGAGACTTTAAAGAGCAGGATTGGGCAATATACAAACATTACTGACATTGTCTGAGACTTTAAAGGGCAGGGTTGGGCAATATACAAACATTACTGACATTGTCTGAGACTTTAAAGAGCAGGATTGGGCAATATACAAACATAACTGACATTGTCTGAGACTTTAAAGGGCAGGGTTGGGCAATATACAAACATTACTGACATTGTCTGAGACTTTAAAGAGCAGGGTTGGACAATATACAAACATTACTGACATTGTCTGAGACTTTAAAGGGCAGGGTTGGGCAATATACAAACATTACTGACATTGTCTGAGACTTTAAAGGGCAGGATTGGGCAATATACAAACATTACTGACATTGTCTGAGACTTTAAAGGGCAGGGTTGGGCAATATACAAACATTACTGACATTGTCTGAGACTTTAAAGGGCAGGGTTGGGCAATATACAAACATTACTGACATTGTCTGAGACTTTAAAGAGCAGGATTGGGCAATATACAAACATTACTGACATTGTCTGAGACTTTAAAGAGCAGGGTTGGACAATATAAAAACATTACTGACATTGTCTGAGACATTAAAGAGCAGGGTTGGGCAATATACAAACATTACTGACATTGTCTGAGACTTTAAAGGGCAGGGTTGGGCAATATACAAACATTACTGACATTGTCTGAGACTTTAAAGGGCAGGGTTGGGCAATATACAAACATTACTGACATTGTCTGAGACTTTAAAGAGCAGGATTGGGCAATATCCAAACATTACTGACATTGTCTGAGACTTTAAAGGGCAGGGTTGGACAATATTCAAACATTACTGACATTGTCTGAGACTTTAAAGGGCAGGGTTGGGCAATATACAAACATTACTGACATTGTCTGAGACTTTAAAGAGCAGGATTGGGCAATATACAAACATTACTGACATTGTCTGAGACTTTAAAGGGCAGGGTTGGGCAATATACAAACATTACTGACATTGTCTGAGACTTTAAAGAGCAGGATTGGGCAATATACAAACATTACTGACATTGTCTGAGACTTTAAAGAGCAGGGTTGGGCAATATAAAAACATTACTGACATTGTCTGAGACTTTAAAGGGCAGGGTTGGGCAATATACAAACATTACTGACATTGTCTGAGACTTTAAAGAGCAGGATTGGGCAATATTCAAACATAACTGACATTGTCTGAGACTTTAAAGGGCAGGGTTGGGCAATATAAAAACAGTACTGACATTGTCTGAGACTTTAAAGGGCAGGGTTGGGCAATATACAAACATTACTGACATTGTCTGAGACTTTAAAGAGCAGGGTTGGACAATATTCAAACAGTACTGACATTGTCTGAGACTTTAAAGGGCAGGGTTGGGCAATATACAAACATTACTGACATTGTCTGAGACTTTAAAGAGCAGGATTGGGCAATATACAAACATTACTGACATTGTCTGAGACTTTAAAGGGCAGGGTTGGGCAATATACAAACATTACTGACATTGTCTGAGACTTTAAAGGGCAGGGTTGGGCAATATACAAACATTACTGACATTGTCTGAGACTTTAAAGAGCAGGATTGGGCAATATACAAACATTACTGACATTGTCTGAGACTTTAAAGGGCAGGGTTGGGCAATATACAAACATTACTGACATTGTCTGAGACTTTAAAGAGCAGGATTGGGCAATATACAAACATTACTGACATTGTCTGAGACTTTAAAGGGCAGGGTTGGTGGGCAATATACAAACATTACTGACATTGTCTGAGACTTTAAAGAGCAGGGTTGGACAATATACAAACATTACTGACATTGTCTGAGACTTTAAAGGGCAGGGTTGGGCAATATACAAACATTACTGACATTGTCTGAGACTTTAAAGGGCAGGATTGGGCAATATACAAACATTACTGACATTGTCTGAGACTTTAAAGGGCAGGGTTGGGCAATATACAAACATTACTGACATTGTCTGAGACTTTAAAGAGCAGGATTGGGCAATATACAAACATTACTGACATTGTCTGAGACTTTAAAGAGCAGGGATGGACAATATAAAAACATTACTGACATTGTCTGAGACATTAAAGAGCAGGGTTGGGCAATATACAAACAGTACTGACATTGTCGGAGACTTTAAAGGGCAGGGTTGGGTAATATACAAACATTACTGACATTGTCTGAGACTTTAAAGGGCAGGGTTGGGCAATATACAAACATTACTGACATTGTCTGAGACTTTAAAGAGCAGGATTGGGCAATATACAAACATTACTGACATTGTCTGAGACTTTAAAGAGCAGGGTTGGACAATATTCAAACATTACTGACATTGTCTGAGACTTTAAAGGGCAGGGTTGGGCAATATACAAACATTACTGACATTGTCTGAGACTTTAAAGAGCAGGATTGGGCAATATACAAACATTACTGACATTGTCTGAGACTTTAAAGAGCAGGGTTGGACAATATAAAAACATTACTGACATTGTCTGAGACTTTAAAGAGCAGGGTTGGGCAATATACAAACAGTACTGACATTGTCTGAGACTTTAAAGGGCAGGGTTGGGCAATATACAAACATTACTGACATTGTCTGAGACTTTAAAGAGCAGGATTGGGCAATATACAAACATTACTGACATTGTCTGAGACTTTAAAGAGCAGGGTTGGACAATATACAAACATTACTGACATTGTCTGAGACTTTAAAGGGCAGGGTTGGGCAATATACAAACATTACTGACATTGTCTGAGACTTTAAAGAGCAGGATTGGGCAATATACAAACATTACTGACATTGTCTGAGACTTTAAAGAGCAGGGTTGGGCAATATAAAAACATTACTGACATTGTCTGAGACTTTAAAGGGCAGGGTTGGGCAATATACAAACATTACTGACATTGTTTGAGACTTTAAAGAGCAGGATTGGGCAATATTCAAACATAACTGACATTGTCTGAGACTTTAAAGGGCAGGGTTGGGCAATATAAAAACAGTACTGACATTGTCTGAGACTTTAAAGGGCAGGGTTGGGCAATATACAAACATTACTGACATTGTCTGAGACTTTAAAGAGCAGGGTTGGACAATATACAAACATTACTGACATTGTCTGAGACTTTAAAGGGCAGGATTGGGCAATATACAAACATTACTGACATTGTCTGAGACTTTAAAGGGCAGGGTTGGGCAATATACAAACATTACTGACATTGTCTGAGACTTTAAAGAGCAGGATTGGGCAATATACAAACATTACTGACATTGTCTGAGACTTTAAAGAGCAGGGATGGACAATATAAAAACATTACTGACATTGTCTGAGACATTAAAGAGCAGGGTTGGGCAATATACAAACAGTACTGACATTGTCTGAGACTTTAAAGGGCAGGGTTGGGTAATATACAAACATTACTGACATTGTCTGAGACTTTAAAGGGCAGGGTTGGGCAATATACAAACATTACTGACATTGTCTGAGACTTTAAAGAGCAGGATTGGGCAATATACAAACATTACTGACATTGTCTGAGACTTTAAAGAGCAGGGTTGGACAATATTCAAACATTACTGACATTGTCTGAGACTTTAAAGGGCAGGGTTGGGCAATATACAAACATTACTGACATTGTCTGAGACTTTAAAGAGCAGGATTGGGCAATATACAAACATCACTGACATTGTCTGAGACTTTAAAGAGCAGGGTTGGACAATATAAAAACATTACTGACATTGTCTGAGACTTTAAAGAGCAGGGTTGGGCAATATACAAACAGTACTGACATTGTCTGAGACTTTAAAGGGCAGGGTTGGGCAATATACAAACATTACTGACATTGTCTGAGACTTTAAAGAGCAGGATTGGGCAATATACAAACATTACTGACATTGTCTGAGACTTTAAAGAGCAGGGTTGGACAATATACAAACATTACTGACATTGTCTGAGACTTTAAAGGGCAGGGTTGGGCAATATACAAACATTACTGACATTGTCTGAGACTTTAAAGAGCAGGATTGGGCAATATACAAACATTACTGACATTGTCTGAGACTTTAAAGAGCAGGGTTGGGCAATATAAAAACATTACTGACATTGTCTGAGACTTTAAAGGGCAGGGTTGGGCAATATACAAACATTACGGACATTGTTTGAGACTTTAAAGAGCAGGATTGGGCAATATTCAAACATAACTGACATTGTCTGAGACTTTAAAGGGCAGGGTTGGGCAATATAAAAACAGTACTGACATTGTCTGAGACTTTAAAGGGCAGGGTTGGGCAATATACAAACATTACTGACATTGTCTGAGACTTTAAAGAGCAGGGTTGGACAATATACAAACATTACTGACATTGTCTGAGACTTTAAAGGGCAGGATTGGGCAATATACAAACATTACTGACATTGTCTGAGACTTTAAAGGGCAGGGTTGGGCAATATAAAAACAGTACTGACATTGTCTGAGACTTTAAAGAGCAGGGTTGGACAATATAAAAACAGTACTGACATTGTTTGAGACTTTAAAGAGCAGGGTTGGGCAATATACAAACAGTACTGACATTGTCTGAGACTTTAAAGAGCAGGGTTGGGCAATGTATAACAATTATAAGTGACTCTGTCTGAGACATTAAAGAGAAGGGTAGGGTAATGTACAAACAATATTGGCATTGTCTAAGACTTGAAAGAGAGAGTGGGGCAATGTATTAACAATACTAATTTCATCTGAGACATTAGAGAGCTGAGTACTGAGTGTTGGGGGTGGGGTTCACTGTGTACATGCAGTAGCAGTGTGGGGATAACAACTCAGGGGTTGGGTCACTGTGTACCTGTAGCAGCATTCTGGGGATAACAACTCAGGGGTGAGGTTCACTGTGTTTATGTAGTAGCAGTCTGGGGATAACAACTTAGGGGTGGGGTTCACTGTGTACATGTAGTAGCAGTCTGGGGATAACAACTCAGGGGTGGGGTTCACTGTGTACATGTAGTAGCAGTCTGGGGATAACAACTCAGGGGTTGGGTTCACTGTGTACATGTAGTAGCAGTCTGGGGATAACAACTCAGGGGTGGGGTTCACTGTGTACATGTAGTAGCAGTCTGGGGATAACAACTCAGGGGTGGGGTTCACTGTGTACATGTAGTAGCAGTCTGGGGATAACAACTCAGGGTGAATTTCACTGTGTATATGTAGTAGCAGTCTGGGGATAACAACTCAGGGGTTGGGTTCACTGTGTATATGAAGTAGCAGTCTGGAGGATAACAACTCAGGGGTGGGGTTCACTTTGTACATGTAGTAGCAGTCTGGGGATAACAACATTGGGAGTGGGGTTCACTGTGTATATGTAGTAGCAGTCTGGGGATAACAACTCAGGGGTGGGGTTCACTGTGTACATGTAGTAGCAGTCTGGGGATAACAACTCAGGGGTTGGGTTCACTGTGTACATGTAGTAGCAGTCTGGGAATAACAACTCAGGGGTGGGGTTCACTGTGTACATGTAGTAGCAGTCTGGGGATAACAACTCAGGGGTTGGGTTCACTGTGTACATGTAATAGCAGTCTGGGAATAACAACTCAGGGGTGGGGTTCACTGTGTACATGTAGTAGCAGTCTGGGGATAACAACTCAGGGGTGGGGTTCACTGTGTACATGTAGTAGCAGTCTGGGGATAACAACTCAGGGGTTGGGTTCACTGTGTACATGTATTAGCAGTCTGGGGATAACAACTCGGGGGTGGGGTTCACTGTGTACATGTAGTAGCAGTCTGGGGATAACAACTCAGGGGCTGGGTTCACTGTGTACATGTAGTAGCAGTCTGGGGATAACAACTCAGGGGTGGGGTTCACTGTGTACATGTAGTAGCAGTCTTGTGATAACAAATAAGGAGTGAGGTTCACTGTGTACATGTAGTAGCAGTCTGGGGATAACAACTCAGAGGTTGGGTTCACTGTGTACATGTAGAAGCAGTCTGGGGATAACAACTCAGGGGTTGGGTTCACTTTGTACATGTAGTAGCAGTCTGGGGATAACAACTCAGGGGTTGGATTCACTGTGTACATGAAGTAGTAGTCTGGGGATAACAACTCAGGGGTGGGGTTCACTGTGTACATGTAGTAGCAGTCTGGGGATAACAACTCAGGGGTGGGGCTCACTGTGTACATGTAGTAGCAGTCTTGGGATAACAACTCAGGGGTTGGGTTCACTGTGTACATGTAGTAGCAGTCTGGGGATAACAACTCAGGGGTGGGGTTCACTGTGTACATGTAGTAGCAGTCTGGGGATAACAACTCAGGGGCTGGGTTCACTGTGTACATGTAGTAGCAGTCTGGGGATAACAACTCAGGGGTGGGGTTCACTGTGTACATGTAGTAGCAGTCTGGGGATAACAACTCAGGAGTGGGGTTCACTGTGTACATGTAGTAGCAGTCTGGCGATAACAACTCAGAGGTTAGGTTCACTGTGTACATGTAGTAGCAGTCTAGGGATAACAACTCAGGGGTTGGGTTCACTTTGTACATGTAGTATCAGTCTGGGGATAACAACTCAGGGGTTGGGTTCACTGTGTACATGAAGCAGTAGTCTGGGGATAACAACTCAGGGATTGGGTTCACTATGTACATGCATTAGCAGTCTGGGGATAACAACTCAAGGGGTGAGGTTCATTGTGTACATGTAGTAGCAGTCTGGGGATAACAACTCAGGGGTTGGGTTCACTGTGTACATGTAGTAGCAGTCTAGGGATAACAACTCAGGGGTTGGGTTCACTGTGTACATGTAGTAGCAGTCTGGGGATAACAACTCAGGGGTTGGGTTCACTGTGTACATGTAGTAGCAGTCTGGGGATACAACTCAGGGGTGGGGTTCACTGTGTACATGTAGTAGCAGTCTGGGGATACAACTCAGGGGTTGGGTTCACTGTGTACATGTAGTAGCAGTCTGGGGATACAACTCAGGGGTGGGGTTCACTGTGTACATGTAGTAGCAGTCTGGGGATAACAACTCAGAGGTTGGGTTCACTGTGACATGTAGTAGCAGTCTGGGGATAACAACTCAAGGGTTGGGTTCACTGTGTACATGTAGTAGCAGTCTGGGGATAACAACTCAGGGGTGAGGTTCACTGTGTACATGTAGTAGCAGTCTGGGGATAACAACTCAAGGGATGGGGTTCACTGTGTATATGTAGTAGCAGTCTGGGGATAACAACTCAGGGGTTGGGTTCACTTTGTACATGTAGTAGCAATCTGGGGATAACAACTCAGGGGTTGGGTTCACTGTGTACATGAAGTAGTAGTCAGGGGATAATAACTCAGGGGTGGGGTTCACTATGTACATGCAGTAGCAGTCTGGGGATAACAACTCAGGAGTGGGGTTCACTATGTACATGTAGTAGCAGTCTGGGGATAACAACTCAGGGTGAGGTTCACTGTGTAGATGTAGTAGCAGTCTGGGGATAACAACTCAGGGTGAGGTTCACTGTGTATATGTAGTAGCAGTCTGGGGATAACAACTCAGGGGTTGGGTTCACTGTGTACATGTAGTAGCAGTCTGGGGATAACAACTCAGGGGTGGGGTTCACTATGTACATGTTATAGCAGTCTGGCGAAAACAACATTGGGGGTGGGGTTCAATTGTGTACATATAATAGCAGTCAGCGGATAACAACTCAGGGGTGGGGTTCACATTTTACATGTAGTAGCAGTCTGGGAATAACAACTCAAGGGGTGGGAATTCACTGTGTACATGTAATAGCAGTCTGCAGATAACAACTCGGGGTGGATTCACTGTGTACATGAAGTAGCAGTGTGGGGATAACAACTCAGGGGTTGGGTTCACTGTGTATATGTAGTAGCAGTAAGAGGAAAACAACTCAGTGGTGGGGTTCACTATGTACATGTTATAGCAGTCTGGGGAAAACAACTCATGGGTGGGGTTCACTGTGTATATGTAGTAGCAGTCTGGGGATAACAACATTGGGAGTGGGGTTCAATTGTGTACATATAATAGCAGTCTGGGGATAACAACTCAGGGGTTGGGTTCACTGTGTACATGTAGTAGCAGTCTGGGGATAACAACTCAGGGGTGGGGTTCACTATGTACATGTTATAGCAGTCTGGGGAAAACAACATTGGGGGTGGGGTTCAATTGTGTACATATAATAGCAGTCAGCGGATAACAACTCAGGGGTGGGGTTCACATTTTACATGTAGTAGCAGTCTTGGAATAACAACTCAAGGGGTGGGAATTCACTGTGTACATGTAATAGCAGTCTGCAGATAACAACTCGGGGGTGGATTCACTGTGTACATGTAGTAGCAGTCTGGGGATAACAACTCAGGGGTGGGGTTCACTGTGTATATGTAGTAGCAGTCAGAGGAAAACAACTCAGTGTCGGGGTTCACTATGTACATGTTATAGCAGTCTGGGGAAAACAACTCATGGGTGGGGTTCACTGTGTATATGTAGTAGCAGTCTGGGGATAACAACATTGGGAGTGGCGTTCAATTGTGTACATATAATAGCAGTCAGGGGATAACAACTCAGTGGTTGGGTTCACTGTGTATATGTAGTGGCAGTCTGGGGATACAACTCAGAGGTTGGGTTCAATTGTGTACATATAATAGCAGTCTGGGGATAACAACTCAGGGGTGGGGTTCACTGTGTATATGTAGTAGCAGTCTGGGGATACAACTCAGGGGTGGGGTTCACTGTGTACATGTAGTAGCAGTCTGGGGATAACAACTCAGGGGTGGGATTCACTGTGTACATGAAGTAGCAGTGTGGGGATAACAACTCAGGGGTTGGGTTCACTGTGTATAATTATGTAGTAACAGTCAGAGGAAAACAACTCAGGGGTTGGGTTCACTATGTACATGTTATAGCAGTCTGGGGAAAACAACTCATGGGTGGGGTTCACTGTGTATATGTAGTAGCAGTCTGGGGATAACAACATTGGGAGTGGGGTTCAATTGTGTACATATAATAGCAGTCAGGGGATAACAACTCAGTGGTTGGGTTCACTGTGTATATGTAGTGGCAGTCTGGGGATACAACTCAGAGGTTGGGTTCACTGTTTACATGTAGTAGCAGTCTGGGGATAACAACTCAGGGGTGGGGTTCACTGTGTATATGTAGTAGTCTGGGGATACAACTCAGGGGTGGGGTTCACTGTGTATATGTAGAGGCAGTCTGGGGATACAACTCAGAGGTTGGGTTCACTGTTTACATGTAGTAGCAGCCTGGGGATAACAACTCAGGGGTGGGGTTCACTTTGTACATGTAGTAGCAGTCTGGGGATAACAACTCAGGGGTGGGGTTCACTATGTACATGTTATAGCAGTCTGGGGAAAACAACTCATGGGTGGGGTTCACTGTGTATATGTAGTAGCAGTCTGGGGATAACAACATTGGGAGTGGGGTTCAATTGTGTACATATAATAGGAGTCAGGGGATAACAACTCAGTGGTTGGGTTCACTGTGTATATGTAGTGGCAGTCTGGGGATACAACTCAGAGGTTGGGTTCACTGTTTACATGTAGTAGCAGTCTGGGGATAACAACTCAGGGGTGGGGTTCACTGTGTATATGTAGTAGCAGTCTGGGGATACAACTCAGGGGTGGGGTTCACTGTGTATATGTAGAGGCAGTCTGGGGATACAACTCAGAGGTGGGGTTCACTGTTTACATGTAGTAGCAGTCTGGGAATAACAACTCAAGGGGTTGTGTTCACTGTGTACATGTAGTAGCAGTCTGGGGATTACAAATGCAGGGTGGGGTTCACTGTGTACATGTCATAGCAGTCTTGGAAAAACAACTCAGGGGTGGTGTTCACTGTGTATATGAAGTAGCAGTCTGGGGATAAAAACATTGGGGGTGGGGTTCACTGTTTACATGTAATATCAGTCAGGGGATAACAACTTCAGGTGGGGTTCACTATGTACATGTCATAGCAGTCTGGGGAAAACAACTCAGGGGTGGGGTTTACTGTGTATATGAAGTAGCAGTCTGGGGATAAAAACATTGGGGGTGGGGTTCACTGTGTACATGTAATATCAGTCTGGGGATAACAATTCAGTGGAAGGGTACATGTTATACCAGTGTGGGGATAACAACTCAGGGCTGGGTTCACTGTGTACATGTAATAGCAGTCAGAGGATAACAACTCAGGGGGGTGGGGTTCACTGTGTACATGTAGTTGCAGTTTGGGGATAACAACTCAGGGCTGAGTTCACTTGTACATGTTATAGCAGTGTGGGGATAACAACTCATGTTAAATTACCAATCTACAATAAAATGATACTAACACCCTATCTGAGTAAACCTCATATTGTAGCTTAATCTTCCATTGTTTGTAATTGAGGAAATCACAATATATTGCATACATAAAATACATTCTCTGAAACACACAAAATGCTGGTTCCTATTAACTCTCCTAGAACGCTAGAAGAAGAACTATTTGCATAATCATGTAAACTTGCAGGCGAGCAGAATGCCACAGGCATATAGCTCACCTCTCATTTATTTAGATTTTATTGATCTACATATTCTTTTACATTTCTTGGATAAAATAAAGCATACAGATTGCCTCCTGGGCATTAAACAAAGCAAATACAAAACATACAATGGATCTCTAAGGAAACTGCTGTGCAGTTATACTTGTAAGGGAACCATGCAGGTATTGATCCAAGTATAAAATCAGCGTGAGGATTCAAAGTCCCAAAAACAAACAAAAAATGTGTTGCAAGAACACGGATGCCCTCTCTTTGAAAAAACAACACAGTGATCAATGTTATTGAGGAATTCAAATGAAAAACACATGAAAGGGGGAGCATATGACAGTGTGTGAATTGCATGGATATCCTTTTTATTTTAATATTAACCCTTTACTCCATAGATACGCGTTTTCCCGCACCAATCATAGAAGGCCTTTGAAAACAGTGCAGGAAGAGTTCAGATTGCTCGTAACGAGCAATCTGAACACTTCCTGCACTGTTTTCCACTCTGTCAGTTAATATAAACATAATTCACCCAATAATTCAAAAGCCTTCTTTATAAGGTGTCCAAAGGTGTCTTTATTAGAGGTGTCCAAAGGCGTCTATATTAGAGGTGTCCAAAGGCATCTATATGAAGTAAAGGGTTAAAGCATCCATTTTTAATGGTGGAGGAAGACTGTAGAATGAATATGAGAAGAACCACCATCCTTATCATCCTTCAGCATATTACTGGCAAACTTTCACATATACAGAATCTGGACCAAGCTGGTCTCAAACTTACAACCTTAGCAACCAGAGATAATGTGATCTTCAGACCATACCTTAGATCAGTTTTAGTAACCACAGCACAATGTATATATGTTGAACCTTCCCATTCCATCAACTATGTTTTGCAGATTTGAAATTCTTAATCATTCATTCTTTACATATAAATGATCTTGTGATGCTTGTTATTCATTTTAACCCTTTACTTCATATAGATGCCTTTGAACACCTCTAATATAGATGTCTTTGGACACCTCTAATATAGAAGCCTTTTGACACCTAATATAGAAGGCTTTTGACACTTAATATAGAAGGCTTTTGAATTATTGGTTGAATTATGTTTATATTAACTGACAGAGTGGAAAACAGTGCAGGAAGTGTTCAGATTGCTCGTAACGAGCACTGTTTTCAAAGGCCTTCTGTGATTGGTGCGGGAAAACGCGTATCTATGGAGTAAAGGGTTAAAGATGAGACATTTTCAGTGTTTTTTGCTGACATACTGTCTTTAAATATCTATGCCTGAACTCGCAATGCTTCCTGGTTAAATTCAAAATTAAGATAAATTTTACTTTTCACATCAATTTCTAAGTTGTCATTACATAAATAAGATAATTAAATTTTATCAAACAAATTAAACATTTTCTGTTAAAATATTACATGGATGTTTGACAAATTTAAATCTTGTCCTACTTTTTGATGAAAATATTAGCTAATAATGGATAAGAATGATTTCAAAATATTTCCAAAATGAGACAGAAAATTATTAAAATATCTTAAATTTTGAGTCAAGCAGATTTTTCGACTAAACATGGGTCAAGGCTGGTCAAAAATTATTATAAGTTTGACCCTAAATGTTGCACACAGCATACCTTTTTTATTGTCCTAAAACATGTCTTTAAAGTCAGTAGTTTAGGAGTGATAAGCCTCCCCGGGACTGTTTGGTGGATGGACTAAAAACCTTAGAATCACACACACACTCATAAACATTTAATTGTTTGAGCACTGTTAGCTTAACCTGTAACTTGACTGACTATCAATCCAGGGGATGTGAGTTTGAGTCCTAACCCAGCCACAGTCTCTGTGATGATTGATATTCGACACTGCATTCCATTGTCATTCATCTCTCATTGCTCATTCAACTAAGAAAGTTATCAGTTACTTGCAGATATGTGTGTGCTCGAGTACTGGTTAACCTTCCAGGATCCCAGGAAAGAGTGGTCAGGTTAACTGATCATCTGTTAGCCCTCGATGGCATAACTATGATGCCCTGTTTACTTACGATTATACATGTAATTATAACAGAAAAACTGATTTAAACCAATTAGAACTATATGAGCTTTCATTTCCGATAAGGAAGCAGTATGCCATTCTTTGAGGATAACAATGAGAGACCTCGTCATATTGGATGCACACTGAACTAAAGCCAACTCAGAAACCTGATTTGTTAACTGACTTTACTTCATAAATCTATGTTTGATGGGTAAAGAAATCTGTAGAACAGATTTTTTTTATTATTTCATGACAGTTTTACTGTATGTGCTAATTAATGAATAGAGTTTTTACACCATACCAACACATACAGGTTACATGACACCAACCATAAATTGCTTTTTTTCTAATGGGGTTTAACACCATTTTCAGCGCATTTTAGGTTACATAAATCATATATACGACATATATCCTAATTCACTGGTGGAGGAAGACCCAAGAATGGATCTGAGTAGAACCACCGTCCTTCCACAAGTAAATGTCAAACTTTCTCACATAAAGGTTTTTTGAGCGAGCAGGACTCTTAGTGGTAAGAGGTTAGTGATCTATAGATGATGCCATAGACCACATGGCCACAGAGGATCCTCCATGATTGACTGATTGATTGACTGAATATTTAGCATCATTTTTGTGCCATCAAGGGCTAATAGATGATCAGTTAACCTAACCACTGTTTCCTGGAATCCTGAAAGGTTAACCATACTCGAGCACATCCCATCTCCACATGTAACTGATAACTTTCCCACTTAAATCAGCGGTGAGAGACGAATGGTAATGACACACAATGTTGTATATCAATCATCATGGAGACTGTTGCCGAGTGGGGGCCCCTTGATTGATAGTCCGATGCATCACTGTTAACCAACTGGGATGATTGGGTCCAGTTCCATGAATATAAACAACACATTAACATACTGATTAAAAAAAAACATCAAGCAAAGTCTGTTCAATAATCAATTTGTCAGCTCTTCACTACCAATGGTCCTGTTCTTGCCTTCACTTATTTTGCACCCTGGAATCACACAAGGGTTGTAAATTAAAACAAAATTATCAGTGGGTTTTTTTTCCAGCCATTTTCATAGCCATTATTGGATCATATTCCCAATAGCAAACAATTGTCTTTTTCACAATTGAGTGGCAAAAATTCCCACTTAAAAGGTACAATAATTGTAGTATAACTTGCAATAATTCCTTGATAAAATAAACAAAGTTTTCCCCATTCTGAATTAAGTATGAAACTGTTTCTTCAATTAAATGGTCTGTTAAACGAGTGTAGATGTTTTTATAAAGTTGAACAAATAAATTCAACTCAAAAGTTTTCCCAATTTTAATGAAAATGCCACTCAAATTCCCAATTGCAAGCATATTGATCATCTAACCAAACTGGTAAAAAAATACACCGATTACGAATGTGACAAAAAAATGTATGTGCTAAACAAAATAGGCTTCAAAGTAAGACAAGAGACGGCAAATTTCAGAAAAAGCATGAATCTTTTTAATGACATATCTACCAGTAAAACCATGCATTCATTCCAAGGTCTTCCTCCTCAATAAAGCTGGATATGCCATATTTTAACCTGTCATGTGTTGAAAATGGCATTAAACCCAATTCAATTAATTAATCTATCAGGCAATATTCTCTGGATTGATTCGTATGTCACAGTTTAACCTACGTTTTCCAGATGAAGTATAAGAAAATAAATATTTTATGCTTTGTAAAAAGTAACTTATTCTTTATTTTTTTATTTCACTGTTTGTTGGTTTTGAATGGGTTTTAATACAATTTTCAACACATTTCAGGTAATAAATGGCATATCCAGTTTTATTGGTGGAGGAAGACCTCAGAATGCATTTGAGTAGAACCACCGTTCTCCCGCAGGTAACTAAAAAAAGTTTTTGAAACACCATTTTCTAGACACGCTAAGCCCTACAGGTTATGTAACGGTCTTTGAGAAAACTAATCTGATAAATGTATATATCAGCCCCAAATTTTACAAGAGAAAAAAAAATGGAACATGCAAATATACAACTGTACTGTGTAACATTAAACACCACTTTTCAACAATCTCTGGCTCTGCAATCTCTGCACATACTTGAACCTCCCTTAAATAACTGTTTGTTTGCCATCTCCAACCGATACCATTTAGGACAGGGATGGTAGATTGGTATTGCTGCGTCCAAAGGATGCAGAATCGGCAGAGAAAGGACTTGTAATGACTGAGAACATTTTAGACAAACAACTACAAATCTGTTGTTGTTGTTTTTTTTTCGTTTTTTTCTCTTATGAAAAGTATCTAAAGACAATATCTAAATTTAGGACTTCATACATCTTAGATAATCTCCACTTAATCTTAACTCAAACTACATCACCAACAAAAAGGAAATGCGTACAATCATGTTGTACATGACTATTCCCTCCAAAAATGCTTTTACAATGTACCAAATCTCAAAGTGATTGGCCAATCCAGGTTAGTCTCAATACACAAGTGCTGTGGCTTACAGCTGTGATACTTTTCAGGCAATTGATTTCACAATTGTTTGCTAATTGACAGTTTTCACTGGCTGAGCATTTGTGATGCAATGCTTTTGTATATGGTGGGTGGCAAACTTTGATGTTTGAAAACATGAATTATCAAAACGACAGCTTCAAAGTATTTGAAAGAAGCTACTATTTTCCTTTGTTGCCAGTTTTAACCTGGCAAATTTGTCTAGGATTAGAAGATGAGTGTCGAAGCTTCGTAAGATTTAGATAATTTTGGAGATTTTTTTTATATATATACCGGTAAAACAGTAATGTGAAATTGGGTATTGATTTTTATATGTCTTGGCGACTGATCAATGAAATATTTTTAACGTTAAAGTTTTAACATTCTAAACAAATAAAATAAAATATTATTCTGTCTGATGTCTTTTTTGTAACCTTACAATAAACAATGGTTTGTAAATAGTAACCTTATAATGATAATGTTCTAGGTTACATCTGACACAAACATTATTTCATAAAACTTTGTACTTGACTGTTATTTTCCCAGGTTTCAGTAAATACTTTGATTAAAAGAAATGCCACAAACATACAATACTTGAACTTGGTATGCAAGTGCAGCATTAAATAAGGTCATGGAAAGAGATTCCGTACTGTTTCGGGTCTCATTTTGTGTCTGCAGCATGATAACTCAGTGTGCTATAGCTATAATAAACCCACAACAGTCGACACATCAAACGGAACCCAAAATATGTCATATTACAAGGGCTGCTTTCAGAACTGTTACCTGTTTGCTTGTATCATCTAATCTATTTTTCTAGCTCAACCTTAAATTAGCCTGCATTACATGTTAATGATAACTTTAGGGAACCATACAAATTTATGTATTTGCTGTTGTATGATACTGAAAGCAGCCCTTGACTATCAAGAGTTTATCATCAGTCAAACCTGTCTTAAACAGCCAAGGGCTCTTGCTCGCACTTAAGAGAATGGGGTCGGGGCCCCTGACTTTGGGAAAATTAGCGTTAAATTGGAAAAATTACATAGCATAGGTTCCTTCTATTTACGTAACAATTTTATGTGTTAAATGTATAAAAATGTGATGTTCTTGTAGTGAAGGGAATTAGCAAAAGTGTCCTTTTAAGACAGGTTGTTGCTTAATTCAGGTTAATTTAATTTGAATGCATAGAAATGGTAAATAAAAATATGGTTGCTTAAGACAGGTGACAGGCTGCTTAACAGAGGTGACCTCTTACACAGGTTTTACTGCAGACTGGGGTATATAATTATGGTATGACCTTGTAAGAGGGTCAGTTACTGACACACAATGATTATTAAGATACACAAAGACAAATATTTTACAAACAACAAATAGCCAGACAATAGCCACAAGATAATAGCTCCAGATAATAGCCACAAGATAAAAGCTCCAGACAATAGCCATAGAGAAAACACATCCTCATATTCATTGCATCCAATATCACATGACCTGGGTGTAAACCAGTCCACATAATTAGTATCTTTTATTGCTGGCCAATGAAATTTAAAGTTTATGTTTCCAGATATTCATTTAAATTAATAGCCGACCTTTTTCTATAATCTGACACCTCAGGGGTCGTATTCATAAATCTTCATTAATCTCAAATTATGTCAAATTTCTCCAATTATTCACATCAATGTTTACTGTGTCATTACATTTTCTATTAAAACATCCTATGGATGACCAACATGTTTAGCTCTCATCTTATCTTTAATTAAAATATTAGGGTAATCAACCATAAGAATCAATGGTTTTAAAATGAGACAAAAAATTACAAGAAAATCTTAAATTAAATTCCAAGTAATGTGACTTTTTAAACTCAGATGATTTATGAACATGGGCCTTGGCTACCTGCTTTTTTTAAAGGAAATATATCAGGGGTAGTATTCACCAATCTTTCTTGAGAATATTCTTAGACTTGAGCTTTAAAACCGAATTTCAACCTCAGATATCTAGTTTATCATGACATGTCTAGTTTATCATGACATGTCTAGTTTATCATGACATATAGAATAACTGTGAGTATTTATTTGACTATACACTAGGACTGTTCCCACATACGTGCAAATTTTGGTCACAAAACATGGACTCTTAACTGTGTTTTTCAAAAGTCTAAGAAAATTAATAAGAGTGGTTGGTGAATACTGGTTCTGGATTTGATAAAATTGGCAAAAAAATAATTTTCTTTTAATATATCCCGCCTTTATATTATAACTGATCCTTTATTGCCGTAAGGAAGTCTATTTAAACATGCAAAAACAATATATCAATAATGAATTTCCTAAGATGGTCCCTACACTCCCAGGTTAAACTGAATTAGATTTCCCCCTTGAATTTGTATCATATTTTATGATGTATCAAATGAGTCATGTGACTTCAACTTGATCTGTCATATTGGCTACATATTGTAGAAGTTTTGTCGACAAAAAAAAGAGTTCCAATAATGAGGCGAAGGTCATCAAGCAGTATGTGTTCTATCTATTTTTAAAATTGGGATTCTGTTTCAATTTCACCACACCCAATATAAATATTGTTGTTTTTTGTCACGTTTTGGCAAAATTGAAATACCAAATCATTCATATCTTTTTTCTTTATGATTATAAGATGCTTTGTATTTCATTTTAAAAACATTTTCATTTTTTAGACATTTATAGTGACATTTCCTGATATACTGTCTTTTAATTATAATGGGGTTTAAAACTATTTCCAACCAATTAAAGGTCATTCAGGAGGATATCCAGTTTTGTAACTGGAAGAAGAGCTCAGATGTAGTATGGAAGAAGAACTCAAGTATATATATAAATCAAAGAAGAAATACCGGTGTAACAGGAAATCTTCCCCCCTGAAATTATCCCCCACCTCTCCCCCCGGAATATTTCCTAGGTAATTGCCCCCATCCCGAAAAATCTCCCACCCACCTAAAACACACATTACTTTTGTTTCATAAATGTTAAGTCTCAACTTATTATTTGTAACAGTTAAATGTTGTATTTCAGCAATTTAAAATCTTGTGGAGAATTGGTACTTTTTGCAGGTAAATGATAAACATTCTTTGAACCAAGCTGAGCTAAAACCCACAATGTCAGTGCAGAGAGATAAATCATCAGTGCGGGAAGGTAAATGATCTTTATACATCATCTTAGACCATTCGTCAATGGGAATGCAATAAATGTAACACAAGCAATTAGCATGTCTGTAGTGTATACGTTATTAAATTTGTACCATAGTTTAAAAGCAGCGAAATCTTCCAAACTTTGTAGTAAAACTATTGCTTAAGAGTACTAGTAGTAGTGAAGTACACACAAAATATGGCTCAATAACTGATATAATAATAGGTAAGTTTTGTCTTTATAGTTTTTGGATGGAAGACAAAAAAAAAACAAGCATGCTAGCCATCGTCACAACATTGAAAAGAACACTGATTTGTGTCTAGCTGGTTTTTGTATAATATTTGGTTGCTGACCCGGTATTTTTCATGTAGGTAGGTAGTAGCTCATTTTTTGCCAGATTTTGATTTTTCATAGTTATTTTAAAGAAAAAATGGACAGAAAATCTGAAGAAAAAAAATTCAAGTCAGTAAAAAAGTTTGGGTAGCTGCAATTTTGAGTGAGTAGGTAGGAGCACGGCAAACAAATCTTTTTTTAAGGATGGCCACTGAAGAGATTTGAACTCAAGACCCTTGGACATCTTAGCAAGTGAGCTAACCTGGCCGACCTGCTTGTTATTGCTTAAAATGGAATTTCACACATCATCCACACGTCGCTTAGAGTGACTATAAATAAGAAATCACTGTTTATATATATATCCGAATGTTTGTTTGTTTTGTTTGACAAAATTTAGCCGTCATTTTTATGTTAACAGTTAACCAAACCACTTTCTCCTCCGATCCTGCAAGGTTAACAAGTACTTGAGCCAGCTCTTCGCAGCCAGCAACTGATAAGTTTCTTACTTGAATCAGCGATGAGAGACAAATGACAGTAAGACACAGTGTCACATATCAATCATTATGGAGACTGGCCAGACAGGGATTCAAACCCAGAACCCTTGGATTGATAGCCAGATGCAATGCTGAGCTAAGTAGGCTCGGCCCAAACTAACAGTAAATATTGATCATCTGGAGTTATACAAACAGTTTAATCTAGTAATTGGAAGAAATGCACTAAATGGTCTTACACTAATTTCACCATTTATACACTTACAATCCTTTTATGACAAAATAATCATAGGACCTGCTCTAAAATAATGCTAATTGGACAAAAAATGGAGAAAGCATAAATTTACAAGAGAGACACCATTATGTGTATACTATAGTCTGAAAGGTTGGTAACACAAGAAGCAGTCTAGCTGCATATGTATGTGTTATGTTCAGTGTTGCTTTCAACTTTCTTTCATTCATATCATATTAGGGTACATGTATGTACATGTATATTAGTGCTGCAAAACAGATGGATTTTTAGTAAGTAGGGGGACCAACGTGAATTTTGTAAATCTTTGAGGGGGGTCCCCAAATTCCATGGTGGGTGAGAGTGGGTTAAGTATTATGTTTTTCACCATTTTTACTGGAATACTGATCTTTTATGAATATTTGGGAAATCGCATGGGGAGGGGGACAGAGTCAGGACCCGTCTCAATATTTGCCAGTACTGCCTCATCTATGCACTATGTCCTACAACCCTACTGTTGAGTGCACATTTCAGTCAGAGGGTTTTTTGGCTTTTATTAACACGATTTTAGTTGCAAACATAACTAAGATATATCAGGATATCTGAATAACTAAGAGTGGTAAACAAAAATGTTTTATATTTAAAAATAAAAATAGTTAAAAATCAATGGACAAAATCAATAAAAAAAAGTTATGCTGCCATCATGACACAATGGTCATGTGTTCTGATTAGCAAACTTGTTTGATAAAACTTTTATCATTCATTAGCCAAAATTTTTTTTTTTTTTCTTCTTTTATATATACACCACCAAAGTGTGCATTTAAATCTGTCCACTCAACCAAAATCCTCCAAATGAATCATTTGTTGAGTCCCTATGTAGCCAGGTTGTGGTGATTATAAAAGGTAAGAGGTCTACCAATAAGCCTCATTCAGACCTGAATATCTGCAAATTTTCAATATCTGGGCAGTTGTGGGTGGGGACTATTTATTTTGAAGAAAATATAGAGTGAGTCTTGTTTTAAACATAACTATTTTCACTTTGATTGTCAAACAAGTTCTTACAACCTAGACAAATCATACTCAAAGTCTTCCTGGGTAACACCAGTATTGAACATATACGCTAAAGTGTCTTACTCAAGGACACTACACATAGCCATCGCAGAGGTTCAAACCCAGGACCCCTCAATCTCAGATCCAATACCCTACAACTGGGACATGCGAGTCTTACAATGTCATGCAGAACAATCAAGTTTTTCACCAGTTTTCACAAAATAAAGAGCTTAGCTCTGTCATCAAAAATAGAAGTATTTGCCATGCTCCTACCTACTCATCTAAAATTACAGGTCTACCCAAACTTTTACTGACTTTAAAGGCATTGATTTTCCCCCATGATTTATGTCCATTTTTGTTTAAAATGACAGCAAAAAATTATAGGCAAACTTGTCTTAAGTAGACAGTCAAGGGAAGGAGCAAAAGTGGCATTTTAAGATAGGATGTTGCTTAACAAAAGTTAATTTGTTCTGAAAGCATAGAAATGGGAAATAGCAAATGTGGCTGCTTAAGACAAGTAGCTGCTCGATAAAGGTGGCTGCTTACACCGGTTTGGCTGTAATAAGCTACTTACCTAACCAACAAAAAATACTGGGTCATATCACATTAAACAACTATTTTTTTAAGGATGGTCTATCTTAAATTAATAATATTTTGAAAATCTTGCAGGGGAAGTTGGGGGAGTAAAAAATTCCATGGGGATCCTAGTTATATGCACATGTCCCCACCTCTAGTGAGGAAGGACAATATTAAGGCGCAAATACCTGCATTAATTTAAATTATGTCTATTGGCATAGTATTAAGAAACATAGGGCAGATTCAAGGGAAGGTTACATATGTCTTCATCCCCATAAGATTTGAAAAACATAAGATTTTTTTCACATACATGTATTCAATCAAAATTTTAACTTAGGATTTCCTTGGCCTTCTTTGAACCCAATGTGAAAATTCCTGGATCTGCCTATTAAACTGTAGGCTGACAGGAGTCAAAGGCAGTATTCATGAAACTGGTTTGGATTCAATATCGGTTATGTTGTTGTTGTTGTTGTTGTATGGTGTTTAGCATCGCTTTTAACAATTTTTCAGTCATATCGTGATGATGTCTACTTGAGACAGTATTATGAGCACTGCCACACTGGAGTATCATACCACAGACACATGGAATGGAGAGGCAGACACTCTACTGCTATCAATATCGGTTATACATTCATTTGACAAATGGAAGATGTATACAATATTTTTTCTAAAAGCATGTTTTATACATGTATTTGACCTAAAAATTGTAGGACTGGTTAAAAATTGAAAACAACATACTATAATCAGTGACATAATAAAATCAATGGCGGATCTACTCATTAAAAGCCCAGCGCACACCCCCACCGTCTTAACTTCCATATTTTATTAAATCCACTATATTTCTACTGCAAAATATGTGTGCCCATTCAGATTTTGTGTTGTGTTGCCCCCCCCCTCCCCCCCCCCTCTGAATGCCTTGATCCCTGAATAATTTGAGCTATTAATAGGAATTTAAAAACTGCAAAAATGTTTTCCTTGGAATGGATAGATAACTTTTCAAAGAGATGTGCATGGATGTTGGCCTTTAAGAATATGTTACAAAAACAAAACATCAATAAGCCAGATTAATTTTCAAAATAAATTAAAAACTCAAGTCACATCACTTTTATGATTTAAATTAAAAAAAAATTAATGGTAAAAAAAAAATATAAATATAAATCTTTATCACTATGTATGGTTTTCCATCATTATTTATCATTCACGTTGTGGTATATTGTAACACTGTATCTACGCGATCTGAAGTAACCATCGCTAATGAAAAATTCTGAATACAAATATCACGTTTCCATTAATTACAGACTTACACATAGAAAAAAAACGAGACATCCCACACGAAGCACAATTTATAAAACACACGGTGTGTGTAGATGCGTATGGAACATGTCCACTGACGCACGAGCACAATAACACATGCAGCTCCTTCTAAAGTTACCAAATTAGCGGATTAACCAGCCCCAATAGACAATTTTCGTTTAACTAATTGGAGACTAATGGCTTACGGAATCCAATATTTCTCACATTTCAACAAAGAGTGTAAAACTATGCCTCTTTCATTACCTTATCATCAGTTTGTAAAGTCACAAATTTAGACACAGATGTTAATTATTTCACCATTATTGATATTTTTTCCTTTCGAATAAATTGACATTCCAGCGTTCACCTTGCGGGATCCACCATCTTGAATTGATTTTGCCAATCGATAGCTTCTTTTTATTGGTTGCTGCGGCTGGCAGTCTGACCTTCGAACCCAGGATGTAAACAAACATGAATAACTTCCCTTAGTTTCCTAGAAAATATGACGACATGAGTTTTCTCCCATAATGTAAAGAAAAAAATGTTAGCACTCCAGCTTTTATAACTACATCAATGTTTAATTCAACATAATTGAACATTAAAAAAACAACAAGATTTTGTCAAGATTATTTGCAACAGTTTTTAAGTATCTAACATAATTATAATATCACTTGACAAAAATCTGATATTAAAAAATTAATTGACATTTTCTGCCCAATAAAACTATTTTAAAATGGACAGATTCTTTTTTTTTTTAACTTGGTAAAATTAATCTGTATTATTGCAGGCATTTTATACGGTGTTCCGTTTGGACCATCGTATTTTTATTTTTTCCCCCAAACCACGTTGGTCGAAACTACGACGGTGAAAGTCAAAAGTCGAAACCACGATGGTGAAAGTCAAAATCATGATGGCGAAAATACAAAAGTATGATGATGAAAACACAAAACTATGATGGTGAAAACGCGATGGAATTTCGCGTTTTCACCATCGTGGTTTCAATTTTCACCATCATAGTTTTGACCTTCGACTTTCATCATCATAGTTTCGACTTTTACCATTGTGGTTTCGACTTTCACCATCATACTTTCGACTTTCATCATCATGGTTTCAACTTTCATCATTGTAGTTTCGACTTTCACCATCGTAGTTTTGACTTTCATCATTGTAGTTTCGATTTTCACCATCGTGGTTTCGACTTTCACCATCGTAGTTTCGACCTTCGATTTCCTGTTGCGCATGTCATTAACACGCACATGTTTTATCAACAAATCATGTCGTCTGATGAAGGTATACTTTTATAAATATTGGTTCAAATACCCGTTGATACATTAACCATCACCATAATTCTTTGTAGGAGTATCCCCTTTCAAAATATCTTGAGATACAGCCATCCATTGTAATTGTTGTATTGAGATCGCATTGCATATGCGCAACAGGAAGTCGAAGGTAGAAGGTCGAAACTACGATGGTGAAAGTTGAAACCATGATGATAAAAGTCAAAATCACGATGGTGAAAGTTGAAACTACGATGATGGAAGTCGAAAGTCAAAAGTCGAAAGTACGATGGTGAAAGTTAAAACTATGATGATGAAAGTCGAAAGTACAATGGTCAAAGTTGAAACCACGATGATGAAAGTCGAAACTATGATGGTGAAAGTCAAAAGTCGAAACTACAATGGTGAAAGTCGAAACCACGATGGTGAAAGTCGAAACTACAATGATGAAAGTCGAAAGTCGAAACTACGATGGTGAAAGTCGAAACCACGATGGTGAAAGTTGAAACTACAATGATGAAAGTCGAAAGTACAATAGTGAAAGTCAAAACCACAATGGTGAAAGTCGAAACTACAATGATGAAAGTCGAAAGTCGAAAGTCGAAACTACGATGGTGAAAGTCGAAAGTATGATGGTGAAAGTCGAAACCACAATGGTGAAAGTTGAAACTACAATGATGAAAGTCAAAAGTCGAAACTACGATGGTGAAAGTCGAAACCACGATGGTGAAAGTTGAAACTACAATGATGAAAGTCGAAAATACAATGGTGAAAGTCAAAACCACGATGGTGAAAGTCGAAACTACAATGATGAAAGTCGAAAGTCGAAACTACGATGGTGAAAGTCGTAACCACGATGGTGAAAACGCAAAATTACATCGCGTTTTCACCATCTTAGCTTCATGATTTCGTGTTTTCATTATCGTAGTTTCGTATTTTCACCATTGTGATTTCGACATTCACCATCATACTTTCGACTTTCAACTTTCGTGGTATGGATTTCAGAAATAAAAAAATGCGATGGTCCAAATGGAACACCGTAATTTTATATACTGTATTTTTGATAGCTTAACTTGATGGCAAAATTCTATACATATTTAAGATATACATGTATCTGACAATAAATATATTTTTAATTCATTAATTTGATTTTTGAGAATATACTAGGGTATCTGTAATCAGAAGGTTTTGTTTTTTTTAATCCTAATTGTACAAAACTAGGGTTCTTTATCTGTATCTGCATGTTACCTATAAAGCCTCAATTATGAGTATCTACTTCCAGGTCAGAGAATGCGCTTAGAGTTTAAATAGTTTTTCGTTATAGTCTTTCTCTGAATGATGGCAGGTTCGCAGATGTGGCTATCATGTTAGTTAGTGAATTCAACTCCTTGACAGTCCATTAGAAGAGGAAATATTTGGTTTAAACATATTTTATTCATAAACTATGTACAGCATATTCCATAACATACATATAACTCTATATAAAACAGTGACCCATGTGGCAGCCCTAAATTCGAACCCAGGGACCCATCTTCAGCAAACCTTTAAGGGGACCTCCATGCATTACTACATGTAAAGTATCTAAGGTCTAGGCTTGAATTTTTGAAAAAAAAATTTGCCTATATGTATTGTGGCAGGGGCATTTGTGGTCGAATCATAATTGATTAAAGCACAGAGACGAACATAATATGCCCTGTTTAATGCCAATTTAGGGTCCTCTGTGGCTGAATGGTCTAAGGCGCAATCTCAAGATCACTTACCTCTCATCTCTAAGGTCGTAGGTTCGAGTCCCGCTTGCTCCAAAAACTTTATGTGAGAAAGTTTCCAGTTACTTGCGGAAGGACAGTGGTTCTACTCAGTCTGACTCAGTCTGAAGTCTTCCTCCACCAGTAAAACTGGATATGCCATATATAACCTGAAATGTGTTGAAAATGGTGTTAAACCCAACAAAAAAAAAAATAATGCCAATTTATGACAGATGGGAAATCAATGATTTATTGAAGCAAAACTACAAAAGATGTGCTAGCCATTTTTGACATACATTTATGAATTCTTTGAATATATTTTACATGCACAATAATGCTGTTTGATGTGCACAAGAGCTGCAGCTGTGCCATGACAAAGCATTACGGCGGCAGGTGTTAAACCACACCAAACATCAAAGACTCTCATAGCTGTAAACTCCCACAAATATTGTTGCTGCATGGGGAGAACAATATGTATTAATGGCATTGTGAAGGACTGCCAGGTTTCTGATGTGAATATACAAAACTAGGAGAAAGTTTGAAATCTTTATATTTATTTTTTATAACATTCAGATATTATTTTTATGTTTATTGCTCTTCCTTATTACCTTTTTGACTAAAGTATTCAGATATTATATATAAATTAATATTTTATCCTTATTTCACTTTTTCTGTAATGTTTAGATATCTTATATTATTTGTCTATCCGTATTTCCATTTTTCTGTAATGTAATGTTCAGCCAGGTCTCCACAGCCATGTCAATATAACTGTCAGTCCAGGGGTCATGAACATGATTTTCTCTTTTTTTAATTTGTTATGATAATTAGAATACAATCTCATTGTTACTTGTTTAGGTCCACAACACAGTGACAGCTCCCAACAAAACACATGTTTCAATGTAAAGTAGGTATGCTATATCAACCACAGACATTTCTTAGTCAAAATGAAGTAACTTCAAAATAAAAAAATAATAAAATTCCTAAAAAACACTCAAAATTATTTTCTTTTTTTTTTTTTTTTTTTTTTTGAATGGGGTTCAACGCCATTTTCAACACATTTCAGGTTATATATGGCATTTCCAGTTTTACTGGTGGAGGAAGACTTCAGACTGAGTCAGACAGAGTAGAACCACTGTGCTTTCGCAAGTAACTGGAAACTTTCTCACATAAAGTTTTTGGAGCAAGCGGGACTCGAACCTTCAACATTAGCAGTGCGAGGTAAGTGATCTTGAGATGGCACTTTAGACCACTCGGCCACGGAGGAACCTTCACACAAAATTAAAAAAAAAAAAAAGATGAAAAAATAATAATAATAATAAAAAAAACATCTATCAAACAAGCAATTGCAGATTTTTTTTAAAAATGGGAGGGGGAGGGGAGAATTTTTTTTTTTTTTTTTATTCCTTTTTTTTTTTTTTTTAATTTTTTTTTTTATGAGAATAAAAATGGTTGGGGCAACATATAAATTAGGGCACAGGTGTGGACAATCTAGCAATTTATTTATTGTGGCCTAACAGAGAATGTTACAGGATCACATGTATTACTCATAGTTGTAAGTTCACAGGGTTTTACAGATATGTAAGTTATCAGTCCGAGTCTTATTCTCAAACTAACATTATTGATGAATTTACGCCCTGGGCTCCAATCTGTGACCTCAGTAGTGAGAGGTATATGATGATCTTGAGATGGCACCTGAACATGCCCAGCCATGAAGGACCCATCTACTAGTACAACAATAGTTTTATGCAACACTTCTGAAAGCAAAAACTATGAAACAAAACAATAAAATTGTTTAACTATGAGAACAACTGATTTATTTGAGAGTCCTTAATGGCCGAATTGTCTAAGATCCAATTCAAAATCACTTGCCACTCATCGCTGAGGTTGTTGGTTCAAGTTTCACACAGCTCAAAAACTTTATGCGAGAAAATTTGCCAGTTATGTGCGGAAGGATGTTGGTTCTACTTAGATTAATTCAAAGTCATTCATAATCCACCAAAAATATTTCTTAAAATTTGAAGTTACAAAAAACAGCCATGGGGTTCTTTTAATGAACATCTTCAAAAGAACTTTCATAAACCAAGTAATAAATATGCCTTCTCAGAATCTGGTTGAACTTTGTGTTAAAATTATAATTTATAAATATATGTACCATATATATAAATGTTAGTTTAACTGATATATTTAACAGCAATGGTCATCATCTATACAAACAAAAAAAGCGTTCTGGTAATGCTGCCATTATACTAAATGCAAGCGCAATGACTCTGCATGGAATTAAATCAGTGGCACAAAAATTACGTCATACACATGATCGCATTTGCAAAGTTTCAAGTCAATTGCCTGAACACTGTGCAAGTAGACAGACGGAACAACACAGATACTCCCATTTACATACCTCCTCCAGAAGAGTCCTCCGTGACTGAGTGGTCTAAGATTCCATCTCAATATCACTCAACACTCACCGCTTAGGTTGTAGGTTCGAGTCCTGCTCATTTCAAAAACTTTATGAGAAAAAGTTTGCCTGTTACTTGCAGAAGGACAGTGGTTCTACTCAGATTCATTCAGAGGTTTTCCTCTACCAATAAAACTGGATATGCCTTATATAACCTGAAATATGTTGAAAATAGCATTAAACATTAAAAAAAAATCCTCCAAAACTTCATTTGCAATGGTTTAATTAGGCTCAATGTCTTCCTGAGCATTATCAGTTACTAAGTTATTGTGTGTTATTCGGGGGATCACACCATACCACGACAGGACCCACAGATCTTGAGCTCATGGTACAGCAACTAGACCACAATTATGCCCCACTATAAATATTCTGTATAATGGTTTATAATTGCATTGTTTTAATTTTGTGGATCTACAATCACTGTGGCATAAATTTGCATACCAGTATTTTTTTTAAAAATAAAATTAAATCACAAAAATGTCTATATTGTGCTGAATTTGGTTTTAATCTTAATCTTTATGTGTCTCCTATTTTTCAACTATACAAAAAAAACACATAATTTACACCCCTTGCCCTCAACTTGACATGAAACAAGCACATGATGTTTTCACCTATCTGCAGTCCTTGTAGAACAAGCACATGTGACATGTCAAAATGTTTTCACCTATCTGCAGTCCTTGTAGAACAAGCACATGATGTTTTCACCTATCTGCAGTCCTTGTAGAACAAGCACATGTGACATGTCAAAATGTTTTCACCTATCTGCAGTCCATGTAGAACAAACACATGTGACATGTCAGAATGTTTTCACCTATCTGCAGTCCTTGTAGAACAAGCACATGTGACATGTCAAAATGTTTTCAACTATCTGCAGTCCTTGTAGAACAAACACATGTGGCATGTCAAAATGTTTTCAACTATCTGCAGTCCTTGTAGAACAAGCACATGTGGCATGTCAAAATGTTTTTACCTATCTGCAGTCCTTGTAGAACAAGCACATGTTTTCACCTATCTACAGTCCTTGTAGAACAAACACATGTGACATGTCAAAATGTTTTCATCTATCTGCAGTCCTTGTAGAACAAGCACATGTTTTCACCTATCTGCAGTCCTTGTAGAACAAACACATGTGGCATGTCAAAATGTTTTCATCTATCTGCAGTCCTTGTAGAACAAGCACATGTTTTCACCTATCTGCAGTCCTTGTAGAACAAACACATGTGGCATGTCAAAATGTTTTCAACTATCTGCAGTCCTTGTAGAACAAACACATGTGGCATGTCAAAATGTTTTCATCTATCTGCAGTCCTTGTAGAACAAACACATGTGGCATGTCAAAATGTTTTCAACTATCTGCAGTCCTTGTAGAACAAGCACATGTGGCATGTCAAAATGTTTTCAACTATCTGCAGTCCTTGTAGAACAAACACATGTGACATGTCAAAATGTTTTCATCTATCTGCAGTCCTTGTAGAACAAACACATGTGGCATGTCAAAATGTTTTCATCTATCTGCAGTCCTTGTAGAACAAGCACATGTTTTCACCTATCTGCAGTCCTTGTAGAACAAGCACATGTTTTCACCTATCTGCAGTCCTTGTAGAACAAACACATGTGGCATGTCAAAATGTTTTCAACTATCTGCAGTCCTTGTAGAACAAACACATGTGGCATGTCAAAATGTTTTCATCTATCTATCTGCAGTCCTTGTAGAACAAACACATGTGGCATGTCAAAATGTTTTCAACTATCTGCAGTCCTTGTAGAACAAGCACATGTGGCATGTCAAAATGTTTTCAACTATCTGCAGTCCTTGTAGAACAAACACATGTGACATGTCAAAATGTTTTCATCTATCTGCAGTCCTTGTAGAACAAACACATGTGGCATGTCAAAATGTTTTCATCTATCTGCAGTCCTTGTAGAACAAGCACATGTTTTCACCTATCTGCAGTCCTTGTAGAACAAACACATGTGGCATGTCAAAATGTTTTCATCTATATGCAGTCCTTGTAGAACAAACACATGTGACATGTCAGAATGTTTTCAACTATCTGCAGTCCTTGTAGAACAAGAACATGTGGCATGTCAAAATGTTTTCAACTATCTGCAGTTCTTGTAGAACATAGCATTGTGTCATTTAAATTTAGCAAATAAGATAAGAAATTAAATACTGTTTACGTTAAAAATACATAATTCAATTTTCAATTCTTTATTAAGCATTAACATTTACAATGTCCATCGCCCTTTACATTCAGGCGGTTTATACAGGTTTTTTACATTTTTAACATGAAACATGTCAATATTGAGAAGAATATAATAAATACACAATATGAGTACATCTGTTCAACTTATCATTTTTTTTATATTGTATAAATTATACTAAGGTACTGCTTCACAATCAAGGTTATATATACTAAACATTTTCATAATTTATTTATAGATCAAATTGCAAAATCGTAAACTCAAACTAATTTTTCAATGAATGAACAAAATCTAAACCAACAAAATGCATGTGTTTCAACTGTTTAATTTAACCATCAATTGTATGTCTATACGACATGTCATGTGATGCTATTGTTTACATTCACAGTCATATGCTGTGCCATCAAAATTCATGTGTTTTAACTGTTGCATTCTACTAGCAACTGTGTCTATATATATGTCACGTGACGTTATTGTTTACATTCACAGTCATGTGCTGTGCCAACAAAGTTCACGTGTTTCAACTGTTGCATTCTACTAGCAACTGTGTCTATATATATGTCACGTGATGTTATTGTTTACATTCACAGTCATGTGCTGTGCCAACAAAATTCACGTGTTTCAACTGTTGCATTCTACTAGCAACTGTGTCTATATATGTCACATGACGTTATTGTTTACATTCGCAGTCATGTGCTGTGCCAACAAAATTCACGTGTTTCAACTGTTGCATTCTACTAGCAACTGTGTATATATATATGTCGCTATTTGTTTTGATAATTATGTGTTGCAGAGGACAGGAAAGTGCATGTAAAATTTGTAACTTAAGTTTCAAATTGTAAAAAATAATGACAACAAGTTGGAACTCTTCAATAAAGTTTGTTAAACAAACTATAACTATCTTATACTATTTGGCAACACAATTACTAGTTCATTAGTAAATAATGGATTACAAATTGTATGTGGGACAGAAAACAACAACATTACATCATACAGATTTATCTTATTTATTGCAATAATGATCTTTCATAATGACATGATTTAGCAATGTTTTACTTATGTCTCAATCAAACAAATAGCATGCTGTTTGTGACGACTGACTCTCATTTCTATTGTTATCAACAGAGTATGACCATTATAAATTTTATTAATATTTGGACAGTTTGTTATATTTTTCATATTGTTTGCTGGTAGATGTTTAATTCCTTCCACCACATTACGTTGTAAATAAGTATAAATTTAGAAATTAAATAATCTCTTGAATTATGAATGTGAATATTATGAATGCAAACATCTCTTATCAATTATTATTTTATTTGAAACTTTTTGTTGAATTTTGAACATAAATCCAAAACTACCATAGTTGTTCTAAAAGATGCATTAATTTTGAACTTAAATCTGACCTACCATAGTTATCCTAAAAGATGCATTAATTTTGAACTTAAGTCCGATGTACCATAGTTATCCTAAAAGATGCATTAATTTTGAACTTAAATCTGATCTACCATAATTATCCTAAAAGATGCACTGTCTTACTTCCCCTGCATCAACGAAGACAGATTTGAATTGTAAAGGTACAATCAGTTGCCAGATAATTTTATGTTTTATTTGAAGGGGAAATAAATTCACGTTTCTTACTGTCGTTGGTCCTAAAGTTTGCACCGTCTTACATCCCTTGCATCAATGCAAACAGACTTGAATTGTAAAAGAAAAATCAGTTTGATGATTATTTATATTATTTTTGAAGGGGAAATACATTCACAGAATTTAAATTCAAACACTTTTCCTCACTGTGAATAGAGCAAAAATAAAACATTGCAAAATATTTTACCCTATACAATAAGTCTTTGATGGTAAAGAAACAATGAAAATATACTCACTGTATTGTAACATACTAAATCATGGTAAATGTTGTAAAAAAAATAATAGTACAATAAAATAAAACCATCTTTATCATATTTGAAAATAACAAATAAAACATTTTGCATAAGTATGTAAAATGAACAGCAGTAAAAATATATGAATACCGAAAGGGCTATTCCAGTAATAAGTCTCAGGGTGGGAGTTGGGGGAGGGGGAGGGATGGAGGATAGGAAAGGGAAATATCTTTCAGAGGACCACCACCAGAATTTTAATCTTATTTGAGGTACCGCCTCGAGATTTTGATTAGTTTATTTTAGCTCAACTGGAATAAAAGCTCAGAGCTTATATGAACTGCTCTCAAGTCAGCTTCCTGGGACTGGAATCAGTGCCATTTGTTGTATTATGAGAGGCATAGAGCCAAGCTGGGGATTAAACCCGCAACCTCTGGCAAGAGTGGCCAACACTCTATCCATTTTTAGCTTTTATAGTTATTGTATACTCCAAATAAATGTACTTAGGAGTGAAGTATTTTGTAAAAGCGAATGTTGGTGAAAATAACAAGAAGATGCATCCAGAAACAAATTCATTCCAACATCAGGAAATATATTTTATACAGAAGGATCGAAATAAAAAAGTTCAGACAAACCAAGATAATTTCAATTAAAATATACCTACACCTACCAGAATTAGAATGACTATTTTACCCCCCCCCCCCCCACCAATATACCTACACCTTTCCGAATTGGAATGACTATTTTACCCCCCCCCCCCACCCCCCAAAGTAAAAAATAGGGTCCTATTCCTACCCCTTTCCCCCACCCCCACTTCCTGAAATATTTGCCTGGAATATCCACAATTAAATATAAAGTATCACAAAAACAACAACATAATATATATATATATATATATATATATATATATATATATATTATTATAAAGTATCACAAAAATACAAAACATGATACATATATAAAAATCAAATATTAAAGATCAATGGCCATGATAAAAGATAAAATGAATACAAAAAAACACATATCACAGATTACATATTATGTCACATGCTTAAAGTGTAAGAGTTTTTCTCACATAACATTTTTTATACTTTACTTTGACTTTTTAATGTATAGAATAATAGTCCATATAACAGTTACTATAACAATATATAAATTTGTTCTCAGTAACAGTTACTGTGCATGTGATAGTAATTGTTATAAGAAACAAATTAATATATTGAAAAATTAAAAATACATCAAAAATGAAATGTAAGTTTAATTTAATACACTTTCAAAACACAAATGCAAATAAATAATGAATTTGCCATTTATCACATATACTATTAAATACTATTAAATGTTAGAAATATATGATTTTTCCACTTATCATATGTGATCAAATATGAGTTACAAATATATGATTTTTCCACTTACCACATATGTGATCAAATATGAGTTACAAATATATAATTTTTCCACTTATCATATGTGATCAAATATATGCTACAAATATAAGATTTTTCCACTTACAGCATATGTGATCAAATACAAGCTACAAATATATGATTTTTCAACTTATATAATTTATGTGATCAAATGTGTGTTACAAATATATGATTTTGCCTCATATCATATATACTATCAAATGTGAGATATAAATATATCAGTATGTCACTAAGTAATATACATTTGTACTACCAAAAGTGAGTTTCAAATGTCTGAACTTGTCCCATATCACATTTTCTATCAAGTTAGTATAAAATGTTTCAATTTAACTCTTATCATATTGACTTTCACATGTAAGTAAAAGATATATAAATTTCCCCATATCACATTTAGTATTACATGTAAGTTAAAGAATATATATATATATATATATATGCCACACTATCACATAACTTACTGTACTGCATCACATGACAGTTTTAGATGTATGAATCTGCTCAAAATATCACATAACTTACTGTACTGAAGCATATGACAGTTTAAGATGTATGAATCCGCCCAAAATATCACACAACTTACTGTACTGTAGCATATGACAGTTTTAGATGTATGAATCTGCCCAAAATATCACATAACTTACTGTACTGAAGCATATGACAGTTTAAGATGTATGAATCCGCCTAAAATATCACATAACTTACTGTACTGTAGCATATGACAGTTTAAGATGTATGAATGTTCCCCCAATATCACATAACTTACTGTGGTGTATGACATGGCAGTTTTAGATGTATAAATATGCCACAATATCACATAACTTACTGTACTTATCACATGAGAGTTTAAGATAGTACACAGTAATAATAAGAAGAAGAGTAAAAAATCAATAACATGTAATAACAATTACATAACTAGGCTTTTAATTATATAGCTTTTATCAACAGTTAATTGTTTATATTTAATGCTCAGCATAAAAAAAAAATCTTAAAAATGTATTTGTGAAAGAAAAAAGTCCACCATCAACAGGGTCACTATCAACAGCTCATAATAAATGACTGGCTTGAAAATATTACAGTGTATTAAAGAAAGGGAAAAGCCCGTCAGCAGGGGCAAATTATACCGCAATTAACAAAGCATTTAACTGATAATGAATTGAATGAATAAACAAATGAATGAATCGCCAATAGGCTATTATTAAGAACTGCAAATGTTCTGGATCTATCATTTTGGTAGTGGATTTTATAATTTCGACTGATCCATTAGCAAAATTGAAAATATGAATAAATACAGATAGTTTATGTGTGAAAGGGATTCTATCAGCATAACCACCGCCACCCACCACTCCCCAACCCCAGATGTTTGAAACCTTTATTGTTTTACACACTGTAGCTACTCCAGATAATGGCGAGACTTCAAATTAAAGGGATGTGAGGCAACTCTGACAAGTACAGTCAAACCTGCATAAGTGGTCATCTCTATTAAGCAGCCACTTGTCTTAAGCAGCCACATTTGCTATTTCCCATGTCTATGCTTTTAGAGCAAATTAACATGTATTAAGTAACAACCTGTCTTAAAAGGCATTGATCGGCTACTTAAGACAGGTTTGACTGTATTCATTTTTTTCTTCTGATAATTTTTATATCTGCATGTAAATATAAAAATAAAATATCTCAATATGTATGCACACTCTTCATTGCATTTATTTTTTGGAAAGGGACATAACTCTGGTAACAGAATTTTAATTTCATCAGTTCTCATAACCATTTTATAAAAAATGCTCAGGAATATTAATCTGTATTTTAAAAAAAAAAGGATTTCATACTATAAATAGTAAACTGATTATAAAAAATAAAGCAATATTACTTATGGCTAAAAAATGAACATTTAATGTATAATTTATATTGATGTGTTGTTTTTGGTTTATACAAGTTTTATTACACAACCTATACAACCTATATCTCAAAAACTTGCAGCCTCAACAGTAAAATGTTTAGTATCATACAATGATAAAGTATATCATAATTTCGTATTAAAACATTATTGTTATATTAAATTTTATTACTCACACACTTATGTCTAATTTTTAACAAAAATATCATTAATAATTAAAATTTTCCATGATGATACAAGATAAAACAATCACTCTTTATTCAAAACATTTGTGTTTTAAATATTTTGGGTTCTGGTTATGTATGACACAGTGACAAATTCTTCTATTGTCATGCAGGTCTTGGTTCAGATCATTTGATGCCGCTTTCTTCAATTGCTACGACTACCAATACATCACTGGATTTTTTTAATGTTTATATTCGAATCTGGTACTCCCCTAAATCTGTTGATTCCCTTGTCTTCCCCGTACTGGATTCTTTAGTAGAATTAGTGCTGAAAAATACAATAAAGTCACATTATTGTCTGTCAGTTACTTGTGGATGGTCAGCGCAGTTCTACTACTATAGCTTAGTTTAGTTTATACTAATTCATTCTAGCTCAAACACAAAACAAACTCAGAGTTTATATGAGTGGCACTTGAGTCAATTGTCATGATAGAACCAATACGGGGAAATGTTTTTGAGAGGCCATCAAGTTGAGTCTGGAATTGAACCAGCAACCGTTGGCATGAGTGATCAACACTCTATCCACTGCACTCCTGCTCCGCCTGCTACAGGTGCATTTAAATGTGAAGGTCATCCGCCACCAACATAAAACTGAATGTCATAACTATATAACACATAATTTGATGAATATTACAGTTAACAACAGCACACAAAATTGAAATTATCTTTCAACACAAAATGACAAAACATATCTAAATTAACAATGAACGAATGGATAATTTGGGGTTTTAGTTTATACCAATTTATTTTAGCTTCATTGCGATGAAAGCTCAGTTTCTATGAATTACTCTCGAATCCGCTTCCTGGGTAGAACCAGTACTGAGTGTTGTTTAATGAGAGGCATCAGGTCTATCTAGGTATCGAAACCCACAACCTCTGGCGTGAGCGACCAACATCCATTACACTTCCACCCCTGCTTAATTCGGAGTTTTACCGTATACAAACCTGTAAAAGGTCACATGAGCGAAAGCTCATTCTCCATATACAAAAACAACAGATTAACATACAGTTGAAAAAAACAACTAAGACATCTCCAAACACTCAACATCTCCAATTCAGACTGTAGTAATAAACACATACCTTGTATACACTTTGACAGCTTGAGTGAAGTTATGTGCAGTCTGTGAACTGTTCGACTTGGAAAAGCGGGTATGGTCCAGATCAACGAATGAATGAGATTTACGTGGCGAGTTGTGAGACTGGGGAACTGACCAGGAACGAGACTGGAAATAAATAGATAAACAATAAATATATTTTACATATTGTCTGTTAGTGTTTACCTGGCACTCATGAATATTCTGTGTATATCCGTAAATTAATTTTCCATGTCTAAACATAAATAGTGGTATAACTGTTGATAAAACAACACTAAAACATTAGTAAATCAGATTAATGGCAGAGGATTGAACTCACGACCCTCCAATTATGGGTTTGATGCTCTACCACTGGACCATGTGATTTAGATTTATTAAAAAGCCACTTGGCAATACTCGCCTTTGTTTCTGGTACCTTTAAAAAAAACTACTTTTATAGGGTAAATAGCATATAGGGTACTAGTATATCAATTTTGAAACTGCTAGTATAAAAGTGTAAAATACTGAATAGCATGACTTGAAATAGCTAACATATTTATAAATCATGACATGCAATATACAGTCAGACCTAGAGGAGCAGCTATAGTCAAGAGGAGCAAAATTTACCTTTTAAGACAGGTAGTTGCTTAATACAGGTAAATTTGCTCTGAAAGCATAAACATGGAAAATAGCTAATGTGGCTGCTTAAGACAAGTGGCTGCTCAATAGAGGTGACTGCTTAAACAGATTTGACAGTACTTCCGAAATGAGAATTTGTTTAAATATTGACACAATTTATAAATAAAAACAAACAAAATACTATCAATTAATATTTGGATGATAAAAATATATAAAATCTATATACATAAAATATCTTTTACAGATAGAATTGAATGACCAACAAAATATATCAATATATATGCCGGGATTTTTTAAAGAGTAGATCATCCATTATGTATGGCATGCGGCATGCGTGCCAGTGAGCATGTAGATTACATTAACCCTTTACTTCATATAGACGCCTTTGGACACCTCTAATATAGAAAGCTTTTGAATTATTGAGTGAATTATATTTATATTAACTGACAGAGTGGAAAACAGTGCAGGAAGTGTTCAGATTGCTCGTTACGAGCAATCTGAACTCTTCCTGCACTGTTTTCAAAGGCCTTCTATGATTGGTGCGGGAAAACGCATATCTATGGAGTAAAGGGTTAAATACCATATAACAGTCACTCAACAATAATTGAACAATATAAAAAAGAAACTTTTGATGTTAACAAATAAATAAGCCAATGGCATGCATGCATAAATCAAGCAGTATGACAATTTATTCAGAGTCCGTTGGTAACTCAAACACATGTTATTTATAATCCATTAGCGATTTAGGACATAAACATCTTGTTTCTCCTAACACTATAATTCCTATATTTTCATCCCTGCCAATCCCGTTTGTTATTACCTAGCCCAACATATCCAGATCCCATGTTTTGTTTGTTTGTTTTATAATTATGACAATGGGAATGGTAATTTATGAAATCAGTGTTGTATTTTAATCTTTATAACTTCCCATTTCAATATCTGAAAAATAAAAAATAAAATTGCACCCAAGCACCTATTTTGAAACAAATCTGGTTGAAAATCTAGGAATTATTTTATTATGGCCTTAATGTCATGGTTATTTATTGTCTTTTGAGATCAGACTTTTACACCTTACAGATAAGAATATTCTGTCATTGTACCCTCACCACACAGGTGATGTAATTATTTGAGATCAGATTTTTACACCTTACAGATAAGAATATTCTGTCATTGTACCCTCACCACACAGGTGATGTAATTATTTGAGAGATTTTGGTAAAAATCATTATGAATGAATTAAATTAAATCAATTATCAGCGTACAATGTGTGATGTGTGAAAATGGAAGAATCATTTTTTTTTCAGTTCAGGTTGAACATTCTGCTCCGTCAGAGTAGGTAGTTGTTTGAGCGGTATAAGATGACAGATCCTTTTTTCAAATATGTACTCACTCACCCCATATTGCCAAAAGGATATTTATTCAAACATGCCAAAATAATGTATTGAAAAGGGATTATTTTACTTGGGTTATGTGCCTAGGTTATACTAAAAAAGATTTCCCACTTAAAATTGCAACATGTCTTGTGATGTATTAAATGGGTCACATGATTTCATTTTTATTTCAATTTGATCCGTCACACAGGTTAACACATAGGTAAAATTGTTTCTTCTTAGAAAGAGTATGAATGATGATGCTTATTATTAATAATCAACACTGATATTTTACTGCATGTATTCTTTAAATGAAATAGCTCATATCCACTTGGGTGTTTAAAAGTATCTGTAGTAATATAAGAAGGGACCATATTCATAATTTCTGTGTATTGACATTGAATTCTTATACAGGACATATTAAATATTGATCAAGGCATGTTTTTATTATTTTCCAAAGTATCAACTGAACATATTGACACGTATAAGTATTCAACAAAGAAACAACTAAACACATTGACACGTGGAAGAATCTAACAAAGTACCAACTGAACACATTGACACATGGAAGTATTTAACAAAGTACCAACTGAACACATTGACACATGGAAGAAGTTAACAAAGTACCAACTGGACACATTAACATTAGAAAGTATTAAACCAAGTAACAACTGAAAACATTAACACATGGAAGTATTTTAACAAAGTACCAACTGAACACATCGACACATGGAAGTATTTAACGTAGTACAAAATGAACACGTTGACAATTGAAAGTATTTAACAAAGTTCCAACTAAACACATTGACACATGGAAGTATTTAACAAAGTGCCAACTGAAGACATTAACATGTGGTATTTAACGAAGTACCAACTGGACACATTAACATGTGGAAGTGTTTAACAAAGTGCCAACTGAAGACATTGACACATTGAAGTATTTAACAAAGTACCAACTGAACACATTGACACGTGGAAGTATTAAACAAAGTACCAACTGAATACAATGACATGTGGAAGTATTTATATAACAAAGTACCAACTGAACACATTGACACATGGAAGTATTTAACAAAGTACCAACTGAACACATTGACACATGGAAGTATTTACCAAAGTACCAACTAAACACATCAACATTTGGAAGTACTTAACAAAGTACCAACTGAACACATTGACACATGGAATTATTTAACAAAGTGCCAAATGAACACATTGACACATGGAAGTATTTAACAAAGTACCAACTGAACACATTAACATTTGGAAGTATTTAACAAAGTACCAACTGAACACATTGACACATGGAAGTTTTAAACAAAGTACCAACTAAACATATTGACACATGAAAGTATTAAACAGAGTACCAACTGAACACATTGACACGTGGAAGTATTTCTATAACAAAGTACCAAATGAACACATTGACACATGGAAGTTTTAAACAAAGTGCCAACTGAAGACATTGACACATGGAAGTATTTAACAAAGTACCAACTGAACACATTAACATTTGGAAGTATTTAACAAAGTACCAACTGAACACATTGACACATGGAAGTATTTAACAAAGTACCAACTGAACACATTGACACATTGAAGTATTTAACAAAGTACCAACTGAACACATTAACATGTGGAAGTATTTCTATTCATAACAAAGTACCAACTGAACACATTGACACATGGAAGTATTTAACAAAGTACCAGCTGAACATATTGACACATGAAAGTATTTAACAAAGTACCAACTGAAGACATTGACACATGGAAGTATTTAACAAAGTACCAACTGAACACAATGACACGTGGAAGTTTTAAACGAAGTACCAACTGAACATATTGACACATGAAAGTATTAAACAAAGTACCAACTGAACACATTGACACATGGAAGTATTTAACAAAGTGCAAACTGAACACATTGACACAAGGAAGTATTAAACAAAGTACCAACTGAACACATTGACACATGGAAGTATTTAACAAAGTACCAACTGAACACATTAACATGTGGAAGTAATTAACAAAGTACCAACTGAACACATTGACACATGGAAGTATTTAACAATGTACCAATTGAACACATTGACACATGGAAGTATTTAACAAACATAACTTCAGAGTTCTTGTCAACAGTCACTTTGTGGGAGAATAACTCACAGTGCGTACATTACTGAATGGAAAGAGATAAATGTATGACAGCAGTCTAGCTATCTCAGTCAGTAAAGCACTTGTACTGTTAGGAAAAGGTCCCAGGTTTGAGTACCTGAATGGCTGCTTATTTTTCTCCTGTTACATTTGGCATCGTCTGAACTGTTGATTTTCACCTCATTAAACCAAAAACTGGGTCACACTGCTGCGTGAGTTTCAGATGACCATTACACACTATATTAAACTAGCAGGTATAATAAATAAAAGTTTATCAGATGGGTATTTCCATCTGTTAGGTAACAAGTGAATGCCATCTCTGTTTTAAAGAGTGGTCAATTTAAAAGAGAGCGGTGATAAAGGTTCACAAAATATAGCAATTGATTGAATGATTGATTGATATATAGCGTCAATATTATGCCATCGAGGGCTAAAAGACAATCAGTTTACCTAACTGCTGTTTCCTGGGATCCTGAAAGGTTAACCAGTACTAGAGCACACTTCATCTCCGCCAGTTACAGACAACTTTCCCACTTGAATCTGCTCTGAGAGACAAATGATAATGAGATACAATGTCGTATATCAATCATCACGGAGACTGTTACTGGTCGGGGATTTAAACTCTCGACCCCTGGATTGATATAGTCAGACGCGTTACAGACTAAGCTAATTGGGCCCGGCTGATATTCAATAAGAGAAGGTCAATCTTCTCAATCTTAAACAAAATTTATAGTGTTCACTAAACAACTTAAAAAAATTGCGTGAAGAGAACGGAAAGTTATTAAGAAAAACAAATCAAAGAAAAAAACAAACAAAAAAGATTATATTAATAACAACTATTAAGACAAAAGCATACAAACATGGGTAGAAATTTACATATGCTTACATAATAATAACATACAGTCAAACTTGCAGTAGCGACCACTTGTTATAAGCGACCTCCTGATGTAAGCGACCACGTTAAATCCCCCCCCCCCCCCCCCACCCCCAAAACGAATTTCATTCATAATTACACATGCAATAAGCGACCACTTGCTCTCTGCGACCAGCGACCGCTTAAAATCCATCAAATTTCAACAAATATCTTTTACCATACGACCACGAATACACGAGGTGTGAAATTTCAGCATCATGTTTTGTTAGCCTGGTTAAATAAGGCGTGAATGGACAGCTTTTTTTATTATTTTGATTTCTGATCTGCTGTCCATAACGTCTCGGGAGACGCAAAATAAAAATCTTTAAAAGGGTCTATAGAGACGTGCAATATGTCGTCGCACTACATGTTTTGTGTATGATTGTGTTACCGGTTTTCGATCACTTAATAATCGCTGCCAAAATACTTCAATGCAAAACGGATTTTGACACTAAATGCTTGCATACAACGTTAAAATAACTATCAAATAATTATTTTCTACCAAAACAATTACAAATACATGCCCATTGACTTCACCATTCACGTTAGATCATGGTGACCGTGTATACGTTCAATAGAATGGCGATACCTGATATCGAGCACATGATAGGATGATGTAATGTGTCAAACTAAAGTGACACATGGCTTCAAAAGCACAAATAAATGAAAGTAGAGAAAACTGCATTACCTTTAACATGAATAAATATTTCTCAATAGGTTAATTTCATCATAATATCAATTAACTTAACAGCATGAGGTTTTTTTAAAAAAAATACTTTTTATTTTTTTTTTAAAATCATAATAACCAAATAAAAACACTGATTTAAAATATATATATCTTCTTTTTTATTTGCTACTTTATTATTTATTCTTTATATAACCACCTCTTCTTATCCACTTCTTATAACAAACCTTTTCAACTGTTTGCTTGTTTTTATTCTACATTTAAATGTGGTCCTGTAATAATTTCAATCTCATTCTTAAAAAAAAATCTGTAACAAGGTCACTCGTCCGGAACCTCGATAATTTCTGACATGCACAAGCGAAATATTTTATAACTTTCGACCGCGATATTCGTAATTATGGGAAGTGATCGATTTCAGGTGACGCTCGAAAACAGCAATCGTAAAACATTGGGTATTTCCATATCCTCCGTAGAATACACCTCGTGTATAGCTCTAGAATACACCAACGCGAATCGCCTGTGTTACAAGTCTGTGTTCATTCGCGTGAAAGTAACAAATAATGTATCCGTCATTAAGTTGATTATATATGGCGTTGTTATATCGATTTTTTTATTTATACTCGACATGGGTCATATTTATAAGGAAATTTAAAATATCAGTCTTGATTAACAAACGTTTATATTTTCAACGTACATGTATATAAACAGGAGGCATAAGGGGGCCGCCATTTTATTTTATCATGTGACTGAAAGTATTTCCAAAATGGCGCCTTATTATGTCAGAGGTCTATTGCGTAGCATAAAGGCCGAGGTGATCAGATTGTCGAAAACAGGTTACGGCATTTGTCACGTGTAAAATTGTTGCTCTCCCAGGTAACATGCTAAAAATAACCCGAGGCCAAATACTGCAGTGTTTTAACCCCAATTATATATCAACGTTTGATCATTGTTCGGGTAGAATAAATTGAAATGTGCTATTTGTTTTATTACGATTAAAGGATCGTCAATTACTTAAATAAAATTGGAATTAAAGATTGGACAGTTTGAGGTTAGTTTGTTTTTATTACGACAAAAAATATTCAATAGGTTTGATCGGACTTTTTGATCAGGTTAAATGGGACAATTTTCATACTGCGATATTCTATCAACGTTGCCATATTTTCAGCAAAGAGAAAATGTCTAACATTAGAACAGCGGATGAAAGCCCTAGAAATGATGGAATTATATGATGCATTATATAAGACAAAAAAAGACCAACAAAAAAACATTTTACCCCAATAAGAGTCTTAATATGTCTTAAATATGCTTAACAGGTTTAGAAAAATTGTTTAAGCCAATACACTGTCAACTATACTTTCTTGGGTAACCCAAATTTTTTTGTCAACAATAGTTAGTTTCAAAATGGCGGCTTCCGGGATAAAAACAATAAATGACTGTAGATTTTGTCTGTAAAATAATTTTGTTTATAATGTCAGCGATACATGTTGGTTGTTTGATATCAATACCATGGTTTTACAATAAGTAGATCTGTTTGATCTATATGCTCTGTTGTTATAATGCTAATATTGACCATATTTATAGCGAGTCTGTAGTGACAAAGTGGGTGGGGGTAATAAAGTTATTTAGAAAATGTTGTGGAATATTTTAACCAACGGCAATTTCAGTCAATACGCTAGCTGGAAATCCATAATTAATGTTTTAATAATTTTATAATAAATTGATGTATATTAATTTTAAATAATTATAAAATACACTGTATGGGGTTTTGTGAGAATAGCATGCTATAGAAAAAATAAAAGCAAAACAAAATAAGGCTCAAACAGCTGTTATTTATGTGCACAAACGCACAAACATTGACAAAATCAAACAAGTACAGAAACATGACTGGTGCCGTTTTGGTTTTTGACTGCACTCCATTTAAACTAATGCATCATTTGCAATATAAATTAACAACTTACTACCAATCATTGCTTCCCCTAATTATCGACTTCAGGCAATAATAACTCACAAGATAATAATAATTTTTAAGAGTATTGCAATATACATTAAAAATTATATTCAAAACATGCAGTAAGTTACTGTAACTTATGAGTGTTTTGATAACGATTTAAAGAATGTTGGCCAAGGTACGCAGTTTAGTTGGCTACAAAAATGGCTCTTAATTTGGCTCCATTTTTTTTAATTTGGCTCCAACTTTTCAAATATGGCGAAAGAAGTGGCGAAAAGAAAAAAATAGCCAGAGGAGGCCCTGAGAGACCACCTGTCTTAAGAGACCACTTTTCAGATTTCCATTTAGTGGTCTCTTAAGACAGGTTTGACTGTACATCCATTCATATTAAACTGCAGATAATAACTATAGATGGCAATATGCAATGAAATACATATTTTCAGTAAGTATCCAAAAAGGGATTGTCTTATTTATGGCTTTTATCTAGATTAGACCATAATAATTCAAATTTCATTATCATATAATGTATTTGAAGCATTTTCAATGGACAACATCAATTTTTTAAAGATTTTTATTTTACGATAAAACTCCTGACGCTGGACTACTTTAAGGTTTCTTGCGTAAACAAAGAAGCAAGGATATTTTGATGGTCAGTTTATATTATATGAACGTACGTAAAAAGAACGTCAAACATTATTTTGTTTGTGCGCGATTCAACACTCTTTACACATGTATAAAAACCAGAAAAAATTAATTTAATCCTATAATAAATTAATTGCTAGATTATCAAAATAAAAAAAAATTGTTGTTTTTTTGTTTTTTTTATAGAAAAAACATCAACATTTAAAAAAAAATCTGGACAATAATCTAGCAATTAATTTATAATGGCCTTACTGTCATATATATATATATATATATATATACCACTTGAGTAGTTTATTATTTCATCATGTATATAATTATATTACCTCACCTAAATCACAGTGGAAAAAACTAATGACAAAGAACATGTGACATTTTATTTGGTGATAAAATTGCTTATAAGCCTCTATACAGCTCTTCACATTGCAATGTATTTTATGTCAAGCTTGGAGAAGTATCATGCAATATAAAATGCCAAAAACCTTTGCCTTCATTACATTTTTATGACCAATTTCATTTTGGTGAAAGATTTTTATAATACCTTTCAAGTACTATATACCAATAAATTAACCTTCTTGAAGATTAAAAATGAAACTATTGAACTATTGGTTTTGTATTCAAGTTATTTACTCCCATCACAATTGTGATGTTACACATACTGTAGGACGCAGACCAGTATATCTGATTCGTGTTTCTTATCTTATCAAAAAGAAATGAATAAATTTACGGTAACAAATTTAGGAATATGAAACACAAATGAAATACATGCTGAATACAAGATTTACTAATAGTGTTAGGGAATAATTCTGAAATTAAAAGGTTAGTAGAAATTAAAGATAGTTACTGGTACTTCTTTTTTCAGTATTTATCCGTGATGTTTAACACCTTTTCTACACCTTACATACATGTGTTATTTATGTGGCGACCAGTTTTATCAATGGAGGACCTCAGATATATATAGCAACTTTGCCTTGTTTGTATGGTGTTATATGCAGCATCGTTATTAACAAATTTTTCAGATACGCGATGGTGTTCACTTGAGCCATTATTCTAAACGCTGCCGCACTGGAGTATCATATCGCAGATACGTGGTATGATGATACCCCACCCAGTCACATTATACTGACACCGGGCTGACAAGACCTAGAACTATCCTCTAAATGCTGAGCAGCAAGTGAGGAAGATTCTAGTACCATTTTCCTTTGGTGTGACCCAGCCGGAGATCGACCCCACAATTAATTATGCGCGCTGCATGTGCGCCGGATGCTCTTCCCCTTGAGCACTATTTCAATTTAAAAACTTTGCATTACAAACCTTATTCAATACACTGATTTTTTTACACAAAAAGGAAGACCAAGGATATTATATTACAAGGAAAAATATTGGATTTTAATTCTGTTACAACAGACATTATTGTTTAAGATATATGTACCTTAATATTCTATATGTTTACAATGTAATTTTAATAGTAAAAATCTATTTATAGACATAAAATCATGTTATGACAAACTGTAAAATTTTGTACTTCATAGAAACAAATCTAACTCTATGTATCCTGAAGAAGACCTGGAAAGGGTCGAAACTAGTTTATATTAAAACAATCAAAACCAGTTCCCCGTCAATAGTTAATTCCACTTCCAAAACCTATCAATCTAAAACATAGAAAAATTCATATGAATTCATATTTTTTTCGTACTTTTGAGTTGTTTATGCATGCCTAAATTCGGAATAGTTTGTGAATATTTTCACATTAAAATTGATTTTTCATTGTAATGATACTGTATTTCCATGTTTGTATTACCGATTACCTTTTGTTTTCATCCCCTAAAGAAGAAATTATATATTTCCGAAAGCACTTATTTTTTAAAAAAAATATGGTTGGTTGGCTAGTGAAAGTTAACAAATATGGTTGGTTGGCTGATGAAAGATTACAAACACCGTTGTCTGGCTGGTGGAAGTTTACAAATATGGTTGGTTGGTTGATGAAAGTTTACAAATATGGTTGGTTGGCTGGTGGAAGTTTACAAATATGGTTGGTTGGCAGATGAAAGTTTACAAATATGATTGGTTGGCTGATGAAAGATTACAAATACCATTGACTGGTGTCTGGCTGGTGGAAGTTTACAAATATGGTTGGTTGGCTGATGAAAGTTTACAAATATGGTTGGTTGGCTGGTGGAAGTTTACAAATATGGTTGGTTGGCTGGTGGAAGTTTACAAATATGGTTGGTTGGCAGATGAAAGTTTACAAATATGGTTGGTTGGCTGGTGGAAGTTCACAAATAGGGTTTGTTGGCTGTAACAGTGTTGGAAGTTTACAAATACGATTGGTTGACTGGTGGAAGTTTCAAGACATGTAGGGTGTTCAATAAGTTTCGGAGTAAATGGCTTTCAAACAGATGCTTATGTGATAAACTTCTGCCAAACAAAGAAGCTTTCAGACAAAGTATTTTTCTAAACAATATCAGATGAATGTGAAACTTAAAGGTTTATAACAAATATTTTCGTTCAGAAAAGACTATAACAGCTTTTCAAAAATATAGTAATGAGTAGAAAAATAAACAGCACACTTTTAAAATATGAAGTACCAGTAACAAATAATGTTGACTGCCAGATTATATAGAAAACCCTGAATATGGGTGATGAATGTTTTCTGATTTCAATGGTTTGATGGGTCTTCATTAAAATCTAGGTAAACTTTTAGTTTATACAAGAAACTGAGAGGAACTAAATATCACTATCTTCTACACACATTAAAACACCTTCTATTAATTTTTTTCAGATACGATTTCAGAAAAATCCACCAGTGCTTCCAACAATGATGGCAGGCAGTTTCCTAACTTCGTGTCATCCAGTAATTATTCTGCTTCACTTCACCAGCATGGTACCAACATTCCAAGCGAACACTCATCAAAATAGCTGCACAAGTTCTAGAACAACCCTGACATGTGATCATGACATCCCAGCAGAAATTCCTGAGGGAATCACAGATGTGATCGTCAAAGACTACATTCGTAGTAACATCACACAGCGTAAACAGGTTTTCGACAATCGCTCATGGCAGCAGATTACTAAACTAGATATCAGAGTTATTTCAAGAAGGCAATCTTTCTGTATTCACAACTATGATTTTTTTCCACTGAAAAACTTGAAGAGTCTTCGTATCGATGCAAAATATTTACAATTTGTTGAACCGTATGGATTTGCAGGTCTAAATAATCTTTCTAGTATTACTTTTGCTTCAGCATCAAACTTACGATCAGATGAATTTGCCTCAGCTCTAACAAGCCTGAAATCACCAAAGAATATCGAATCTCTCGGTCTAAATGAAATGTGTTCACAAAATGGGAAACCGTTCGTTTGGAATAAAACATTTATGGAAATGCTGATGACTAAAAGTATAAAAAGACTAAAACTTAGTAACACTTTTATCATCATTCAGGATTATGCAGTCATTGGTTCTATATACCCTTTACAATCTCTAGATGTTTCAAACTCGACAATAATTGGAACACTCAGCTTGTCCTCAAAGACAGCTAAAAAAAGTCATTTAATTCCTTTGTCTTTGCAGAATGTTAAATCTTTGAATCTGAGTGGAATACATATGCGACTCTTTCCTACAAGAGATTATGATATAAGAAACACTGCAATCTCAAATGCAAGAGTGTTGGACCTTCTCCAAGTGTTAAATTTAGAATCACTTGACATAAGTAATATTAATACTGGCAAACTATCCTTTAACAATGTATTGGCAGATATTAGTGACTATAAGATAAGTTTGAAAAATATATATTGCAGAAATAACCGTTTAGAGGTGTTAAATGTAGCATGCCACTGGCCAAGCTCAGTTGAAGTTTTAAAGATTGATTTATCCTCCAATGGTATGAGATATCTTTCTCCAAAATTTCTAGCTGAGGTAACCACTCTGGAAACATTGCTTTTGGCCAATAATGTTCTATTCACAATGGAACACTATCCTGAGTTTGAGGATATACTGACAACATTTACACAACTTGCACATTTGGACATGGCTTACAACAGGCTCGGGCGGATACCATACAACATGTTTTTGAACAATAAAGAACTCAAAACTCTAAAGTTAAATGGAAATCATTTAGAAACAATAAAATTTAAGACAAAACATTTACAGATGCTGGATAATTTAGACCTACGAGACAACAAAATTAAGTATGTGGATGGCCATACACTTGCTGAGCTTCAACCATTAGTTCAGTTACAGATCAATGTCTCTAAATCCTTCCCTATTAATTTCCATGGTAACCACATCGAATGTTCTTGTAAAAGTTTAGATTTTATAATTTGGCTTGCATCTCCAATCTTCAAATTTGCTCAACATGAAAATTATAGCTGTAACATTGAAGGTAACATCATCCCTATTGACCAGGAAGCCATTGTTGAATCTAGGTACCTTTGTAAGAGAGCTGCAATCAAAGCTGCCATATCTGCTACTGCATTCATAGCTTTGGCTGTTACCATTGTCCTGGCTTATATAACCTTACAAAGGATCAGAAAGAGAAAACAAAAAAATGATATCAGGATTTTTTTGGACGATTTTGAAAACCAAAGACTTGATGAAAAATATTTATTGTTTTTATCATACTGCAGTCTTGATAGCGAAATGATTATAAGAACTATTCATAATCATCTTGACAAAACATTAAAAGAGATGGTCGGTTTTGAAAACAACATTATCTGCCATGGAGATGTTCATTTTAAACCAGGATTTTCGATCATTTGTGAAATCATGAGATGTATTTCTGATAGTGCCATTGTAATTTTCGTAGTTTCACGTGCATTTTGTGCGAGTGACTGGTGTCGTATGGAAGTGAAAGAAGCTTATGAACAAGACAAGCCCATAATTCTGATCTTCATAGAAAACGTTGATGAGAACCTCATGCCATCATATTTACAAACCATTTTCCACAGAAACACTCGGGTAAATTATAAACCAGATATTAACGGTGAGCACAGGCTGGTTCCCAGCTGGCAAAGTGTCTGCGAGTCGGTCATAATTCTGGCCAGAACAAATCATGAGCAACAGAAAGAGGACCAGTTGAGACTTGGACTCCAGGGGCAAACATGTATCGAAGACTAATTGGCCAAAATTCTTATATTGCACATTAAACCTAAACATGTCAGGCTTTTATTATTAATATTATCATTTTATCGCCATGGATTGATTTTCACCAGCGTTATCTTAGCTTAATTATTACTTAAAATGTAAGTGCAAACTTTAAGTGGTAATATATTTCTCATAAAGAGGTTATATATGGCAATACAAAGGCAGTTCTATTGGTGGAGTGAAACCTCAGAATGACTCTGAATAAAACCACTGTCCATTCACAAGCAACTGGCAAACTTTCTCACATAAAGGTTTTGGACCAAGTTTCAGTTGAATCACAGACCTCAGTGGTGAGAGGTAAGTGATCTTGGGACAGTGCTTTGGACCCCTTGGCAATTGGGGACCCTTCACAACAGAGACTTAGAAAATATCCCATAAGCAGGTTATCATTTTCTTACATTCAATTATGCAACAAGAAATAATGAAAGTTAACTTTTTTTGTGTGATTCACACATGCATAATATTCTCTCGAAGTCAGTTCCTTTACAACTTTACCATACAAATAGGATAGTTTTGATGGTTAATTGTAAAAAAATGATGTATCTTTGTTTATTTATTGATGAAGATAAGATAGTTCTGCATTGAACCTTCAAATATGTTCCAATGTAGTGAATATTGTACTATATCACAGATTTACAACATGCTGGCTATATGACACATTAACACATCACACGGTTTTAGTTTGTTACCTTTCTGCGACACGAGTACATTGGCAAAGGTGACTCATCTAGAGTTAGTCCCTAACAAAAATGTGGAAAGGATATATTTAGCAAAATTTTCATGCAATAAAATCCCTTTTTTCCTTATGCATAACATTACACATGCATAAATACTAGGAAAAAAATAAATGTCTACAAATAATATCTACAATCACCACAATTTATTAAATTAGTGTCAAAATTTATATCAATATTTATTCAATATACAAAAATAATCTTGTGCATTATTTACAATATTTGAATATTCAATTTTCTATTTATGTTATCACTTGATTTAACTAATAAAATGCAATGTCAAAAATAAAATTGAAATTATTCAACATTTACTCATTACCATACATATTTTATTATAATTATGATTTATAGATAAATGAATTCTGATTGGTCAGAATGATCCCTGATTGAACAAAATTCTATATAATATGATATTTAAATTTTTTGCAAAACTGCATATGGTAAAATTACGATTCACCACAGTTACTAAATGTAGCCGGTGGGAATTAGCCAAACACTACGATGGAAACTGAGATGTTCCGATGTGGCGTTGTTTACAAATGGCTACAACAGGAGATTCGCATTCGATTTAAGCAAAATTATTGACAATAAAAATGCGGATATGATAAAAAAGGCAACTGTTCAGTCAGTTAATATATTTTGTCATTATTTATGATAGAATGATTGGATGATCAGTTTAAGATCTAATCAAAAGTGCGGTTAGACGAGACACTGGCAAAATTTTACACCAAAGCAAGGAAACAGAATGGGGACGTATATTATGACTTTATTGTTTACTAGTGTTGACAGTTGATCTTACTTGTTAATGACTAAAGTTAACACTGTTGAAAAACATAAATATTGACCTTCGGCCTCGATCAATATTAATTTCTGACGGACAGCATCATAAAATAGCACAGCTGAGAAGTCCATAATTGTATATGTTGCCATTCTTTTGTTCAATTTGTTTTATTACATAAAATGTCCAGTAACATGCTCTTGTGTTCTTTTATAATTTTACTTAAAATAAATGAAATTGATTATACATTTAAAAATAACTAAAAATAAAATAGATTATACCTTTAAAATAAAAAAATAAATATATAAAATAAATTGAATGAAAATTTGGTTTTCTTATAATGTAAAACTATATGAACTAAATTAACTAAAAAGCATATACAGTATAACTAATTTTCACACTGCTATTTTATATCTTCCATCTATAGCAAGGACTTATAAAATTATGGATAGATAAGAAACTTGCATCTCCTCACTTAATGTTGATGAAAAAGCTTGGGAAAGATTAATTACTTGTAATCTAATTATTTTTAACAGTGAAATTATCAAAAATAGCTGATTAATCTCAATATCTCATCAAAAAAGCATGAAATAAAAGCACGTCACACTTATTATTTTGTTATTTGTTCTGGCGGTTACCTTTCTACGAGCAGCGTAAGGTAATGGCGACTCCAGCTCCCTAGTTAACACCTAGTATAAATAACGTGATATTTTATGTTTTCATGATATTTCATGTGATATATCCAAGGATATTACAGATTTTGAAATAACACGAATAACAATATAAAAATTAAAGTGTTTTTTTTATAAAAGAACAAACTGAAAATTAATATTATATAAAGTAATTAGCAGCAAAGATCTTAAAGGGCGTATATAAAGGGAAATTTCAAAATTTTAAAAATATATCACACATATATATACTACTTTCCCAAAATGATATCTATTTAAACATGCCAAAATAATATATTGAAAAAGGGTTTCCTAACTTGGGCTACGTGCCTAGGTTAGACTGAAATAAATTTCCCCGCTTAACCCATTTCTCCATAGATATGTGTTTTCCCGCACCAATCACAGAAGGCCTTTGAAAACAGTGCAGGAAGAGTTCAGATTGCTTGTAACTAGCAATCTGAACACTTCCTGCACTGTTTTCCACTCTGTCAGTTCATATAAACATAATTCACCCATTGCTGATATGTGGTGAATTAATGCTTTCAATCTGAAAGAGTCCAAGAAAATGCTTATGGAGCAAAGGGTTAAAATTGCATCATATTTTGTAGCATGTCAAAATCAATGTGTCAAGCAGGTGCATTGTGATGATGCATCAGGTTATGAGGAAATATTTAATTTATCATTTGTATTATATTATGATTGTGTAGTAGTTATACTTCATATTTTGCATCATTAGTTTAGTTGAAAAAATCTTTTTGATTGTGAAATATATCACATTCGAAATCTTTCTGGGTAGAACAAGTACTAAGCATATGCAGATATAATGTTTAATATGCTCAAGGATACCATACATAGCCATGGTGGAGGACCGAACACACAACCCTCTGACCCTGGGTCTGAATAAATGATGAGTAAATGATTTTGCAATATTAAAGGTATGTCTAGCAATAATAAGGTGATATTCTATTATCTTGATGATGTGCATTAACAATTAGAAAAGATTTTATATCTCTACATCGAGTTATGTTTAGCAATTTTATAGTAGATTCCATGCTTTGCAACAAGTTTAGCATGAGATATTAAAATTACCATTTTTCGTCTTTAGTAATATGTGTCTATTTTATAGCCATTTTTCATTTGTCAATTGTTACTTCTTTAAACAAGACACACCAATATTGCAAGTCCCCTACCGGTTTACCAATTTTGTTTCCACACATGGATAAATAAAAAATCAGTTACTGACACTATTTGCATAAATTAAACACTGAATTCGAATAAATTGCTGACATCATTTGCATATGTTGCTGATGTCATTTTCATAAATTGCACACAACATCTCAATTAACTGCTGACATCATTTGCATAAGTTGCTGACATTATTCAAATAAACTGCTGACATCATAAATTTTGCATAAGTTGCAAACATCATTTGAATAAGTTGATGATATTTTTTGCACAGATTTTATACAAAAACTTATTGACATTATAATCATAAATTGCTGATACCATTTGCATAAGTTGCACACAGCATTTTACTAAACTGTGTTCACATCCCTAGCATAAATTGCATACAACATCTGAATAAACTAGTGAAATCATTTCCATCAGTTGCTGACATTATTTGCATAAGTTGCTAACAACAGTTGCTGACAAGCAATGCCAGGCCCATTTAACTAATTCGGTATAGTGTCTGACAAATGAATATGAAATTTTATTTTACACCCGCATAAATTCAACCAATAGATTTCTTTCTTTTCTACCACATGGTGACTCAATATATATGAGAACTGGATTACAATCCATACAAACATAGCAATTATCATAGCTTTAAGCACTTTTCATTTATATCTGTGACCTAGAATCTATAAGCAGATCAAAAGCTGTACTTTTTCTACATGCATATCCATAGAAAAAAAAAAAGTCCTCAAACTCCAACTTTACTACATTACAAGAGCTTTTTAATCCCAATGACATTAGTGAAACAACTGTGGCAAATCATGCTCTAAGTCTTCCTGGTTAGAACCAGTACTAAGTATATGCGGAAAAAGTATCTTGCTTAAAGACACCACACATAGCCATGACAGAGGATTGAACCCATGACCCTCTTATCGTGGGTTCGGTGCTCTGTCACTAGACTACATGCTCCACTCACATTGTAAACTAAGTCATAAAAGATTTTGAAATTATAAACTTAATGATAAAAACAAAATGATCCACATGAAGGGTTAATATTCAATAGAGTTGTTTCCCTTACGTGAACAAGTCATTTGATAATCTCCAATGTCTGACAGTTTTACTTTTGATTTTACAACATATTCACTATATTTCAAACATGTTTATATCACAAAGTAAATGATGCAGTATTTTTTCTGCTGTGTTGTCAAACAGAATTCAATATTGCACTCAGCAGCAGTAAATAATATTTTAACATTCATCTTAACTTATTATATCAATTTCATCCCATTCTGTAATGGATATAAACTGAAAATAATTATATAGAATTTTGTAAATGTCTCAATTGTTTAAATCTACAAGAACAGGAAACATTAATAGACATGTGTCAATATCTTCAAACCAAAATGTATTAAAATTTGGATATCAAAATGATTATTGGAAAAGTTAAAAGAGAGTTTGGAAAAAAAAAAGATTACCCAGTGACCGATCACTGAGTGACTTTTAGCAAAGACCCAACCTACAATTCTTCAAACTAATAGTCAACAACCATTTGCCACAAACACTACAGTGGTGAAATACAGAGGTCAAGTCTGGACATGCCAAAAAGTGCAATATAAACAACAACAAAGACATGGTGTCTGTCTATCACCTGATGTGCATTCATTACCTTATGATACATTATGGGCACTCCATGGTGTTTCTGGAACACTTTCCCCTATGTATACATAATTAAACTGTAATGTCATAATACTCTGATGTCATAAATGTGTTACACAGTGTGTTGCCATTATGTTTTTTTTCCAAGTATACTTTCCCCTATGTATACATAATAATACTGTAATGTCATAAATGTGTTACACAATGTGTTGCCATTATCGGGTGTTCCAAGTATACTTTCCCCTATGTATACATAGTAATACTGTAATGTCATAATTGTGTAACACAGTGTGTTGCCATTATTGGGAGTTCCAAGTATTCTTTTCCCTACGTATACATAATGATACTTCAATGTCATAATTGTGTAACACAATGTGTTGCCATTATTGGTTGTTCCAAGCATACTTTCCCCTATGTATGCATAATAATACTGCGATGTCATAATTGTGTAACACAGTGTGTTGCCATTATGGGTTGTTCCAAGCATTCTTTCCCGTACGTATACATAATAATACTGTAATGTCATAATTGTGTTACACAGTGTGTTGACCATATGAGTTTTTCCAAGTATACTTTCCCCTATGTGTACATAATAATACTTTAATGGCATTATTGTGTAACATAGTGTGTTGTCAATATGGGGTGTTCAAAGTATACTTTCGACTATGCATGTAATTATAATAATACTTAAATGTCGTAAATGTGTTACACAGTGTGTTGCCATTATGGGGGTTGTTCCAAGTATACTTTCCCCTATGTATACATACTAATACTGTAATGTCATGGAAGTATTACACAATGTGTTGTCCTTATATTCAAAGTATACTTTCCCCTATTCATACATTCCAATACATTAATGTTATAACTGCATTAGCAGTTGTGTTTCCATTAATGGGTGTTTCCATAATGAATTCAAGAACACTAACATGTGAGATGATATTTAATCATAATTACAAATATAGTGACAAGTTCACATAAAATGTGTTACACAACTGCATATATACACTGTCCGTACTGAAGCCACTTTTAATGTCAACCAAGTTGAACAAGAACTAGCCTGGTTAATTAGTCAAGTACATTGCTACATAATTATATACAAATACCATATTTAATATGATTGTTGATTTACAAATAGAAGTGGTAACATGTCAGAAATATTAAAATAATTGTTATATGGTGTTAAGCGTCGCTTTCAACAATTTTTCAGTCATATCGCGACGGTGTCTACTTGAGACAGTATTCTGAGCGCTGTCACACTGGAGTATCATGCCGCAGACACATGGTATGATACCCCACCCAGTCACATTATACTGACACCGGGCCGACCAGACCTAGAACTCTCCTCTAAATGCTGAGCTTCTAGTACCATTTTTAAAGTCTTTGGTATGACCCGGCCGGGGATTGAACCCACGACCTTCCGCATGCAAGGCGGACGCTCTACCACTAAACCATGTCTATATTAAAATAAGAAAAAAACTGATGGAAGCTTCTCTGATGCCAGTACAGTGTCTAAATTACTTCAGAACCATACATGTATGTTATTGGTTATCCATGCACATTTATGGTATACATATTAAATATGAAGGTTTATGGCAGACAATCTATCAATAAATCCCTAATGAACTCTTACAATTGTACAAAAATGTTTGTATGTATCAAACCAGATGTTTAAAAAACTCATTCCTCATTGGTAAATAATGTGGTCATGGTCAAAGTGACACTTGTGGAATAAACAATATGGTCAAAGTGACACTTGTGAAATAAACAATATGGTCAAACTTTAAAACATCACTCGAAATAAATACTGGTGCCAAAATTAGTAAACTACAGTAAAACTGATGATTATGTTGATGAAGAAAATAACAATGATGATGAAGATGTTGATGACTGTTATACATAATAATGTTGACAATACTGTTGATGATGATTTATGCTAATTAACAATGTTGATGATGATAATATTGATGTTGCTGCTGCTGTGATGATGATGATGCTACTACTGCTGCTGATGATGTTTATGGTAATGATGATATTAGCAATGATGACCATTATAACAAAAATAATAATAATATATAATGATGATGATAATAATGTAGAAACATTTTAAACAGACAAGACAGCAGGGTGGTGTCTTTGGAGGTGGTGATGACAATAATGAATATGACTGATCGAATGATTGATCTGCTTATTGTGTAATGTTTTATGACAGTTCTGATAATGCAGAATGAATGACAGATGTAATAGTACCCAAAACAATTAACAAATTAATAATATATTTGTAAAAATGAACAACAATATAAGAATAAGACTAGCAGACCCCAAACAAAGACCTAGAAAATCAATTTCAGTCTTTATGGAAATTATCATTAAATTTAGTTTGAGAATGTGTTGTTTACCTAATATTAATTTTACTCATTACATTACATCCAAAACTATTTGTGATCACTGACATAAAAGTTTGACATCTAGGATATTCTGAAGAACAGTAAAAGATTGACCAAATATATTGCTTGCTTTTATATACAGTCAAACCTGTGTAAGCAACCACCTCTATTTAGCAGCCATATGTCTTTAGCAGCAACATTTGCTTTTTCCTATTTCTATGCTTACAGAGCAAATTAACCTGTGTTAGGCAACAACCTGTCTTAAGAGGTCACTTCTGATCCTTCCCATGACTTGCTGCTTAAGACAGGTTTGACTGTATAGTGTAGAGATAAAAATTTCATTTACTTGTATCAGTAATATCAAATATGGTATTTTTGTTGACCCTGATTTCTGACCTTGATCTTTATGGTATTATACCTCACACCACAGCTCTATTTATAAAGATAGCTTTCAAATGTCACATAGAAAATAAAATCCAAAGTACAGATGTACAGGAGCATGATACTGTTTGGTCAGTGATAAAAATAATGAAATGAAGCAAAGACAAATTGCGGTGGGATTGAAGCACTCAAAACTATAATATTTAGTCTAAATTGTGAATACCTGTACCTCTTTTATAGATGGAAATATTCTATCTATGTGTCCCTTGGCCTTTATAGAAAATAACATTTGAAGAAAGATTATATAACAGAGAAGCCTTGTTTTAAACTTATCTATTTTACAAAGATTGTGAAATATTAACTTGTAAACATCTCACTCGACGTCTTCCTAGGTAGAACAACCAGTACTAAGTCTATGTGGATAAATTATTTTATAGAAGGACACAACACATGGCTACCATGAGAACGAAGCCCATGACCCTTCAACCCTGGGTGCGAGGCTTCATCAAAAGACAGCGGGCTCTGTGGTAAAGTCTTTAAAGTAATGAATTGTCATGTTAAGTTTATTTACTTCTGTATAAAAATATTTTAACTATGTGTATAATACAGAAATAAACCTGTTTAAACTATTTTTTTAATAGATATTGAACATTTTTGCGATGGAATTTTAGTTTGAATTTCTTGCTAACAAACATGATAAGATAAAAATCTCCAAGTGAAGAAATTCTGATTCTCAAGTTGTTAAATTGTCTTTTCTACACGAATGTGTATATACAGTAGTGTTAATATAGCCATTTTTGTTGTTGAAATATCTTAAATTTTTTAAAATGTAACTTACCGTGTCACACTACATGAATATTTAAAAAAGATATAAACTTTTGCAATACCTTGGTTCTGATCTCTTTGGCATGACTGTCAATTTGCTTTATTAATTCTTGCTGGGTCAGTTTACTGCGAGTGAGAGTCAACGTCTGAAATGATTAAATTTTAGTAAAATTTTAGAATCAAATTGTGGATACGTTTTCCACATATCATATAAATAATTAATACATAACTCTTTACACACAATTAAAGATGGTGTGGTTTGCGTTGCTTTCAACAATTTTTCATATCATGATGATGTCTACCGGTACTTGAGACATTATTCTAAGCACTGCCACACTGGAGTATCAAACCTGCAACAGACACATGGTATGATATCCTGCAGAGTCACATTATACTGACACCAGGCCGACAAGACCTAAAACTATCCTTTAAATGCTGAGTACCAAACAAGGAAACTTCAATACCATTTTTCAAGTGTTTGGTATGACCCGGCCAGGGATGAACCCACAACATTCCACATGCAAGGCGAACACTCTGCCACTAGACCTTTAGTAAAGGTAACCATAATAAAAGCAAACAGCCAAACACACAAATAAGAAGTGTACTACCTCAAGTAAATCAGTTGAGATTTTCAAAATAAGTCCCTTAAACAAATAGCACAACAAAATGATATATGTACCAAACTCCTGAGTTATGTGATAAAAAAGAATCTTACATTCAGGCTCATTTATTATTTGTTGGCAAAAATGAACTGATGCTGAGCACAGCCTGATAAAATATATTTTTGTCAACTCATTTAAATTCAATAATAAACGAACACTCATGTAAGATCCTCTATTTATCAAGTCCCTATAAAACACCAGTAAATCTTTAGATTAATGCCCCAGCTTTCCGGCCTCTACTTTTGGATTTCTGTTAAAGAGGCCAACTTATACAAGACAGTGAGTGTGGAATTTTAAACCTGAAAAATACTATTAGAGACACGGTCAAATATGACAACAATACCTTCCACTGTATAAACTCATAGCTGTGAGGGTCATGTGATGCAGGAAGGCCAATTTTGATCTTCTTCACATCATGCCAGTCTGAAATGTTTGCAAGTCAAAATAGAATTATAAAGTAAGAGCACATTAGAGATACATAATAGAATCAAAATGATCTCGTCATCCACAGGGTACAAGCAGATATCATACCATCTAGTTGACTGTTTATAAATGTATGCTTTATTTATCAATTCTGTTTTTTTTTCTATTCAGAATTTATATCAGTAATTCAGTATACTTTGTTTGAATATATGAGTTTAGTGGTCTTTTATTGTCATCAAGGGCTAGTGGAGTTATCCTAACAACTCTTTCCTGGGATTCTGGGAAGGTTAACCAGTACTGACGAGCACTCTGCATCTCTGCAAGTAACTGATAACTTCCCCACTTGAAACAGCCGTGAGAGACCAAACAAATGACAATGTGATGCAATAGCAATCATCGCGGAGATTTTGGTCGAGCAGGGATTTAAACTCACAAGCCCTGGATTGATAGTCAGACGTGCTACTGACTGAGCTAACAGGACCTGGCTTGCCAGTCAAAATAGAATGAAGTATGAGCACATTAGAGATCTATAATAGATCCAAAATGAACACTTCATCTACAGTGTACAACTAGATATCATATCTAGCAGATAATTAATAAATGTATGCTTTACTCATTAATTCTGGTTTCTTCTATTCAAAATTTAAATCAGTATATATATATATTTTATCAATATAAATTAAATAAAAAATAACTGCTTTGGCAGTCTTTGCGATCATCAAGAATTTTAGATGAATGTTGCAACATTTTAAAATTTCATTTATTTTTTCATTACTATGTAGTGCATACATATTTGTTACTTAAATTAACACAAATCTAGTTTTCTATGTCAAATTAATTAGTCTGGACGTGGAGTGTCAGACCAAGATCTAAGAATTATGATTGTATTGTGTCCTGTTTCAAGACACTAAATCGGCATTTGGTGTGGTACTGGTCATTTTAAGCTCAGTTGACTAAAGCTCTATATGAGCTGAGCTTTATCTATCATTCTTTATAGATCTGTCTTCTGTTTATCAACAATTACATCTCTCTAAAATGTCCACCATAGGAATAAGAGCTCAAGCCAAATAATTTGATGATTATATAACTACTGTGTAATAACTATTGTGCAAGTTCAGTTAAGATCAACTGATGAATGCTGGTATTAAGAATGCATATAGGTTCAAATAAAGCAGTTTTTTTTTTTTATACTTATTTATTTTACTTTGATCGGGGTTGGTGGTTTTATAATATTAAGCTTATATGAATATAATATAAATGTCTATATGAAAAGATTTAATATAGACATTGATATTAAGCTTATATCTTGACATTCTACAATGCTATTTCATACATGAAACTAGATAGAGTTTGGTACTTTTTTAATGCCCACGCTATTTGAAGAATGGTGAAAGGATCTGAAGCGTTACCTCTGTTCATTCGTGCATCAGTGTCAGTGTCAATTTGGTTTCCAATGAATAATATTTGAAAGAGTCTATGTATTTAACTAATAGTTGATTTAAAGTTTAAACTTATTTATTTTACTTCGATTGTGCAACAAGTTTTTACAACTTAGACAAATCACACTCGAAGTCTTCCTTGGTAGAACCAGTACTACGCATTATACAGATAAAGTACCTTGCTCAAGAACACCACACATGTCCAAATTTTGGTAATGCATTGAGTGCCATAACTCAGAATTAATTATTCTATTTCGCTAGTTCGCTAGCCTGTGTAAATATGCTGAAGGCCAAGATAAAAATGCCGGTTCTAGAGTATAACCTAAACATCAATGATGGACAGACACACACAATGATCAAATAGATTAAAACAAGGGTGGGAAAAAGAACTCCAATGGATATTTGAATTTTTTGAAACTTAAAAACAATATATATCAATACTTACATCTCTTGTACGACTTCTCGTAGTCAAATATCAACTCAGACAGAGACTGCAATTAGAAAGACAAGCTTACAGTATAAATTTGATAATTATATCATACAGTTTCACCAGAATCATAATTGTACGTAGATATCAAAGTCAACACTAAAGATTGAACCTCAGACATGTCCTGGATATATCCTACATGCACACCACAGGGTCACTAATACAGCCTGGGTTCTGATACCAATCCCCGACCATTGTGACAGGATAAGGGGACCACCATATTAGACAACGCTGAACGGTTTCCTCTCACTCGTGAACTTAACAACACTATCATCCATATTACATAAAGCAGAACATTCTTTTGATAGAAATCAGACATGCAATCTCCTCTCACTTAATACATAATGTCAGTCTCCAAGTTTTTCCTTATTGAAACTATTCACACTAAAGTCAGATCTTGGTTATCTAAAATTATTGATCCATGTCGCTAGATGTATAGACAAAATTCTGTTGTTTTTTTAATAAGTTTTAACACCATTTTTGACACATTACATGTTATATATACAGTCAAACCTGTGTTAGTAGTCACCTCTAGTAAGCAATCACTTGTCTTAAGCAGCCAGATTTTCTTTTAATCATGTTTATAATTTAAGATAAAATCAACCTGTATTTAGCGGCAACCTGCCTTTAGGTCGTATTTGCTATTTCCCTTGAGTGGCTGCTTAAGACAGGTTTTACTGTAACATCAATTATAAATGATGGAGTAAGAAAACCTAAGAATAAAATGAATCTGAATACAACACAAGTAACCCAATTGCAATACTGAATCAAACCTGTGTAAAAGGTCACCTCTATTGAGCAGCCACTTGTCTTAACCAGTCACATTTGTTTTTTCCAATTTCTTTGCAATCAGAGCAAAGAAACCTGTATTAAGCAACAATCTATCTTAAAAAGCCATTTTTGGTTCTTCCCTTGACTAGCTGCTTAAGATAAGTTATATTTTTAACCATGACATTATTTCTTTATCATAACTTACTTTGAAGACTAGAGGTTTATACATCAGATCATCTCTGCGACTCATCCCCAGGGCGCCATACCGTCCACCATGGTATATACCCAGTACGACATGACGATGCACATTACCATTAAATGCTGTTTTGAAGCTGACTGGATAACGCTCAACTCCCAACATGCCATTGGTGAGAAAACTTACAGTAATGTTAAGAATTTAAAAATATAAAAGCATGTAAACATAAAATACAAATCTGATAGAAAACAAACTTATGCACTGTTAATAACACTGAGTACCTGTAAATGGTAACAGATGATTTGTAATTTTATTTTTTTTTAAAGATTTTCTATTCTTACTGTATGTGCTTTGAGTACACACAATATTGATGTACATGATCAACTCTTTTTTGTTATATTTACTTTAACCATTTTTGAAAAATGCTAATAAGTCACAGGTGACCAATTAGAAATTTTACTCCGTGTATGTAGAAGTAGAAGTGGATTTCAGGCACGAAACTAAAAAAATGCATCTCAGGGATAAACGTGATCACGGTCCATTACAGAGTTTCGACGACAAATGTTTTTAAAAAAAAATGTTCAAATACATGTCTAGATCAATGGCAAACATTTAGGATGACAAGCAATTTTCTATAAAAAAAAAGCTACAGAAATTGACAACTATTTGTATCTGCAGAAAGGATACATTCCAAGAATTATAGCTTCAAGACATTTGATTGGCAATGATTCTCGGATCATGTCCTTTGCGACCTCCATCAGCCTGCAAGTAATCAAAAAGTAGAAACATGTGAAAGAATTAACAAAAAGTCCCATACTTTTTACACAGTAAAATTTACACACGAAATAATGAATAATATGAAATAACTAGAAGATATTCTGTTTAATACAATGGTCATACCGGCATTACCTCACACAAGTTTCAAATGTCTGATAGGAATACAGGCAAGCAATCTTACATTGAGTATTAGCATTGAAATTAAAATTAAAGGGTAAAACTGGCCTTTGGCAATTTCAGCCTTTTAAGTGAAATTTTGTATACATGACAAGACTAATGATTTTAACAGTTTTAATACAATATTATATTAATTATACATTTGGTTCTAGAGGGAGGGCTTTTGCCTCTCTAGGATAAATTTCCTTTGTTCTGGGGGCATTTAAGGAGATATAATGGTGCAAATATTTTTTTAAAAATGTGCAAGCCAAGGTGTGGTGTAAATACAGCTGCGTCACTATCAATCGGTAGTACGCCTGACTTTCAATCCAGGGATCTTGGACCACTCAGGCACAGAGTACCCCAATTTTAATAATAGATTGCATTTAACATCAAAACAGGAGTTACACTTATATAAATGATGTTTATAACTGAGCGTAGACGAAACTTACCCAGATATAGGACGATTTTTCTTTATTTCAAAGAACTGTGTACCTGTATGATTATATCTGAATTGTTGTTAAGGAAGTCAATATTCTGATAAATAACATTATATACAGCAAGGTGCTATGAAAAAAGGTATGCCATCCTTTGTAGGTGATAATGTAAAGCCGATGGCTGGAGAAATGTAAAATATCTTACTGAACTTCCACGTGTATGTGAACCAGTGGTTTTAAATGCATGTAAATGAGGTTTACCTAGCCTAGTAACCACAATGCCTGTAAATGAGGTTTACCTAGCCTAGTACCCACAATGCCTACCTAGCCTAGTAACCAAAATGCCTGTAAATGAGGCTTACCTAGCCTAGTACCCACAATGCCTGTAAATTAGGCTTACCTAGCCTAGTAACCAAAATGCCTGTAAATGAGGCTTACCTAGCCTAGTACCCACAATGCCTGTAAATGAGGCTTACCTAGCCTAGTAACCACAGTGCCTGTAAATGAGGCTTACCTAGCCTAGTACCCACAATGCATCTCAACTTGAGTTTATGCTTAAGCTCAAATCTTAAAACTGCTTAATGAGAAAACTTGTAGGAAATATTTGTACAATGTCTTTTGAATGTCTCACAGATAAAGGTGATGCATTTCAATGTTATAATTAAGTATGCTTTTCAAAATACTTACATGTAATAGTTTTATTTAAATTTGAGTGCAAGGTCCCTAAAAGGGGTTTGGAAGTAATGAAATAGAAATAAGACTTGCCAATCATGTCATTTGACTATTCCATTATTTGAAGGAGTGTAAATAGAAATTATAACTGAGAACAAAAGAGTGCTGAAAGCTAAAATAAAGGAAGTACTTAATGTTGTTAATTTTTTCAACTTCTGTAAAAACTACATTCCCTACCTCAACTTTCAAATGCAATATCAATTTTAACAAAAGCAAATGCACCACCTCCCCTACCTTTCAACCATCCCCCCCCCCCCCCCCCCCCACACTCCCCCTTAACTCCAATATTTTATTATTTTATTCCACTATATTTCTACTAAAAAAATGTGTGCCCATCAAGATTTTGTGATATGCTACCTAAGTCTGTCCCCCTCTAAACTGAAATCCTAGTTCTGTTCCTGAATATAAACACAGAAGTTGTTGCTCTAACGTCCATTTATCAAGAAGTTATTAACAGAATTGATATACTGAATGAGAGATTTAACAGATTATATATGGCGTATTCAGTTTTATTGGTGGAGGGAACACTCAAAATGAATCTGAATAGAACCGACCTCCTTCCAAAAGTAACTGGCAAACTTTATCACATGAAGTTTTTTTACCAAGCTGGCAGGAACCAATGACCTCAGTAAGAAAGTGGTTGTTAGACTTTAGCTAGGTATATTGAAGTGTCAAAATTATTCTCAATAAATAAAGTCATATTCACTTCAGTATATTATTTACATAAACTACAGTCAAACCTGTATTAATGGTCACCTCTATTAAGAAGCCACTTGACTTAAGCAGCCACATTTGTTATTTCCCATTTATATGCTTTCAGAGCAAATTAACCTGCATTAAACAACAACCTGTCTTAAAAGGTCATTTTTGCTCCTTCCCTTAACTGGCTGCTCAAGACAGGTTTGACTGTAACATGTACTGGTATACACAATAGCATTTTTCTTTCTTCTTTCAAAGTAACACATTTTGTAATATATTGACTTTTATTTAAGAATTTCAGTACGGTAAATATCAATCATTACAATAAACAATAATCAGAATATGTTTATTATAATGAGAAATATCTTTACAGATTCAGCATCAAAAGAGAGTTGGGCAGTTAAAACTATATCCCACCAAATTGAAACTACTTATTTCAATATTAACATCAATTTATAAGGCTCATGGACTGATGCAATCTGAAATAAATATAGTTGTTTACAGTGCTTCAGACAAGCTTTTCTTCAAATGAGTATTTTACCCCTTAAATTACCATAGCATGCAATGCTTATTTTCAAAGTGCTATGGGTAAAAATGAACATTCTTATCAAATTGCCATTTAAAACAAACTAATCAAAACTGAAGTTAAGAATAACCAATGCTTATTTTACCACTTAATTTAATAGTGATGGAATCCGAAAATTAGTAGCAACATCTGACCAGCTTATACCAGTAACTTAAATTCTTTCACAACCTAAATTCATATCTGATAAAGGATACTGCAAAGTGTTCATGTAGTTTTGAATCTTGTCCAACCTGTCAGGTATAGACAAAGTTGGAGAAAAGTTGAGAGGTGGTTGTGGAAATGGCACCTGAAATATGAATAGCAATAATATGAAATATCAAGGATCTCAAAACAGTCATTCTTTGACATTTTATTTATACAGTAGAACTGAATATTTATTTTACATTGATTGTAAATCATGTTCTTAGATATTATACAAATCACATTTAATTTTTAATATGAGGTCAATGTTTCAAAACCGATGTAAAATAAAAGTGAAGCAAAATTAGAAATGACACTCAGAAAAACATTTATTCTTAAAACTTTGATAATAAATACCTGTGGCAGTTCCTTGTTTCCTTTGACTGTACTAACCATCTTGTATCCATCTGGATGTATCTTTGCTACATGGTCCCACATTCTTTCCCATGTCATATCATCCACAGGGAATCCATTCTTGTTCACACCAAAACCACACACCATTTTCCTCTCGCTGGTCATCTTTAGTCACCGTTGATGGACGAGATCTTCCATTGTCATGTATGGAAGACTGGGTTCCACTTCGTTTCATTGCACGAAAATACCTTTTCCTCTTTGGTGTCCTTTCCTCTGGCTCGCTGGTTCTTACCAGTGTGCCAAAGTTGTAAGACTCTTCCTCAAATTTGGAGGGATGAGGCATTTTGTATCCATTCCCGTGTACATGTTGTTAACACAGTCATTATACATGTATCGGTCACTGAATAAGAAATAAAACAGATTGACAAATTATGTATTCCGCTATAGATTTACATTTAACACTACCTGTGTATTGAACAGCACTGATAAGCAGGCCTGCAAATGACTGAAACGGTAGTGAAACTAGGTTCTAGTGTCATTAAATTTATGTTAATTACATGATAAATTAAGAGTGTTATCTGATGAGCTTTTTACAGCCTTTAGAAGTATTCATTTGACAATAAAATCTGAAATTGTATTATTTTTCAAAACAAAATCTCCATAAGAATGTTTTGCAAAGGAACAGCCAACACCGATAGATCATCCAGAAATAGGCTATATTTTCGTTCTTGGATCTCTTTCAGAGAACTACTATCAGAAAACTTATAAGCAAAATGATATGAATAGTGCCGTAACCTGTTTTCTGCCAACATTTTGCATTGATATTTAACAGCAATTCTTAAGTGATCGAAAACCGTTAGAACCATCAAACAAATCGCACAGGTCGTCAATTTAAAAGTTGATTATTGGATTTTAGGAAATTTGACATTGATGACAGTTATTTTTTAACACAATTTAAAAAAAATAAATTTAAATAACATACCTGAATGACCTTTAAGTGGAACCCGGTCCTAACTTAGCCAAGTAGTTCTTTTTTGTGCAACTTTCCCTGCTTGAAAATATTAAATTTGTTTACATTGGTTGTTATCGTAAAGCAATGTCCTGTTTTACGACTTATTCATTCTGAATCTATCTACCTCGGATTTCTTCCTTACAACTTAAGGGTATCCTAAAAGTCGGAACCATAAAGGAAAACCCGTTTATCATCGGGCATGCGCACAGTGAACCGGCCTCAGCCTCTGTCACTACATTACGTACCACTTGGTGAATGAATAAATTTATCAAATAAAACTAGTCTGTGTATGAAATATATATATACAAGTGTGTCTGGTGAGCTAAGTAGATTTTATGTTTAAATAGGTTAATATTGGAATAAAGTTGTGTGATATTTATATATTGATTTCTACTTGACATGACGATTCTTTAAGAGATTGCGAGACGTTTGTTACTTTATATGTTGTTTTCCTGATATTGTTATTGATCTGTTGGCACATTGTTGTACATGTATAACTATATACTGTATCTGTGTATAGTTTCATTAAAGGCCAATGGCCTATATGATAAGGCCTACTTGAAATAAACTATCGCTTGTCTTTTCCAAGGAATTATAGAAGAAATTTCCCATTGTCAATATCATTGTAACCACCATAGTCATGTATTATATTGTGATGTATCATGGTGTGGATATTTTCATATCTTAATTAGTTGAGATTATTTTAATTTATTTAAATTAAACTAAAGAAGTCCTTTTTTTGTTTATATTAAAAATATTATCGGCACCGTTATCAAAAAAAAGGTATGGATGGTATTTGTCCCAGCTGAAAGGAGAGAGACAAATAAAAGCGATTTAAGGTAAAACACTTTATTCTTTAAAGTAATTTAACATGTTGAATATGTCCTGAATATTCATTATCATGTACTATGCATATAATTTATATCATTTTTGTTATATTTCATATTTTATCTGTTAACTAAATTATACAGTTTAATAAATCAATATTTCGCAACGGATTCATACATTATAGCATACATAAAGGACATCCAGTATATCTATAACATGGCAAATTTCAATGAGCAATTCGTATATATTTTAAAATCTATAATAAAGAAGCATCTGCACAACTGTAGTTTAAAATTCAATGAGAGTTTGAACATTATCGTTTCGTGAATAAATTTCGCAAAGCGACCCCTCAAAACAGTGGATTGTTAAATATTCAAAAACTTATATACTTGACATAAGTAAATCAAATGCTGTGTATATATAAATTGCTTTACCAGAACACGCTCTCATATCGATATCATATTAAAACCAGATCACGGTTATTTCTAGAATTATCATATTTTTCTCAGAATTTTTGTAAGTGTAGAACACTAAAGAACTCCACAAATTGGTTTCAAAGTAACAAACACACGTACTGGTATGTAGATTATTATGATATGTGAGTTGGTTTTCTTACTTCAAAATATTGTTTCGATGTTAGAAAAAACAAATTAGTTGAAAGCCAGTTTTAATTTTAAAGCATCAAATATTCTGAAATTTTGGTGTTTATGATATAGAAGTTAGGCTAACTTTGAGAGAACTGTACACACGAGTGATAATTATATGGATTTTTTTTAATTTTACATCCTTTCCCCAACAACGGAGTATACCGGTTCAATATGTCCGTCTGTCCGACCGTCTGTAGATGAAATATTGTCCGACCTGTGACAGTTTCATTAGTCATTATAAATATAGCTTATAAAGCACAATAAGATTATGTGTAGTGGGTTGGTTTTTGGACGGAATTGCCACCTTTACTGTATTTTTCTGTACTTTGTCTGTCCGGAGCATAACTTGAATATTGTATATAGTTGTTCATACCTGTTTCACTCAATATCTAATTCTAGTATACAAGAATAATCTCCTACATAATTGTGTCAGGTGTGACAGGTACACGCTGGATAACGCTGTTTTGACAGAATAATTGCCCCTTTTACACTTTAGAAATCTCACATCCCAGAAAATATACTAGTTGGTATGTTTAATCACTTGAATTTTCAACTAGGTTTATTGTTTAATAAAAATACGTGTTTTGTTGTTTTTTTTCATTTTTGGAAATGAAATTTCTATGAAACGCACTTCGTTTCAATCACTAGCTGATTTTCTGATTGGGCTCAATACAACGACTTCAAAGTTGAAAGGTAAGCCAACGCCATAGACCACACGGCCACGGAGGACCAACCGAATTGAGAAAATTTAAAAGTTACTATAATTAGTGAAATTAGTGAAATCATTGTTGTTTCAAATATACAGTATAATGTGTATATTTTATGTCAATTAATCGAAATTATATGGTTATTTTTAAAGGTTTTAAAAATGCAATTATTTTAGAAACCATATTTTAAAATACTTTCTGCTAAGGTTTCATTCGATGTTTTCCAAGAAAATCTAGTTGACACATTGTTAATTAAGTAGTTTTTATTGTGAATGACATCCTTTTATTAAGTCTTAGGGTTTTAATTCGCAGACTCAAAAGTTCGAAATTAAAAAAAACAACTCAGTAATTATTTACACAATTACTATATCAAACAACATTTCGTACACATAATGTCATCTTGTAGAAGCATAACATTCTGGTGACGCGTGTATTTTTTTATTTCATTCATCTAAAAGCATAAAAATATGTTTCTACCACTCTATAACTATATATAATATTATAAGGCAAAGCAAGCATGTTTGCTCAACGTGATATAAACACTGGTTTGTCCTGTTTAGCGTACTGGAATTTTACGTTACCTAAGTAAAATTAAAGGGACTGATCTGGCACCTAGGGGCCAGTTTTACAAACGTTCGTAAGTTGACGAACTTCCATTAGCGTATAATTTGAAGTAACGAAAACAATCACTAATCGTAGTAATAACAGTCTTTTTTTAACAATCGCAGTTACCTTGCGTTAATGAAACATCTGTAGAAGTCATCACTTTTTCGTACGAAAAGCTTAGACTTACGAAAGTAAGTGAATCCGGTCCCACGATAAACTGTCAACAATAACCTCTTGATATTGGCGCTCTCCTACTAAAATTTTATTGCCGAATAACCCATCGAAAATAGGCAATTCGTGTTCAAATATCTTATTTATTGAAGAATATACTAGATGTAGTATCTTAGATTTTAGGGGAGACGAACGCTTTAGTGGTGACCAACCCTCCGCATCTGCTCTTGGTACCACTGGCCGTTATTCAATTTTGATCACATGGTCAGCAATGTGAGTGGTGTTTGTATACTGCCACGTGTTCCCTTATCTATTATGAAACTCGTTATATATAAAGTTTCCGTGAACAGGAACAATCTAGGTTTGTTTTATTTTTTAGTATAAAAGTCATAATGGACATATGTAATAAAGTGAAGGTTGCCGCTTGTGTGCAGGTAAGATATACTTGTTCTTTATTCTTGTTTAAACGGTTGTTTTTATTGATATTTGTTAAAAATTATCCTTTACTTACCTTTATCTATATGCATAATGTTGTAATTTTAATTAGCACTGCCAATTATTAGATTCTAGTATAGACTTGACATATTTCTAAATTTACCTGTGATTCGGCGAATAGTGTGACAAAATTTGAAATATATGTAATGAATACAGGTAAATCACATTAAAAGGCATATTTTTCATTAACTATTGATTTCACTTGTATATAAATGTTGAATGATGTTTTATCTAAATAATTTTCATTTATTTCTGTCCCCTAGATATTCACAAATATTCACATATGTGTTAAACAATTGAACCATATTGTTATCTTTGTGTAGATATGAATGAAAGTAAATGTTGTTGGTGTTTGAACAAATGATCGTACAATGACATTTTAATACTTCGACTACGTACAAAACTATTCGTTTTTTGTACTTTGGTAGTATCGTTATTTCAACAACTTCGTTGGCTATGTCCATATGTGCAATTCTCCTAAATAATTCACCATCGGCATCATCACCAACAACAAAATTCCGGGCGTATCGTCAAAGTGACATTTTTCTCCCATTTTATGGAGTGCCAAATAACAGACTATGGTCGTAGGTTCCAGTCCCGCTCGGCCCAAAACGTTATGTGAAAAAAGTTTGCTAGTTACTTGCGGAAGGACGTACGGTGGTTCTACTCAGATTCATTCTGAGCTCTTCCTCTATCAATAAAACTGGATATGCTATAAACATAACCCGAAATGTTTTGAAAATGACGTTAAACTCATTAAAAAAACTCTACAGAATGTTTAGGAGAAAAACGACTGACAAAGGTGTTCTTATTCAATACATTGTATTACTAGTATATTGAAAGTTATTAAGTCAATGAGATTTAAACAAATATCAACAATATATTTTATGACTAGGCAATGCTTCAAGATAGTTTCATGGTGTCTTTCATCCATTTGAAAGAGTTATGTCCCTTCCAAAATAGAAACAAAGGTTGAAAGGTCTGTACACATACTTGGTCATTTAAATTTTGTATTTGTATTATCTGGATAAATTATACAGTTTTCAGGAATACAGTTAAGCGATTTATAAAAAAAATCGCATCTCTCTGTCATATACTTTCACCGAAGTTCATAATATACGTGTATAAATATAAAATACTTTCTTTTCAGATTCTCTTAGTGTGGGTGTGTAATGCATTCATCTTCTCCACGGCAGCAGAGCAATGTATGCACCCGCCACCTGACGCCAATTTCACAAACGAACGTTACAACGGACTCTGGTATGAGATTGGTAAGTCACGGATGGGCTGTTTCCCCACACAGCAAGCTATATACGCTCGTATACTTTAAACCCCCACCCCCTTAACTTCCATATGTTATTAAGATCTGCTATGTTTGTACTGAAAAACGTGTGTCCGTTCAGATTTCATGTTACGCACCCTAAGAGCGCCTACTCTAAACTGAAACCCCGGATCCGCCCCTGATTACTATATTAACAACTCGGTTGTCTCATTTAAAATTGTAATAAAATTGATCACTGTCAAAGCAGTGGGGTCTGTAAGTGGAAATATAAACAAAATATATCCATATATGTGTTCACAGCAATGGATTTTGCATGAGTAACATTTACATAGTTTGTGAAAGCCTCCGAAAAGCTCCAAGTTTTGTGTCTACAAATGGTATTTCATTTCATTTCCTGTCACTATTTAGGAAAGTATCAGACGGCAGGTGGTGCAGCCTTTGAAAAAGATTGCGTCTGTACAACCATAGATATATCATCCAGACAAGGTGCGACAAACGGAGATTCCGACGCAATTAATAGCTGCAGAAAACTTACTCCGACTGGCAACTTTTTGAACGCAACAGGTTTGTTTATAGTGACTCCTTTTTATTCAGATGTGGTCACTCTACATTATGATGTGGCTCTTTCATCTGACGATGTTCCTTTTCATTATGAATTGGTCATTTTACATTCAAATGTGGTCTCTTTAAACCATTATGACCACATTTGAAATGGCAAGTTTACATTATGATGTGGTTATTGTCATTTTGATGTGGTCCCATTACAATCTGATATGTTCTCTTTTCATTCTGATGCGGTTATTTTCATTTTTAAGTGGTCCCTTTATAATCTGATATGATCTTTTTTCGTTCTGATGCGGTTATTGTCATTTTGATGTGGTCTCTTAATATTCTGATGTGATATCTTTCGATTCCTATGTAGTATACGTCTGCTTTAGTTTTGCATATTTAAAAACAGATACAATGACGAAACAAGTATTGGTAATTAAGGTGAAGATATTTAGACAAGAAAAAAATCAGTGAACATATATCCAGCAGGATATTTAGTTTAAATTCATAACTTTTTGTATTTCAGGTGCACTAACTGGCGAGGTTGTACCTGGGCATTGGAAGGAAGGGTTCTTCCCACTAGCCCCAAAGGTATAATGAGTTACGTTTGTAAAATGAATGTTTTGTGAACACATTTAACACCTTTTATCGAAAAATATGATCAATTTTATCATGTATTTAATAGATCTATACATTATTTTTAATTCAAACAAAACTCACATTTGCACCATGCAAACAGAATAGATTTTGAACCCGTTATTTAAATAGCATTATATCCGTATGGATGACTCATACTATGGGGGTACCAATCTTCCACCTTAGAAGCGGTTACTATACCCAAGGACACACACTCATATATATATATATATGTATGTGGAGATGGAGCTATTTTTTATTTTATCAAATTGTTATCATCTTCAGGCGGATTACACGATTGTCTACCTTGACGACAACCTGGCCATCGAGTACGACTGTACAAGTGTTTTGTGGATTACCAACTACTGTGTGCACCTGCTCGCCCGAACGCCGACCATCTCGGATGCCGACACGCAGAAACTTATTGGAGTGGCTAATAAACTTGGATTAAACACGCAGAACTTGGCTTATCAGCAAACACTGCAGGCAAACTGCTGGTAAACAATTACCAACAGTCAACGTGTGTTATCGTATATTATGACATTTTTAATTTATGAAATAATGCAAATACATAGTCCTATATTTTGTATGAAATTTGCTACATTTTTGCATAAAATACATTAAAAATTAGAGTTTGTGTTCGTTAAACACTTATGCACTTAAAGCTCAAATCAGATTGGGTAAAAAAAAATGAAATGTGTCAAGAGATTTTATGGATATATAACTACTATGTAACTTTGGTAAAAATACAAAATTGAAAATACAAATGGTTTGTTTTGCATGAAATAAATGGGATGGCCAGCAAAAGAAGAGTGATAAGGCAATACATTTTAGGTAATATTTAGTTGCAGCATTAGTATATACGCCATATCTTATGTTGAAGATTCATCGCTTTATGGTGATCTGGATGTGGGTTTATCATTAAATGTTTCTTTGGACGAAAATGGAAATGAGGCTACATGTTCTACAACCGTGCCAAAGAGAAAGAACACTGTATATGCATGCAGAGCCGGTTCACCACCACTAGTAGGCATGTGGCATGTGTGCACCAAGCCAGAAAATACCCTTGTAGCTCCTGTGAGCGCAAATTTAGCGCACTATTATAACACTATATGATTTAAACGAGCACACTCGTTCACATCATATGCAGATGATATGTGAAATATGCTCAAAGTCGTTTTATTCACGGAAGACTTTAAATAGGCACAAGCGTGTGATTCATCTCCAGAATACCAAGTATACTTGCAGATATTGTGGAGAAAAAACACTACTATGGACATATAAATGGTCATGTTGGCAGTAAGCCATATTTATGTGCTGTAACCATGCTATATTTTGCTGAATATATTTCTATGGTTACCATTATCAATTTAGGGAAGTTATATATTACATCCCGTTATTTTTCAATAAACAATAACGCATTTGATATATCATGTTTATATTCAAATTAACGGCAATTTCGTTATTATGTTATTTCTGTTAATTTTATTTAAATACTTCGATAGTAAAAAGGTATTGTTTTGATTCATATAATGTTAGATTTTTGGATATCTTGTTAATAAATTAGTCCGATTTAAATTGCTCTCACTTCGCTATAGATTGGTTTTTGCACATTGGCTAATTATTGAATGGCTTGGCATTTTTTACTTAAAGTTATCTTCTTTGTTCGATTAGGGTTTCTTATCCATAATACAACGGGAGTTAATTTGATCATGTGACTAATTTTCGGTCACATGACTTCATCTTCCTACACTTCAAGTGGTTATGTGTATCACGTGGTGTTCTAATCTCACGCGCACTGCTTGTGAGCGGTTTAAGACAAAAAAATAGTTTTATGTTTAGGTTAGTTTGGGACAAGATGCAAAAGATGGAGCTAATCGAAATTATGTTTTAAATTAGAACTTTCCAGCTTACATTACAAAGAATAAAAATGGATGTTACTTAAATTTATATATTACATCATTAAACGATGAAGGAGTTTCTACAATATAAAATACAAGAACTTTATGCTACACTTCTTCATGCATCAGCGTCGGATTCCTGTATTTGATCAAATGTGGTTAAGCTGAACTTCTTTATGCAATTGTATGCTATTATATGTTTTACCTGCTGAAACAGTTAATTCATGCCCGGATATCATTAAACGGCATTAAAATATATTGGACTTGAATTATTTCTTCAACAACAAAAAGTGATGATGCCCCGTAAAATCCCCCGGTTACAGTGCTACATGTAAACAGCCATTTTAATACAAACAAAATCTTAATAGACACTTGATCACTTGTTCTGGTGCATATTTAGACAAATAAAAGTGTAATGTGTGCGGTGATACGATAATCTGTATCATTAAAAGATCACATGGAAGGGAAACACGGAGCGAAGTATAAAGTCTTTTTATTAGACATAAGAAAAAATGTAACTTGTTTAAGTGAATTTACTAACTTTTGGAGTACAATATGAATTAATGTCAGCTAGATGTGAAATGTTTTTTATCAAACCCTTTAAAGGGAATTTATCAGGATTTTTCAATCTTTTAAAATTGGCTAAACATGTGTTGTTTTTTTTTGTTTCAATATATAATTCCTATATATACTGACTGACCTCGTATCTCCAGAAGGATATCTATTTAAACCTGCCAAATAATATATTAGAAAGGGATTTCCTAACTTGGGCTACGTGCCTAGTTTGGATTTAGATAGATATCCCGCTTAATGGGGAACTCTATTTGTGACGTATTAAATGAGTCGCGTGATTTCCTTTTTTTAATTTCAATTTGCTCCTTATGCACAGGGGTGGATCTAGATTTTCAGTTTAGAGGGACGCATCACAAATTTTATACGGGCACATAGGGTTTTCATTAGTGAATTTTAGTAAAATATAGGAGTTCAGGAAGGAGGCGTACGCCGTTTTTAAAGAGTAGACCCACCTTTGATACAGCCATACACTTAGTAAATATTATTTCATCTTAGAAAGAGTCCGAATGACGTCAAGCAGTATTTAAGTGCTGTCTATTCTTAGAATTGGGATTTCGTTTCAAGTTTACCTCTCCAGTTTAAATATCGATTTTGTCACGAATTGGTGGATTTTACTAACCAAACCATTCGAATTCTATTTATTAATGATAACCAGATGTTTTTTTTATCCATTTTAATGATTATTTTATTATGTAAGACGCTTATAACGTTTTATCCTGATATATTCCCTTTAAAAATATCTGGGTCTAGTTTAGATGTACTTAGCAAAAGCATTTACGTTATTGTGCCGGAATAATTACATTTGACTAACACACAATAATTCTCTAGGCATACATACTTATAAAGCGAACATTTATCACACATGTACGTATATAAGGTTATACCAAATACATGTACTGTATTACAATTTTAGCATAGTTACTATGGGGTGTCATTTTACTATATAACCAAAATAAGAGATATAATATATTCGAAAAAGTGATATAAATTATTATTGTTAAATAGTAAAATGGCACCCCATACGATCCCATTTCCTTTCATATGGATGATAATCTAGGATTTATTTAAAATTCCGATACTGCGTAGTAAAATTGTGTGTTTTAATGTCTTGCAAATTTTAATATTATGTATAACTTTCTCTGATTTTTTATATTCTAGTTTCTGTTCATATAAAATGTTTGCAGTAATTGTTCTCTTTGATTGCCTGTGGAATATGCTATTACTTTAAATATGTTATTTCTTTATTATTTCCATGTAAACAGTTTAGTTCTTTGTTCAAGTTACACGTTTTGCATTTAATATCATGTAACAACTTATGGAGAATAATGTCAGATTTTAGTCTCAGTTTCAAAATTGGACAGTTGAGTGCGAATACATCATTGGAAATATAAATATGGAAATACATATAAGGAAATCTGACACCTAAATTATTTCTTTATATATATATTTATCTAAAAACTACCAGCAGAAGTCACATGAAACCAGGGTGAACATACCGAGGTATTGTATTACATGAGTGTTAGTTCTAGATTTCACTTAGTCCGTATCGCACGTGAGTGAGGATTTTCGATCTGTCAACGTGGTGAAGTTGTCGTACAGGTCTGGTTCCTCATGCAGGCTCATTGACATCCGGGACATTAACCTTCTTTCGTTTTGGCTTCCGGAATTGCCTTCTTCCATCAACATCAAATGGATGATTCCTATAAAAAAAAAATACACGATTTAATTACCATAAATGCCGATCAAATTACACTGAAAACAATTCAATATCTTAACGAAATAAGATTTTAGTGTAAAATGAATGTACAAATAATATAAGAAAGGCACATAAGTGTACAAAAATACCTTTTTCATGTCTTATTTACATCGAAATAAAAAGACAAGTTATGGTATGCAATCAAAATATTCACACTACTAGATACACTAAATTGAAACAAACATGAGTGTCCAGACACCATCAGTTGCATTTTGCGATTATATAAGGCTGAGGCAGTTGCTTATGCGAACACGCACATTATCACAGAACAACAAAGTGGCCTCTTGAATTTCTAAAGCATATGGAAGGCAAAATCCTGTTTTAATTTGTTAATATATAAAACAAAACCTATAAGGAATATTTCCAGTTTAACAAGTATCGCCAGAATCACTACCTGCATCCAAGTCTTCTGTTGTCATTGGTGATTTATTAATACACTCTTGCTATTACTGATGTGTGCAACAGAAAAGACCTAAAACAGAGTTATTGTATAATAAACGCATGTGGTTCTCTTTAGAAAATAAGTGATTTGATGTGATATGTTTTTAAGTGAATGTGGTGTAGTGCTACAAAGTTTAAATTATTCGTTATATTTAATGGCGCAGGGTGGGAGTGGTGATTATATATTTCATATTTTACTTATTTTACGGCACATACTTTTTAAAAGAGATGCTCAAATTTAGCATGGGACTAAAACAATAATGAGCAGACATCATTTGTGTCCATTATCTGTCGTACTGTAGAGATGACTAGAACTTGTTTCACCATCGATGTAAAATAAAAACAGAAACTATTTAAACTATGAACGCTCACCTCTCGGGATTAAGTCGCATTTGCATAATGTAGCAGGCTGTTTCCATAGCGCTCGGTATGTCGTCAGCTAAAATTGCACCTGTAGATTTTGGGTCAAGGTCCTGGAATTCGCTGAACAAATTTTCTGAATCTTATGTATTCGGTGCCCGCACGTTGTATGTATGTTCTGGCAAGAGAGTGCATAGACCTCTGTCCTCCTGTCTATGTTGGTTAGAATACCCCAAACATCACAAGCGGCATTCCGGCTACGTGTGATCCTGGTTACCGAAATGTTGACATAGATGGTATTAAAAACGACACCTTTCGTTTTGAGTGCGCTAATATTGATTGCCGGACAGCCTCTGTTGGACTCCCGAAATGTACACGACAGTATCTGCACGGTGTTGCACTATTCTGCAATGTTAAAAAGGTTGACACTTAATCGGTGACATTGAAATAAAGATCGACGCGCCTCCGTAACCCTGTCGTCACAAAGCTGTCAGAAATTCATATAAATGAATAAATGCGTGTTCTGGCATTGCCAAAACTAAGCAATAAGAGTGATTACATGTATTATTGTCATACTGGTTGTGATTGGATATGGTATTTGTGTGAATTATGAACATATATAAGAAAATATCTAATGACGGATAAATGAAACTAATTTGCTTAAAACTTGAAGAAATATTCATATTCAGAGATTCAATTTGGTCGCTTTTTACTCATAATGTATTGCATTGTCCCCAAATGAAAACATATACTTCATATGTATGGATATATTTACCATGTTCAAAACATCCGTGGTGATATCCCCGCTAGATCGTCTAGAAACTGTGACAAAATTTACAAAACATGTAAAACTGTCGACGTGAATCTGTGACAACCTGTCGACGCGAATCACTCTTCGTTGTGACAGAGTTCCCTGGCCGTGGTTTATAATCCTACACTATTAAAAAGAATAACCATCTACAGTTGATTCAAATTTGAATGCAAATGAGATACGGTCACAGCATTTTGATATAGGTATAGTAGGTAATCGTACCTGACGTTTTAACATTTAAACCTGAAGTCCCCAAATCAATAACAAGATACCTGTTTATGTTTACAACGATGTTACCTAACAAATACTTATTTAAAGTTAATTTATGTTTTCAATGTGTTTGTTCTATTCTACTTTGTTTACGCTCAATGTTTGTTTACAACACGTATACGTTTATTGTATTTTGGGACAGTGGCCTATATTATAAACCCAATACGCTAGTTGCCATGAGTGTAATAAAAGATAATAATAAAAAATACTACGTCGTTCTATTTTTAGATGGAACCTACCGTATTGGGGATGACAGCATATCTATCTGTTACAAAGATTATACAACACAATAAATTCAATATAAATACGTTACCTGTATTGAACGAGTTTAACTATAAATAGAATGACGTAGTTTCACAATAGCGTATTCGGTTTATACTGAATAAACTATGGCTATGATGTATTTGGTCAACTACACTTTTAAGTCCAATAACACACTGTATAATTTAACGCACTGGGTAGATCGATCTGAATGCATTATTGATCTGTGAAATCATGGGAGACGAACGAAATCATTAGTTTACTGTAGTCAGGTAATCTGTACCCGAGTCAGAGACATATATATATACATGTAAATAAGTCACTGCCTATGTACATTGTGTGTAAATCTGGAAGGACAGAGCTTTCCTCTTGTTTAAAATTAAGCAAAAACGATCTGTCACAAAGCAAAAACACAGTCGTGGAGAGTATACAGTTTAAGAATATGGATGATTGCTAGGGGAATGTGCAATCCTCCCGATACCTGTGATCACCTGTGTAGTTGTGTTAATAACAAACTAATTTAGACTGCATGTTAGAGACAAGTGCTGGAAGCATGTATGTTCAGTTTTACTTAAACAATTAACTGACACACTATTAGCCAAACAATTGTAACTTCTATACATGTTTAGAGAACAAGAGAAGGAAATATAATACTAGGATTTGAAAGTGACACTGGATGTGACCGTGGTGGTTTACTTGTACGAAATATGTGAATTGAGTGAAATGGAATATTGTGATCATCTGGATCTGGATTAGTACGTTGAAGTGACCACTGCTGGCTTTTACTCAACGGGAAGGAGTGCGCATTAGTCCAATTTTGTTAGTAGTGAATTGAAACACTCGATGGAGTCAGCTTCCACTAAATTGTCACTAAGTTTGTTTAAATCTATGGCAGTTTTCACAAAGAATGAGTTCTTGTAATTCGATGTGTTTGTGAATATTGATTTAAAGCACTTTTTGTTATTGTTCACACTGTTTTCCACAATATTTTTCTGAATAAAGTCCTCGTACTGCTTTGCACTTACAGTTCGTTTTGGTCTTAGCGGTTTTAGATAGCGGTCAATGTTGATGGCCGGTACATGCCCTTTCACCACCTTGTACAGCAGCGTCAACCTCTGGTGGCGTCGTCTCTCCTGTAGTGATGGTAGCTCTAGGTCCCTCAGCATGTCGGTGACAAATCCTACTTCCTGGGATCTGTAGTCTTTTGTTATGAAGCGTGCTGCTGATCTCTGGACACGTTCAAGCTTGTCGATGTCACTTTGCAGGTAAGGGTCCCAGACGGTGCATCAATATTCCAGCTTGGATCTGATGAGCGCTATGTAGGCGTTCTTTTTACAGTTCTTTGGGCAGTGCCTGAAGTTTCGTAGGAGGAATCCTAATGTAGAGTTGTTGGCTCGCTTGACTATGTTGTTAATGTGAGTTTTCCACTTCAGGTCGTCTGATATAGTGATTCCTAGGTATGGATTATCCTGAACTTGTTTAAGGATCACATCATTGATAGTGTAGAAGTAACTGGACCGGTTCTTGGAGCTGAGGAGGTAGCATTTCTTGGCGTTGAACTTCATGCCCCAGTCTTGAGCCCGCTGCTGTAAATTGGTAAGATCCTTTTGGAGTAGTTGGTGGTCTTTGATGGTCTTTATGGTTATATACAGAAGGCAGTCATCCGCAAACAGGCGTATATGTGATGTGACTCTTTCTGGCAGATCATTTATGTGGCACAGGAACAACAGGGGTCCAAGTACCAAGATCACAGTTTACTGTTGTAATGGTACAGCTATTGCTGTATGCATTAAGGCAAATTGAATGGTAGAAGACTGGTAGTAATGTAAATTTAATATCTTATTCCACGGCTATGTGTGGTGTCCTTGAGCAAGACACCTTTTCCACATATGCTTAATGCTTAGTACTACTAGTTCTACCCAGGAAGACTTCGAGAGTAATTTGCCGGAGTTGTAATAACTTGTTTCACAATCGAAGTAAAATAAATATGTTTAAACTATTAAAATATGATGTATTACATAAAAGTGCCATCTTATAAAATATAAATATATCATCTACTTAGTACTGCCAGTGATTTAATAATATTTACATAATTTAATTGTTTATATGATGTAATGTCTATCACCGGGGTTCAAGTGTCTGTCATGGGAGATGTAATGTCTATCACCGGGGTTCTTACCGGTATGTTTTTCACTTGGGGTTCTTATGTCTATCACCAAGGGTGTAATAGCTATCACCAGGGTTGTTTTGTCTATCACTGGGGTTGTAAAGTCTATCAACAGGGTTCAAATGTCTATCACCGGGGTTTTAATGCCTATCACCGTGGTTGTAATGCATTTCATCTGGGTTCTAATGTCTATCATCAGGGTTCTAATGTCTGTCATCAACATTGTAATGCATATCACTGGGGTTCTAATGTTATTATGTATATTACCGTGGTTGTAATGCATATAACCAGGGTTCTAATGTCTATCACCGGAGTTATTATGCCTATCACCGGGGTTTTAATACTATCACCGGGGATCAAATGTCTATCACCGGGGTTCAAACATCCATCCCTGGGGCTCTAATGCCCATCACCAGGGTTCTAATGCCTATCACCAGGGTTCTAATGCCTATCACCAGGGTTCTAATGTCTATCACCGGGGTTATAATGCATATCACTTGGGTTCTAATGTCCATCACCGGGGTTCTAATGTCTATCACCAGGGTTGTAATGCATATCACCTGGGTTCTTATGTCTATCACCGGGGTTCAAATACCTATCACCAGGTATCAAATGACTATCACCGAGGTTGTAATGCCCATCACCTGGGTTCTTATGCCTATCACCGGGGTTCTAATGTTTATCACCATGGTTATTATGTATATCACTTGGGTTATAATGCATATCACCGGGGTTCTAATGTCTATCACCAGGGTAATAATGCATATCACCTGGGTTCTAATATCCATCACCGGAGTTCTAATGTGTATTACCAGGGTTGTTATGTTTATCACCAGTGTTGTAATGCCTATCACTGGGGTTCTACTCCATATCACCAGGATTCAAATGCCTATAACTGGGTGCTAATGCCTATCACCAGGTTTCTAATGTCTATCACTGGGGTTCTATCAATGGGTTTTAATGTCTATCATCATGGTTGTAATGCATATCACCAGGGTTCTAATGCCTATCACCATGGTTCAAATGCCTATCACTGGGGTTCAAATGCATATCACTGGGGTTTTAATACTATCACCGGGGATCAAATGTCTATCACCGGGGTTCAAATATCCATCCCTGGGGCTCTAATGCCCATCACCGGGGTTCTAATGTCTATCACCGGGGTTATAATGCATATCAACTGGGTTCTTATGTCTATCACCGGGGTTCTAATACCTATCACCAGGTATCAAATGACTATCACTGAGGTTGTAATGCCCATCACCGGGGTTTTTATGCCTATCACCGAGGTTCTAATGTCTATCACCATGGTTCTTATGTATATCACTTGGGTTATAATGCATATCACCGGGGTTCTAATGTCTATCACAAGGGTTATAATGCATATCACCTGGGTTCTAATATCCATCACCGGAGTTCTAATGTGTATTACCAGGGTTGTTATGTTTACCACCAGTGTTGTAATGCCTATCACTGGGGTTCTACTCCATATCACCAGGATTCAAATGCCTATAACCGGGTGCTAATGCCTATCACCAGGTTTCTAATGTCTATCACTGGGGTTCTATCAACAGGTTTTAATGTCTATCACCATGGTTGTAATGCATATCACCAGGGTTCTAATGCCTATCACCATGGTTCAAATGCCTATCACTGGGGTTCAAATGCATATCACTCGGGTTCCAATGTTTATCACTGGGTTTCTAATGTCTATCACCGGGGTTGTAATGCATATCACCATGATTTAAATGCCTATCACCGGGGTGCTAATGCCTATCACTGGGTTTCTAATGTCTATAACTGGGGTTCTATCGATGGGGTTCTAATGTCTATCACCATGGTTGTTACGCATATCACCAGGGTTCTAATGTCTATCACCAGGGTTTAATGCCTATCACCGAGGTTCTAATGCCTATCACCGGGGTTCTAATGACTATCATCATGGTACTAATGTCTGTCACCGGGGTTCTAATGCATATCACCTGGGTAATAATGTCTATCACCTTGGGGTTTTAATGTCTATCACCTGGGTTGCAATGCATATAACCGTGGTTCCAATGTTTATTACCAGGGTTCTAATGTCTATCACCGGCGTTGTAATGCATATCACCAGGATTCTAATGTCCATAACTGGGGTTCTAATGTCTATCACTGCAGTTCAAATGTCTATCACCAGGTATCAAATGACTATCACCGAGGTTGTAATGCCCATCACCGGGAATGTAATGCCTATCACCATGGTCCTAATGTCTATCACCATGGTTCTAATGCATATCACCGGGGTTATAATGCATATCACCAGGGTTCTAATGTCTATCATCATGGTTTTAATGTCTATCACCAGGGTTATAATGCATACCACCTGGGTTCTAATGTCCATCACCGGAGTTCTAATGTGTATTACCGGGGTTGTTATGTTTATCACCAGTGTTGTAATGCCTATCACTGGGGTTTTAATCCATATCATCCGGATTCAAATGCCTATCACCGGGGTTCAAATGCCTTTCACCAGGGTTCTAATGCCTATCACCGGGGTTCTAATGAATATCACCATGGTACTAATGTCTGTCACTGAGGCTCTAATATATATCACCAGGGTAGTAATGTCTATCACCTGGGGGTTCTTATGTCTATCACTGGAGTTGCAATGCATATAACCGTGGATCCAATGTTTGTCACCGGGGTTCTAATGTCTATCACCAGGGTTGTAGTGCATATCACCGTGATTCAAATGCCTATCACTGGGTTGCTAATGCCTATCACCGGGTTTCTTATGTCTATCACAGGAGTTCTATCAATAGGGTTCTAATGTCTATCACTATGGTTGTTATGCATATCACCAGGGTTCTAATGCCTATCACAAGGGTTCAAATGCCTATCACCAGGGTTCTAATGCCTATCACCAGGGTTCTAATGACTATCACCATGGTACTAATGTCAGTCACTGGGGTTCTAATGCATATCACCAGGGTAGTAATGTCTATCACCTGGGGGTTATAATGTCTATCACCTGGGTTGAAATGCATATAACCGTGGTTCCAATGTTTATTACCGGGGTTCTAATGTCTATCACCAGTGTTGTAATGCATATCACCGGGGTTCTAATGTCTATAACTGGGGTTCTAATGTCTATCACTGTGGTTCAAATGTCTATCACCAGGTATCAAATGACTATCACAAAGGTTGTAATGCCCATCACCGGGGATCTGCGGTCCTAATGTCTATCACCATGGTTCTAATGCATGTCACTGGGGTTATAATGCATAGCACTGGGGTTCTAATGTCTATCACCTGGTGGTTCTAATGTCTATCACCAGGGTTGTAATGCATATTACCAGGGTTCCAATGTTTATCACCGGGGTTTTAATGTCTATCACCATGGTTCAAATGTCTATCACCATGTATCAAATGACTATCACCAGAGTTCTCATGTCTATCACCAGGGTTTAAATGTCTACCACCGGGGTTGTAATATCTACCACTGGTGTTGTAAAATCTGTGACCAGGATTCTTATGTCTATCACTGGGATTCTAATGTCTGTCACTGGGGTTGTAATGTCTATCACAGGATTCTAATGTCTATCAATGAGTTTCAGATGTTTATCACTGAAGTTCTAATGTATATCACCGGAGTTGTTATGCCCATCACCGGGGTTCAAATGTCTATCACCAGGGTTGTAATGCCTATAAACGGGGTTCTAATGTCTATCACCAAGATTTAATGTCTACCACCAGGGTTCTAATGTCTATCACCAGGGTTCCAATGTTTATTATTGGGGTTCTAACATACTGGTGTCATTGTATTTATCGCCAGATAACATACTGGTCTCAGTGTGTTAATTACCAGGTAACATACTGGTTACATTGTGTTAATTACCAGGTAAAATACTGGTGACATGTGTTAACTACCTTGTAACATACTGGTACTGGTGTCATCTGTTAATTTCCAGGTAACATACTGGTGTCAGGTGTTAATTACCAGGTAACATGTTGGTGTCAGTGTGTTACTAACCAGATAACATACTGGTGTCAGAGGTTAATTACCAGTTAACATACTGGTGTCAGGTGTAAATTACCAGGTAACATACAGGTTTCAGATTTTAATTACCAGGTAACATATTTAGGTCAGTGTTTTAATTACCAGGTAACATACTGGTGTAAGTCTATTAATTACCAGGTAACATACTGGGGTCAGGTGTTAATTACCAGGTAACATGCCAGTGTCAGGGTGTTGATAACCAGGTAACATACTGGTGTCAGGTGTTAATTTCCAGACAACATGCTGGTGCCAGTGCAGTGTGTTAATAACCAGGTAACATGCTGGTTCCAGGTGTTAATTACCAGGCAACATGTTGGTGCCAGTGCAGTGTGTTAATAAACATGTAACATGCTTGTGTCAGGTGTTAATTACCAGATAACATAATTGTGTCAGGGTGTTAATAACCATGTAACATGCTGTTGTCAGTGGGTTAATTACCAGACAACATACTGGTGTCAGGGTGTTGATAACCAAGTAACATGCTGGTGTCAGGTGTTAATTACCAGGTAACATGCCAGTGTCAGGGTGTTGATAACCAGGTAACATACTGGTATCAAGTGTTAATTTCCAGACAACATGCTGGTGCCAGTGCAGTGTGTTAATAACCAGGTAACATACTGGTATCAGGTGTTAATTTCCAGACAACATGCTGGTGCCAGTGCAGTGTGTTAATAATGAGGTAGCATGCTTGTGTCAGGTGTTAATTACCAGGTAACATAATTATGTCAGATTGTGAATTACCATGTAACATGCTGTTGTCAGTGGGTTAATTACCAGGCAACATGCTGGTGTCAGGGTGTTGATAACCAGGTAACATGCTGGTGTCAGGTGTTAATTGCCAGGTAACATGCTGGTGTCAGCTGTTAATTACCAGGCAAAATGCTGGTTCCAGTGCAGTGTGTTAATAACCAGGTAACATACTGGTGTCAGGAGGTTGATAACCAGGTAACATGCTGGTGTCAGGTATTAATAACTGGGTAACATGCTGGTGTCAGTTGTTAATTACCAGAACATAATGGTGTCAGTTTGTTAATTACCAGGTAACATGCTGGTGCCAGTGCAGTGTGTTAATAACCAGTTAACTTGCGAGTTTCAGGTGTTAATTACCATGTAACATAATGGTGTCAGTGTGTTAATTATCAGGTAACATGCTGGTGTCAGTGGGTTAATTACCATATAACATACTGATGTCATGGTGTTGATAATCAAGTAACATGCTGGTGTCAGTTGTTATTTACAAGGTAACATGCTGGTGTCAGTGTGTTAATTACCAGGTAACATACCGGTGTCAGCTGTTAGTTACCAGGCAAATTGCTGGTTCCAGTGCAGTGTGTTAATAACCAGATAACATACTGGTGTCAGGATGTTGATTACCAGGCAACATGCTGGTGTCAGGTATTAATTACCGGGTAACATGCTGGTGTCAGTTGTTTATTACCAGGTAACATAATGGTGTCAGTCTGTTAACTACCAGGTAACATGCTGGTGCCAGTGCAACGTGTTAATAACCAGCTAACTTGCTAGTGTCAGGTGTTAATAACCAGGTAACATAATGGTGTCAGTCTGTTAATTATCAGGTAACATACTGGTGTCATTTGGTTAATTACCATATAACATACTGGTGCCAGTGTGTTAATTACCAGGTAACATGCTGGTGTCAGGTGTTGATTACCAGGTAACATGCTGGTGTCTGTGTGTTAATTAACAGGTAACATGTTGGTGTCAGGTGTTGATTAACAGATAACATACTTGTGTCAGTGTGTAAATTACCAGGTAACATAGTGGTGTCATTTTGTTAATTCTAGGTAACATACTGATGTCAGGTGTAAATCACCAGGTAACATACTGGTGTCAGTGTTTTAATAACCAGGTAACATGCTGGTGTCAGGTGTTGATTACCAGGTAACATGTTGGTGTCAGTGTGTTAATTACCAGGTAACATGCTGGTGTCAGGTGTTGATTACCAGACAACATACTTGTGTCAGTGTGTTAATTACCAGGTAACATAGCGGTGTCAGTGTGTTAATTTTAGGTAACATACTGATGTCAGGTGTCAATCACCAGGAAACATACTGGTGTCAATGTGTTAATAACCAGGTAACAAACTGGTGTAGGTGTGTTTATAACAGGTAACATACTGGTGTCAGTGTGCTTATTCTAGGTAACATATTTGGGTCATGTAGTCTGTTAATACCCAGGTAACATACTGGTGTCAGTTTGTTGTGTGTATTGAGGGGAAACATTGCACTGTACATATTGAGAAGAACCATTGAGGTTTGTGTATTGGGATGAAACATTGTATTGTGTGTTGAGAGGAAACATTGTATTGTGTGTGTTGAGAAGAAACATTGTATTGTGTGTATTGAAAAGAACATTATGTTGTGTATATTGAGAAGAAACATTGTATTGTTTGTGTTGAGAGGAAACATTGTATTGTGTGTGTTGAGAGGAAACATTGTATTGTGTGTATTGAGAAAATACATTGTAGTATGTGTGTGAAACAGAACAGTGATAGGCATTACAACACCAGTGATAGGTATTACAACCCCAGTGATAGATATTAGAGCCATGGTGATAAAAATCAGAACCACAGTGAAAAACATAAAAATCCTGGTGATAGACATAACATCTCCCATGATAGACATTAGAACCCCGGTGATAGACATAAGAACCCGGTGATAAACATAAACAAGAGTTGTCAGAAGACAACAAAGCTTGTTGATGGGATAAAACTCACCACCCATGCAAAGATTGAGATTGGAGGCAAACACCAAAATTTAAACGCAACTAAACGCAAAAGTTTAACAAGGGTGTCTACAGACGAAAAATTAAGTCCAAAAGGGCCATAACTTTGCCAAAATGCAACCCGAGTTATGGTTCTTGTCTCTGTGTGAACACACATGTGAAGTTTCATTCATATCCAATGAGTGGTTGCATAGATATATTACCTGATATAAAACTTTAACCTGAAAAATTAAGTCGAAAAAGGGCCATAACTCTGCCAAAATGCAATCCAGAGTTATGGTTCTTGTCTGTGTGTGTTCCATTGATGATGGTGAACAGTTACACATGTGCAAAGTTTCATTCATATCCAATGAGTGGTTGCATAAAATATTTTACCTGATAAGAAACGTTAACCTGAAAAATTAAGTCCAAAAAGGGCCATAACTGTGCAAAAGTACAACCCAGAGTTATGGTTCTTTTCATTTCAGCCCATATTTATTTGGTTACATGGTTACACCATGCAACGACTGTGTACAAAGTATAAAAGAATTAATTTCAGCCAATTTTTATTTGGGCACATGGTTACACAGGGCTACACCAGGCAACGACTGGGTACAAACTGTAAAATAATTCATTACAGCCAATATTTGTTTCGGTACATGGTTACACAGGGCTACACCAGGCAACGACTGGGTACAAGTGGTTACAGAATATAAAATAATTCATTTCAGTCAATATTTATTTGGTTACATGGTTACACAGGGCTACACCAGATTACAACTGAGTACAAGTGGTCACAGACTGTAGAATAATTAATTTCAATCAATATTTATTTGGGTACATGGTTACACAGGGCTACACCAGGCAACAACTGGGTACAAGTAATTATAGGCTGTAGAATAATTCATTTCAGCCAATATTTATTTGGGTACATGGTTACACAGGGCCACACCAGGTTACAACTGGGTACAAGTGGTTACAGGCTGTAGAATAATTCATTTCAGCCAATATTTATTTGGGTACATGGTTACACAGGGCTACACCAGGTTACAACTGGGTACAAGTGGTTACAGGCTGTAGAATAATTTATTTCAGTCAATATTTATTTGGGTACATGGTTACACAGGGCTACACCAGGTTACAACTGGGTACAAGTGGTAACAGACTGTAGAATAATTCATTTCAGCTGATATTTATTTGGGTACATGGTTACACAGGGTTACACCAGGTTACAACTGGGTACAAGTGGTCACAGACTGTAGATAAATTCATTTTAGCCAATTTTTATTTGGGTACATGGTTACACAGGGTTACACAAGGCAACAACTGGGTACAAGTTGTCACAGACTGTAGAATAATTCATTTCAGCCAATATTTATTTGGGTACATGGTTACACAGGGATACGCCAGGTTACAACTGGGTACAAGTTGTCACAGATTGTAGAAAAATTCATTTCAGTCAATATTTACACATACTAGCTTCACGCTGGTAAAGCAGACATGAAGAAATATTACAAATAACCAAATCTGGTGGCAATTAAATGAAAGTGTTCAATTTTAAAACATTTGAAAATCCTGATAAATTCCTTTTATCACACATAAATATATTATACCATGCTCAACTGTTATCATCGATTTACCAAAAACAATTGAATCAAATTAGAATGGCTGAAATTAATTATTTTAGTCTGTAACCACTTGTACCCTGTTGTAACCTGGTGTAGCCCTGTGTAACCATGTACCCAAATAAATATTGACTGAAATGAATTATTTTAGTCTGTAACCACTTGTACGCAGTTGTAACCTGGTGTAGCCCTGTGTAACCATGTACCCAAATAAATATTGACTGAAATGAATTATTCAACAGTCTGTACCCAGTTGTAACCTGGTGTGGCCCTGTGTAACCATGTACCCAAATAAATATTGGCTGAAATTAATTATTTTAATTTTATTTTAATCAGGATTCATTACAACAGAAGTACCAGTTTGTCCTTGAAAGTTGCAATTAATATTTAATGGTGACAAGCAATTATATAGAGAAGGAAAAGCAACTGATTGAGAATTTGTGAACGCTCGCTTATTCATGCCAAATCTCGCGAAATCTCGTTTTCAATTATGACAATGAAGGTGCAGCTGAAGATGACTTTGTTATTGCATGTAGCTGTCACTATGAATATATTGCATTTGTTGTCAGCGTATTTGTGTGGTTGCTGGACAGACTGTGACTGTGATGGACAGGCCATGACCTGTAATGGAGGATTTGGACTACCTGAAATACTTCCAAAAGACATTGTCACGGTCAAACATAGATATTTAAGTATACCTGGAATAACACCTTATGGTCATGAGAGCTGGACAAATTTGACCGAACTACACTTAGCTGATGTTCACCCTCACCTTCCAGATAATTTTTTCATTTTATTAAAAAAATTGCAAGCTTTGATAATATTGGACTCGCCCTATTTGTATTCTATGGGTTTGTCATCACTTAGTGGTCTGGCAAACCTGAAAGAACTACATTTCAGTAATATAGGATTTATTCATATTAATGATATTAGCCTTGCCTTAAATGGAAATGGTACAGTTCCAAATTTGGAAATTTTGGTCATCAACAACATCCATTATAGTAAAAAGGAAACTTCACTGTATGTAAATGAAACTTTTTTCAGAATTGTTAATTATAAAACACGACTCCACACATTGAAATTTACTAACCTCGTGATCAGTCAAATGTTCATATCTCCGCAACAACTATGTAAATACAGACATCTGTCATTTGCAAGATCACAAATTGAGATATTAGAATGGGAAAGACCATCAGAATCAAACGGACATGCACACCTTTTCAACAAATCAAATTGCAATTACAATCAGCATCTTGACATTAGTTACACACGTTTACCACACGTTCAGAATGACTTGAACTATAAGAGCATTTACAGTATTTATGGCAAATTTCCCTCATCCAGCACTTTTGTAGGGTTATTTGCAAAGTTAAATATTTTCAAATCAAGCGCATATAACTATATGAATTTAAGAGATTCAAAAGTAGGTACTAAAATAACAAGCGAGAGGACAGACCTTCAAGTTTTGAACAACAATACAAGCCTGAACCCTCTGAAAAAGCTAGTATGCAAAGGACATAACTTGTATTACTTGTCGTTTCCTTTAAATTTCACTGAAGATGCAGGACATGTGGGTCTAGAGGATATGGAAATATCATCTAGTCAGTTAATGTACATATCACCTCATCTTATTTTGCCACCCAACTCACTGGAGCGAATGGTACTGGCAGACAATATACTGAATGTAATGCAAAACAATTATAGCATTGCTTTTCAAATTGTGTTCAAAAAGTATTCAAATCTACAACATCTGGACATATCATACAATAAGATTAGTAAATTACCTCCCAGCATGTTTATTGGAAACACAAAATTAAAACATTTAGATATTTCGAACAATGTAATTTCTGCAATAACATTTGATTTCTCTCACCTGGTTCATCTACGGTATTTAGGAATCCACCATAATAGAATAGTTACCATAGGAGATCAGCAGATGAGAAATATGGACAATCTAGTGTACAAGATAGGGGAAGAAAATGAAAAATATGTACATGGAAAGGGAAAGGAAACATCGCTGCTTGTTGATCTAGGAGAAAACCTGTTTGAGTGCTCTTTCTCAAATCTTGAAACACTGCACTGGATTGAAAGGTCTAGCTTTCTTCAAGAAACTGGCAAGAAAAATAAATATGTTTGCAAGGTTGGAGATAGTTGTTTGGATATAAAAACACTCGGATACAAGGAGATATTTAATTCCAATGAAAATTACAAGATGAATAGTATTTTATTTATTAAATTTTTAGAAATTATAATTGTTGCTATCTTGGAAATTAATAGAGTGCAAAAAAGACTTCAAAACAAAAATAAGAAACATTTAAAAGACTTCATTACAATGTCAAGGAATAGTCATAATAAACGCGAAACAAACTTTAATGAAGCATTGGGGGCGATCAGAAAAGGTACATTTCAGAAGAAATTCTTAGTTTTCCTGTCACACAGCAGCGAAGATGAACAGTTTGTGAACAATGCTATTTACCCCATAATGGAACAACATCTCAAACAGTTGACCCAGATGGATACTGAACATGTCTGCATCTGTGATAAACACATCAAAGCAGGATACAATATTGAAAACGAAATTCAAAGATGTATTAATGACTCGGCTATCATTGTATGTGTAGTGTCCGAATCTTTTGCACAAAGAGAATGGTGCAAGATAGAAGTGAAATATGTCTATGATCAGAATATACCTGTTATTTTGATAATGAAGGGAAAAGTTGAACAGAATGTTATGTCTCTGACTTTAAGGCACATCTTTAATACTTTTGCAAGGATTAAGTGCACATTTAGAGAGGGGGAATATGAATTAACTCCATGTTGGGACCTTTTATGTAGAACAATCATAGAACTGGCAGGTGAAAAATATCTGCATCTCGATAAAGAACATAGATTACTCAAATGAAACTTCCTGTGTGTATTTCAATTGTGCATTTATTCTTTATTTCATAATTTGATAAGATCCAATTATTTTATTTCCAAACAGTTTAATGGTATCGAAATCTAAAAATGCAATCAAATGCATTTAGTTTAAGAATACATAATTTTTATAAGCAAGAATAATTTGCTTTTACTATGTTCTGTAGGGATACGGCTCCTGTTTCACCAACATAGTTAAGCATATACTTAAATACTTAAACACTATAAATGAAGAAAAGCATTTGGGTGATCATGATTTTAGATTGGCTCCAGTGTCACTTGACGTAGGAGGATCATGTTACAGTCGAAATATATTGCAAGTCAAAAGATCAATCGTATATACTCAGTCAATTCTGTCATTCTTAGGAATAAGTAAAATTGGCGAGGTGGTCCTAATATCAAAAGTTCTGAGTATTAACGGAGATGTCAAATTCAGAACAAGAGAACAGAGTGTATTGTAAGTAAATGTTGGTGAAACTGAAGCCAGAATAGCTTTGTAACTTAAGTTGTATATCTGACATTACATACATCTTGTATCTCTTGTCCCGGTAAAAACTGGATCACTGTCAATCTTAGCAGAAGGAATGAATGAATGAATGAATGAATGGGGATTTACGGCATACCAACACATTATAGGTTATTCGAAACCAACAGGAAGGAAGATTCCAGGTTCACTCTACATGTACAAAAACAGCAAATTAACATACAGATTTAAACAAAAATACACCAAAAAATGAATATGAAGAATGAACCTAGAACCTTGATACCTGCAGAACTGCAGAGTTTCAGCAAATTCTGTCGTGTTACTCAAACTGTCGCTTCTTACGACATGCATGAGCCACAGTGGTCCTATTCTTGCCATCACTCATATGGCTCCCTGAAACTACACAGGGGTTGATATGTTTATCACAATAGTGAACATGACAAAATATGATAAAATGAACATGACACCCATTCGTAGGATTCCTTTGCAGAAGGAAGAGTAGCAATCCTCCAAATGAATGTTATGTCCATTTTCATGTTAATTATTGTGGTGAAATAATCCACCCCTACATGGGTCTAGAGTGCCAAAATGAGCGGTGACCAGAATAGTCTCAATGTAGTTCAGAGACAACACAATGAATATTGAATAGAATTTGCTTTATGAATGAATGGCAAATGAATGAATGAATGAATGGGGTTTTATGGTGTACCAACACATCGGAGGTTATTCAACGCCAACAGGAAGGAAGATTCCAGGTTCACTCTACATGCACAAAAACAACAAATTAACAAATATATTGAGAAAACACATTAACAAATGACTAGTCAGAATGAACCGATAACCTTGATACCTGCAGAGATTCAGCAAATTCTATTTTATTACTCGTGTTTCTTAAGACATGCATGAGCTACAGTGATCCTTTTCTTGCCATCTCTCATATGGCTGCCTGTAATCACACGGGTTGGTAATTTAACCACAATAATGAACACGACAAACAAGAGGCCCAAGAGGGCCTGAGGACGCTCTACTCAGACTCATAGTGGCCATAGCACTTTTCGAAATTCTACTATGCAATAGAAACATTGGCCATCTTGAATTTTAGATAGAAAAAATAAATCTTTTGTATAGTCACCTATGCAATAGAAACATCCATGTGAAGTTTCAGTTTAATTGGCATAGTGGTTTCAAAATAAATGAAAAAAAAAGAGAATTTTCCGTTTCCAACAGTATCCCTATGTAAAATTCTAAGTCCCCTTACAGGGCCCCTATATATTTTAGCCCCTAAATTCTTATCTGCAATCAAACCCCTACAGTTAGGGATAATTTATATCATATATGTACAAATCTGACATACCGGTTCTTAAGAAAACAATTTTACTAATTCCCAATTTGTACCCTTTTGGGGCCCCTCCTGACCCCTTAAGACATAGAAACCCAGTCATTTTTACAAATCTTAACCTCCTTCACCTAACAATGCTTTAGTGAAAATATAGGCAAAATCATTTCCATTTAAAAAAAAAAAAAAAATTATATTATATTGACGTGTCCCCTAATTGAACTCTCCGGGCAGGGTCATTTTTAACTCTAGGGACACCATTTGAACAAATCTAACAGAACTATAGTTGGTCATCATTACTACATAAACATTTTGAAAATCTGTTGTGCCATTCATGAGAAGAAGATTTTTTTAAGTTTTGGACTATTTTTAGTAACGGTGGCCATCTTCAATTTCAGATCGAAAAAAAAAATCTTCAGTATAACCTCCTATGCAATAGAAACACCCATGTGAAGTTTCAGTTTAACTGGTCTGTGGTTTCGGAACAGATGAAAGAAAAAGAGAATTTTCCGTTTTCCCATAGTATCCCTATGTAAAATTCTAAGTCCCCTTACAGGGCCCCTATATATTTTAGCCCCTAAATTCTCATCTGCAATCAAACCCCTACACATAGGGATAATTTATGCAAAATATGAACAAATTTGACATACCGGTTCTTAAGAAAATGAATTTAGTAATTCCCAAATTTGTATCCTTTTGGGGCCCCTCCTGACCCCTTAAGAAAGTGGAACCCAGTCATTTGTACAAATCTGAACCTCCTTCACCTAACAATGCTTCTGTGAAGATATAGGCAAAATCATTTCCATTTTTTAAAAAAAAAATATAAAAAAATATTATATTGACATGTGTCACCTAATTGAACTCTCCGGGCAGGGTCATTTTTAACCCTAGGGACACCATTTGAACAAATCTAACAAAACTATAGCTGGTCATCATTACTACATAAACATTTTGAAAATCTGTTGGGCCATTCATGAGAAGAAGATTTTTTAAGTTTTGGACTGTTTTTAGTAACGGCGGCCATCTTGAATTTCAGATCGAAAAAAAAAAATCTTCTGTATAGTCTCCTATGCAAAAGAAACACCCATGTGAAGTTTCAGTTTAACTGGCCTAGTGGTTTCAGAACAGATAAAAGAAAAAGAGAATTTTCTGTTTTCCTATTGTATCCCTATGTAAAATTCTAAGTCTCCTTACAGGGCCACTATAAATTTTAGCTCCAAAATTCTTATCTGCAATCAAACCCCTACACTTAGCGATAATTTATGGAAAATATGAACAAATCTGACATACCGGTTCTTAAGAAAACGAATTTAGTAATTCCCAATTTTTACCCTTTTGGGGCCACTCCTGACCCCTTAAGACAGTGGAACCTAATCATTTTTCCAAATCTGAACCTCCTTCACCAAACAATGCTTCTGTGAAGATATAGGCAAAATCATTTCCATTTTTAAAAAAAAAAATAAAAAAATATTATAATGACATGTGTCCCCTAATTGAACCTACGGGGCGAGGTCATATTTAACCCTAGGGACACCATTTGAACAAATCTAACAAAACTATAGTTGGTCATCATTACTACATATACATTTTGCAAATCTGTTGGGCCGTCCATGAGAAGAAGATTTTTTAAGTTTTTGACTATTTTTAGTAACAGCGGCCATCTTGAATTTCAGATCGAAAAAAATAAAATCTTCTTTATAGTCTCCTATGCAATAGAAACACCCATGTAAAGTTTCAGTTTAATTGGCCTAGTAGTTTCAGAGAAAGTGCTGCTAACAGACGACAGACGTCAGACGACGGACGACAGACAACGCGCCATCGCATAAGCGCTTCTGGCCTTTGGCCAGTAGAGCTAAAAATGAAAAAATGAACAAGACAACCAATCAGAGGATTTCTACCCCTCTGAAGAGATTGACAGGGATTCTATTCTTACCCGAAACCACACGAGAATTTCCTGAAACTCTGCAGAAGGTTCCATTTTGCATTTAGGTTGATAGTTTTTCTCAATCTTGTTGTTTTTGTACATGGAGAGTGAGTCTGGAATATTTCCAGTTGATGCCATATAACCTTTATTTCATTTCTTGTAGGTATGCCATAAAACCTCAATAACTATTGTATCTTTTGTATACATATGATAGTTTCAGTAAAAATACTTTAAAAAAAGTTTTTGAAATTAGACTTATAGTTATTATTAATTACCCTATTAATGCATCACATTAAACATTTAATGTTGTTTGTTTGCCATTTGTTTGTGGTAATACATTGATTGATTAAATATATAGCGTAATTTTTATGCCATCGAGGGCTAACAGACAGTCAGTTAACGTAAGCACTGTTTCCTGGGATCCTGAAAGGTTAGCCAGAACTCGAGTACACCCCATTTCCGCAAGTAACTGATAACTTTTCCACTTGAATCAGTGGTGAGAGACCAATGATAACGAGACACAATGTCGTATATCAATCATCACAGAGACTGTTGCCGGACGTGGATTCGGACGGACGACACCTGTATTGATAATCAGATGCGTAACTGAATGAGCTAATCGGGCCGGGCCCATGGTTACATATAAAAGAGACAAAACAATATTGAAATAGAATTTAACTCATGTTCATACACAAAGTCAATCTTTACATTTAAGGATATAAAATTATAACAATATGAAAATATATCTGCATGTATTACCATACTTTTGGACGTCATATTTTTGAAAGTTATAAATACATGTATAAGGCAGTTATAAATTAATTGCTAAATTATCATCCAAATTTCTTGAAAATGGGGAGGGGTGGGGAAGGAATTTAGTTTTTATCATTTAAAAAAAAAAAGAAGACTTTTTTTTTTGTTTTATGAAAATAACATGGGTCGAGGCAGCATTAAAATTAGGGGTCGGCAGGGGTGATAATCTAGCAATTAATTTATTATGGCCTAAATGTATGTCTTCATAAAACTAGTGAAGTCATGCTAGGTTATAAAAATAATAGTAAAAAAATTCTTATGTCGCTCACGTGATTTCACATTTCACTCCTTTTTATATTTTGAGAATTATCTTGTTCACATAGTAATATTAAGTCCCTTTACTGGGTCCCAATGAACACTAGCTCCTTTATTTGAACACACATAAAACCCCTACTTATAGGGACCATTTATATCAAATATGAACATATTTGGCTGATTTGTCCATTGAGAAAAAGATTTTTAATACTGTATGAACCATATACAAGTACTGGTTCTGGGTGAGCCTTAAACAAGTACTGCTTCTGTTTTGATTATAAACAAGTTGTCTTAACTATAAACAAGTACTGATTCTGTCTCAACCATAAACAAATACTGATTCTGTCTCAACCATAAACAAATACTGATTCTGTCTCAACCATAAACATTTATACTGGTTATGTTTGAACCATAAATAAATACTGGTTCTGTCTGAACCATAAACAAATACTGGTTCTGTATGAACCATACACAAGAACTGATACTGTAAGAACCATATAAAAGTACTGGTTCTGGATGAACCTTAAACAAGTACTGCTTCTGTTTTGATAATAAACAAGTTGTCTGGACTATAAACAAGTACTGGTTCTGTCTGAACCATATACAAATACTGGTTCTGTCTGTGCCATATATAAGCACTGATTCTGTCTGTACCAGAACTAAGTGTTAATACTGTCTGAACTATAAACAAGTACTGGCTCTAAGCTATAATATTTACTGGTTATGCACATACTAGTTCTGTCTTAACTATAAACAAGTTTTGGTTCTGTCTAAATATAAACAAGTACTAGTTCTATCTTAACTATAAACAAGTACTGGTTCTATCTTAACTATAAAGAAGTACTGGTTTTATCTTAACTATAAACTAGTACTGGTTCTATCTTAACTATAAACAAGTGTTGGTACTAATGCTGTCATAACTATAAACAAGTACTAGTTCTGTCTTAACTATAAACAAGTATTGGTACTTCTGCTTTCATAAATATAAACAAGTTCAAGTTTTGTCTGGACCATTAACAAGTATAGGTTCTATCTTGACCGTAAACAAGTACTGGTTCTGTCTGAACTATAAGCAAGTACTGGTTCTACCTGATACTTTCTGAAACCTAATTGAATACTGGTTCTATCTTTACCATAACAAGTACTGGTTCTGTCTGGACCATAATTAAAATACTAATTTTGTCAGAACCATAAACAAGTACTGGTACTCATATACTGTTATTATCTGAACTATGACGAAGAACTCCCAGCTTCTGAATATCACAAAAGATGGTGGTAAAATTATATCAAGACATCATTTTGCATAAATGAATTTTATTATAAATTACTCGGTATATCAAGGTTGATAGTACATACATACGAGGGGTTATCCAGAAGTCTGTGGACAAATCTCATAATATGAAGATGACATGTCAGATTTATTTGGAGTTTTACATGCATTATATTTAATATAACTTCAAACCATACGCAAAATATGAAGAAAATAAAAATAAAATAGCTACATGTATTTCAAACATCATGTATGCCTATCTGCCGCAGGTCAGATTTTCGTTACGTTGCTGCGACTTCAATTTATTTCACAAGTAATTTCCCTGCTCTTGCTGATCATTCAGCTAATACATTTTATCAAGCGAGGAACGCTGTGATCACTCTAAGAAATTGCATGTTATTCATTCTTAATTATCATATGCACTGTACCGTAACCTATACTTAGCTTACAGCATAGTTCATGAATTGTATTACGGCGATCCTTATTGAGGCACCTTTTACAAAGTTGACGTAACGTTGATGCAATTTTGACTAAGGACAACCACACGTTATCATCCATTATTGTTTCCTGTTCCTCACTGTACCATTTGTGCCATTTATAGACTACAAAACACACTACAAATAACTTTCTCAGAGCTTTACTAAGCAGATATATCGCCTGGATCAGTGCTAATTTTGAAAAAAAAATGTATTTCAGCTCCTTGTTTCACCTTTTTCTCGGATGGAAGTTTTGCTTATTAACAAGTTTTCCTTTTTTATGTAAGTTTGTTTTAACTCCTAACACTTGCACACCATACTATTACTGGAATGACCAATGTAGACATTCAGTCAAATTGTTCAACAATTTGAGCTGCGGCACTTACCATGTATGCATGCTACTATGGAGACCATAACATTATTATAAACATAAAAAATGCACTAAAACACTGTACATTGATGACAAATACACCAAATCTTAAGCTGTGCAAAATATAATGATGTACTTGTACTTGCATAAATAAGGATTTTATTAAATTTGTCCACAAACTTCTGAATAACCCCTCGTACATACAAAATATAGTTCATAAAAAGTTTTTTTCTTTAAAATTGCATAGTTTCATTATCTAATAAATGCCGATGTTTAAAAATACAATAAAATGACTATTTGTCCAATTTGTATCATTATGTAATTCTTCTACCCTATTCTATAATACAAATTTCATGATGGACATGTTATATAACAGATGTTAACAGCTTCTTTCAAAATGTTTGTTTTGAATTTTATATGATATGTAAATGATATACAATATCGTCAAAACCAATTATAAAAAGTACATGTAGATGATATACATCCTCTATATAAAACCAATACACAAAACTCCATCTGTCAATGATTGATTGATAGAATATTAAGTGTCATTTTATGCCATTGGGAGCTAATAGACAATCTGTTAACATAGACACTCTTTCCTGGGATCCTGAATGGTTAACCAGTACTCAAGCACAAAATAACAAAAAAATGACGTAAACATGATGCTAAATATTCTAACAAAACCAAAACAAATAAAAATTTGAATTGAATATATTTAATCCTCTGACAAACAAGTGCAAAGACAGCAAATTCATTGGTGGATTGTGATACCCACCTGTCAATAGAACATCTCATGCACCTTTCCTTGCACTTGTGTGTCAGAGGATTCATTACATTCTAGTACTTGCATGAGCTCTGAATCAATTCAAATCAAATATAATTTTGAATCTGTATGAAATATAAAAAAAAACAAGACATTTGATTGGTAGAAAAATATTTTAACTATTTACATAAGAGATTCCGTCAGCATTGATGATTATGGAAACCTGGCATAATGAAATATATAAGTACATCATGTACATCATGTCCAAAATATAAGATAATCCCTGATCAGCTTGAGATCATTCAATAATGATAACCTGATGGCACTAATTAGTCAATAACGTATAAAATTTACAAATGAGATGAAATATTATCAGCAATTTCTAACAATAATGGCAGTAATGACTTTTACAAGAACTTAATTTTGGAAGGCTTTTTCTTTGGCACTTTTAGTTTAAACTTATTTAATTTACTTCAATTCTAAAACAAGTCATGACAAAATCTATACAAATCACACTCAAAGTCTTCCTTGGTAGTAACAGTTCTAAGCAGTTCTCGCCCAAAGACACCACATACAGCCATGGGACAGGATCAAACCCACAATCCTCCAATCATGGGTGCAATGCTCTACCACTGGACCATGTGCTTTAACCAAGTTATATATGGCATCAAGTTTCCATGGTGGTGGAAGAGCTTAGAGGGATTCTGAGAGGAACCACTATGATGGACCTTCCAAAAGTAACTAGCAACCTTTCTCACAACACTTTTGGACTGATCTATGATCAATCTCACAACCTCATTGGTGAGAGGTAAGTGTTAAATCACTTGACCGCGGATGACCATTGATTTTTTTTACGATGCTCCAAGTTTATAACAAACAATAATAATTACGTTATAATCATTTACATTTTTGTGCTAAAAACTTAGATCTGTGCATGTTAAATGACTGGCATCACAGCAAAAATAAGACCGCTGTGGTAAAAGAAAATAAATTGAATAAGTATTGACTAGAATAAGCTTCAACTCTTCCAAACATGTTTTTCTCACTTTACCTGTTTTATAAGACAGATTGATATGGATTATAAAAATCTTTCATGGCCATTGGGTTACAGGTTTGGATAGAAAATTCTGTCCTGAAGGATAACTGTTTCGGCTGCAATGTTGTGAGAACGGATCTTTCTATCCAAACTGAAAAACCATGAATCATTCTTTTTTTTTTGCATACCACACTGAAAAAATTTATTCACTTCAATTAATCATAATTATATTACCACAATCTTTTTTGTCTGATAAAATATAAGTCACACAATCATGTTTATGCATCGCATCACAGCCCAGGGAGGAACGAAATCCAAAATGTCAACAAGGAGGAGTGCGATGAAATTTCTGTACCTGGTAAAACACTTGGAAATCCGTCTGGTATGCAAGAAAAGATGATCACACAACCCCATGAGACAGATATCCGTGTCTGGTAGGTGAGAAAAATTATAAACGACTGATACATGTATTTAAATTCTAAACTAAAGTGCCAAAATGTAGGAATTAACTTAAAACATGAATATACAAAACAAATTTTACCAATGCCAACAAATTGTCAGTCCCTTGTTTTAGCTGCACATGAAATATTGTCACAAATGACTTTTACTTGAAGTACATTGTGATTTTGGGGTATTCTAATCATTATTTCTAGCTGACACTGCTAATGTCTCAATATATGGGAAACAATGTCAAACCTTTAGGTCAATTGGAACTTAGTTATTAATGGGCCATGATCAGAATCTAACAAACTGTTTGGCATATCAGTGACTTGTAACCAAAAATCAAACATAAAATACAATTTGTATCTGCACCTTCAAGTCATCAGTCCCTTCAAATTGTTTTTGCTGCACATAAAACTTTCAGTTCATTACCAACTTAGGCATAACTGAGACATGATCATAATCTAACAGACTGTTTGACATATCTGTGACATCTTACAGTAACTTATAACAAAAAAATCAAACATGAAATACAATTAACACCAGCACCTACAAATCATCAGTCTCTTCAGTTGTTTTTGCTGCACAAGAAACTTTCAGTTCATAAGAAACTTCGACATAATTGAGACATGATCAGAACCCAATTGACTATTTGGCAAACTGCCCAAGTCTGCAAGTTCATGACTGGACAACAATCCATACCGCCCAAGTAAACTTAACTGTCCTTCCACCATATCCTTCATCTGCACCTCACCATACTTGAATCTAACCAAGCGTGACCTAACACCATAGAATATGTAATCCACGGTGCAATCGGCGCGACCGTGAAAAGTAGTAACTTCCTTGTAGTGGTAGTTGTGGCGGGCAATCCAATGTTCGTATGTGGGTACCAGACTTAGCTTGTGCTGCAGAAATCCAGTACCCTGTGATGTTGTTATTTTGACATCATCGTCACTGTCTACATTATCAGTTTTAGAATGACCAGGCTGAACATTTTTACTTCCACCAAAATGTTTATGTTTATTTTTACTTCCACCAGATTTTCTTTGAACCTTTCTATTTCGTTTTCTTACTTCATCACAGTACTGACACTGATCGTCGATACCAACTTCAGGTGGGAAAAAATTGCGATGAAGGTAATAGCCTCTATTTTTACCACCCATGAGAGCCTCTTTTTGGCCAGAGAGCATGTTATAGGAAAGTCCTTCATATTTAAGCGCACCCATCACCAAAAACTTGTAAATTTCACTTTGTGGCTCTGAATTATAATCTCCACACATTATCAATGCGTGATACAAATCTGGGGATCTCGGATCATTTATAAATGCACACTTATCCATTTCGCTTAACAGAACCATTAGCTGAGCGAGTTTCACATCACCTCTTCTGGGGTTGAACAGTAAATGGGTATTCGCGACACATAGTCTTCTATTTGAAGGAGTCGAGGCCTGGGGAATAATGGGAATAAGTTTCAGTATTAATGCCACATTGTCTCTATCAAGGACATTGCCACCCTGCGGATGATAATATTGAATTGGAATGGACTTGTCTAGTGTGAACTTGGACCGGCGATAGAAAGTTGCACAACCATCTAACTTATCAGCTGTTCTCTTTACATAGGCACTGTCATATCCTGAAATTACAATTTCATATTTCTTAAAATATTAAAGTTAGGTCATATAACTGCTAAACATGTAACTGATTTTGATTCTGAAAGAAAAATAGATAAGATTATATACTGTGGGACTGTAAGTTTGTGTTGTTTTATTAACCTAAAGGGTTAATAGATACATGTTTTCCCACATCAATCACAGATGGCCTTTGAAAACAGTGCAGGAAGAGTTCAGATTGCTCGTAACGAGCAATCTGAACATTTCCTGCACTGTTTTCCACTCTGTCAGTCAATATAAACATAATTCACCCAATAATTCAAAAGCCTTCTATATCAGGTATCCAAAGGCGTCTATATGAAGTAAAGGGTTAAACTGGTTTAATGCCATTATAAATGCATAGCAGGTTATATTCGACAAATCCAGTTTTATTGGAGATGCAACACTTCGGAATGAATTTGAGTAGAGCCACTGTCCTTCTGCAAGCCATTAGCAAACTCTCCCGCAGAAGTTTATTGACTGAGCAAGGCCTGGCTCCAAAACCTCAGCCTTGAGAGGTTATACATTGATTGGAAGAGTGTTAAAACATCTTGCCTTAGATCTCTTAGACATGGAAGAACCTTTAGGTCTATACGATTTAAAGTCAGTTGACTTTATTTCAATTGCCAGTTACATTCACTTGATGATGTAGATTTATCACATATAAATGGTTAATCAAAGGTAAAAAATCACATGATTTGACAGTAAATAGGGTTTGTTTTCACTAATGATCAGAAGTTTACAACCTTCTTAGTGTAAAATTTGAAGTTACAAAAAAGAGTTTGTGAAATTCATTCAGTGTTTCACTGATGTACCGGTTACCATTATACAAACTTTTGCTGACCTTATAAATAGTACCAGTATTCTTTTTTAAAACTTGGCAAAAATACTGCACAAATGAAACGTTCCTAGATATCACAATTTGTTCATACATAAATCTTAAGATTTCCGAAGGTTAGTGAAATGGGCCCCAAATACTTATATTTTTAATTTTTAAATTAACACTTAGACGTAGTAAATAAGATGTCAGTTATTTGCCAAAATAATTTTTATTTTAGCATCCCAAAAAACATTACATGACTTATTTTTGACTGGATTAATTATAATCAGCATCTGATGCCATCTTCAAAATAACATCCATGACATGTGTTCTCAATCTCTGTCATATTTCATATTTTTATATTAAAAATTCCCTAATTTTTTCACGAGTACAATATATTCCCATAAAAGTTCATAGAGGCAGATGAAGGTAGTTCCATTGACAGCTATTCGGATTATCTCAATCGCCATGTGGAACATTTTTTCATTAATTTCCACCGTTGAAATTTCTACTAGATTTTTATTTCATGTTATTTTAATCATCATTTTAAATTTTGAACTGTACAATATAAAACTTATTGGATCCAATAACCTTATACGTATTGTACGGTCATATGGTAACACTTAAGGTATAGAACAATAGTTGGCCTTTTCCAAGTTTTATTCTGAGGCCATTACATGCAGGCTCCTGTCTCACCATCATTTTACTTAAATACTAAAAACGTAACTAAGTTTTGACTGATTACAGCAATATTTTAATTCAATATCAATGAAACCGAATGCAATTCTTCTGGAGTCAGTCTAAAATCATGAGCACTTGGCCAGTTCCACTAAACATCTTAACTCTTTACTTCATATAGACGCCTTTTGACACCTCTAATATAGACACCTTTGGACACGTAATATAGAAGGATTTTGAATTATTTGGTGAATTATGTTTATATTAACTGACAGAGTGGAAAACAGTGCAGGAAGTGTTCAGATTGCTCGTTACGAGCAATCTGAACTCTTCCTGCACTGTTTTCAAAGGCCTTCTGTGATTGGTGCGGGAAAACGCGTATCTATGGAGTAAAGGGTTAACTTGAGATTTTCCTCAACTCATTTTTTTGAAACGCTTTAACTTAATTTACACTGATCGTTTTGCATGCTATCCTTTACCAATGAATACAGACTGGATCTGATTTCAATTCTGTATGGTCATTTATTATGGTATGAGTTCAAGTAATCATTTGGAGAAATTGATTTTTTTGTGCTGAGGAAAATCTCAGCTGGAGATGTTTAGTGAAGCCCGCCCCCTGGATGTTATTCTTTGATTAAAGTATTTTAAGCTTAAATATGTTGGTGAAACGGAAGCCCCGTAATCTGAATTAACAAACAAGGTCATATTATTTATGGTCTAACTTTCAAGATATGAACAAAATTAATTATTTTCATTTGAGAATAGATCTGTTCACATATCCAAAGTGCTTTTCCAATGTTTATGTAAAACACAAATGCATGCAATGCTCGGATCACGTTTAAATAGCTGTGTAAATTGCACTAATTTGACAGCAATGAGGCAAGCGTTCAATTCTCGATCATATTACAACAGAGAGCAAGAAGGTTCAACATTGGACCTTTTGGTTGATTGATTGAATATTTAGTGTTATTTTTATGCCACCGAGGGCTAACAGACGATCAGTTAACCTAACCACTGTTTCCTGGGATTAACCAGTACTCGAGCACACCCCGTCTCCGTAAGTAATTGATAACTTTCCCACTTGAATCAGTGGTGAGAGACGAATGATAATTAGACACAATGTCGTATATCAATCATCACGGAGACTGTTGCCGGGCGGGGGATTTGAACTCACGACCCCTGGATTGATAGTCAGACGCGTAACCGACTGAGCTAATCGGGACCTTTTGGATTAATTAAGTTTTTAATAACAATATATAACATTAACAACAAGTTAGTAATTCAGAAATCAATATGTGCATCAAACAAGTTGACATACCCATACGTACCTAGTTTGTGAAGTTCTGGTTTGAAGAAGTTGAGATAATGTGCTTGGTTAACTTCCTGGAGACAGATAATCTGGAAAAAAAAAAATTATATTGCGTTAAGTACCGGTATACTATAATTTTGAAATTTGTGACCGTATATGAGTTTTGTAATGGTCGCAATATTTAAAATGTGACACCAAAGGTTGAGTCATTAAAATTCTATTCTAACGCATTGAAACAATTTACAATTTAAATTTGGTCGCTGAACCAAGTCACTCAAGCGACAAGGTTTCAAATTGAACTTACCTTTTAGCCAAATGCCGCATATCAGCAAATGATGCACTATAAAAGTAATTTTTGGTAAAAATCAAACTAAATCGCCAAACTGTTCAAAATATCTAATACAACTTTATATTTTCAACATTTTACAATAAAAAGTAATTTAAATCGCAAACTAAATATTTTAAACCACTGTTTTTGGTGAAGTTGTAATAATGACATGGAATGCGAAAACATGGCGATTTTACCAATGGTATAATTATGCAGTTTTTAATAGCCACAAATCTAAGAGCACCAACCAATGAACTCACAGGAAATTTCTGAAGAGTGCTGGAATAATTAAAATACAGCTACACATCAAGTACTAACTGAATATATGGACCCTTTCAGAAGTTATTTAATTGTTACAAATTTGATGAATGGACAAACCCATGCACAAATGGATAGACAGGAGAAAAACTTAAAGGAATGGTGGGGACTAAATGAATCCAAGTATGTCTGATTGAGAGGTAAAATAACCCTGAAATCACACTTACGTCTGGTGAATGGTATCGAAGTTCGTCCAACAAAAGTTTCTGCCTGTACTTCCACTCTAGCACATACGGGGGACTGTCCTCATACAAAAAAAAATTGTCCTCGAGAAGATTCTGGGCCAAAATGTTATAGCTCATCACAGTGAAGTCAAACCCTCGCCGACTGACAGGTTGTTTTGTGTACCACTTTCCTTTCTCTGTGTACTCCCAATATCTAGGATATCCAAATGCACCACCAGATTGAGCTGTTAAAACAAATACCATTCTAGTGTTGTATAATTATTGAAAAAAACATCAATAACTGACCGGTGATTATATTTGTATGAACAGTATAAGGTAAGCACATTTCTAGTTGATACAAAGCCACAGGGCTCAAACTGGGTCTGAATTTTAGGGAGAAGTGACTTTTCCTTCAACCAAAGAAGGAGAAGAAGAGAAAAAAGAGGGAGAAGTGCTAAATGTTGGTATGACGCAAAATCTTAGTTTTATTCTATGCTATGTCTTGTGTGTGTGTTTGTTTTATATTGTTTTTTTTATATTGATCTTGATTTATATTAAAAGGAACTATTTTATTTGTGATATAAAGAACAGGGAGTTTAACATTCTGAATAAATTAAGACGATGCCTTAAACATGTTTTTTTTGCCAGTATTGAAATCTTTGAAGAGAAAAGAAATTATATGGGAGATAATGTGAAGGAAATTGCTGGAAGACATACCATGTATTGCTGTACAGAATCTATCGTACCATATTTAAATAAACTTTACTCTGTTCGATAATATATGTTCCATATTATATTAACCACTATTTCAACAGACACTTTTTAGTGTTCTTTTTCAATGTGAGTGGTGCGGTGGGGGTAATGACATTTTCAAAACATTAAAAGTACAATATAACCACATTCACTTTTACTGGCAGAAGACGTCTGAATAGAACCACCATCCTTTCACAAGCAATGGGGAACCATTCTCAAATATGTTTTTTTTTAAAAAAAGATGGACTCTACCACTACAAATGCAAATTAAGATATCCCTTTACTTCATACATGTATACGACTTTGGACACCTCTAATACAGACGCCTTTGGACGCCTCTAATATAGAAGGCTTTTGAATTTTTTGGTGAATTATGTTTATATTAACTGGCAGAATGGAAAACAGTGCAGGAAGTGTTCAGATTGCTTGTTACGAGCAATCTGAACTCTTCCTGCACTGTTTTCAAAGGCCTTCTGTGATTGGTGCGGTAAAATGCGTATCTATGGAGTAAAGGGATATATAGCAACTGATTATACCATGGCTATTTTTGTTGTTGTCTGCATCTTCAGCTGCTGTTGGTTCCCATGCAAGGCCTGTATAACACTGTCTCGGCTGGATGTTGCTTTTCGGTTTTCCTTTTCTACGTTTTCTCTGATAAACTGGAATTCTAGGTTTTGTCGATAGTGGTCCCATATCAACTAGCGTTGGTGCATTTTGATATGTAAGGTCTGTTCTTGAATCAGAATTCTCAAAACTGCATCCTCTCTGATAGAATGATGGAGTTTGTACTCTTGCATATGTAGCTAATGGATCCACATGCTGCAATGATGACGGTTTATAAGCATACTGATGTTGTATTACTGGGACACACTGATGTTGTATTACTGGGACACACTGATGTTGTATTACTGGGACACACGGATGTTGTATTACTGGTACATACAGTGGCTGAACTGCTCCGGTCAGTGGTACATATTGACCTACTGACGCAGACACAGGAACAGATCGAGTTCTTGGGAGATCAGAAGTATTGTTAACCATCTCTGACAAAACACCTTTAACACCTTCTTCAACATCATCGTTACAGATGCTGCTGGTAGCCCCAGGAGAATTTGTATTCTTTTTTAATATAAATGACGTTGCAGCCCTTTTCTTTTCTACTTTCTTACCCTTCACAGTTCGAGGTATGAACAAAAATTGTTTATCCATTACTGTCAGTCATTATACAAAATAGCTCATTTCTGCCAGCCTTCTTTTATACATGCATCTTGCCACCTCATAATTTATACTACTATCTGAAATAAAGTTAAAGATAATTGGTTGTGTATAAACAATTAATTCAATTATGTATGTGTAGTTTTAAGTCCAGACACATGACTGTTTAGTGCAGTCCTAAGTCCAGACACATGACTGTTTAGTGCAGTTCTAAGTCCATAGACAGGACAGTATATTCTTTATAATCAGAGCCTGTTTTCATAAAAGGTTAAAATTTCAACTTAAAAAGTTACATATTTATTCATTTCTGTACTCACTAATTTGCTGTAATTATGAAAATCAATAAATATAAACACTTTTGGTCAGTTGCTTTCATACAACTTACACATGTACATATGCAATTTATAATATACTCTTCATTAAATGATTGATTGATTGAGTGAATATTTAGCATTATTTTTATGTCATCGAGGACCAACTGACGATCAGTTAACCTAACAACTGTTGCCTGGGATCCTGAATGGTTAACCAGTACTCTAGCACACACCATCTCCACAAGTAGATGATAACTTTCCCACTTGAATCAGTGTTGAGAGACAAATGATATTAATGAGAAGCAATGTCCTATATAAACAGTATACAGATTTATAATAACGATGAAAACCGGAAATGACAACTCTCTGTTTAAATGGGTGATTTGGAACACTCGGATATATAATCTGCTATTAGTTTGATTACAAAAAATAAGAGTTCTTATAAAATCTTGTTTTACAAATTCACTTTACTATTTTGAATCATGAATAGTTATTTTGAAAGCTCTGCTGACATTCATGTATAAAATATAATATACTTAAAAATACTAAACACCACTTTAAATGTACACAAAATGGACATAAAGAATAAATAACTGTGCACCAATAAATTACAAGATTAATAAAAAAGAATCGCAGCGTCTCCTAAATGTCTGGGTGATACTAAAACCTGGCCACATTCCAAATCACATGGCCACATTCTGGCTGCATATAGTGTGTGTAATAGTGATTGTTTTATAAGAATGTTGTATTGCACTAATTTCAATCATGTTGCATTGTCCTTTGCATATTCAATAGCGAGTGAATACGAATGAATGTGCAGCAAAGCCGTGCATTTGCGAGTATGCGAGCTCATATGGTAACATGTAGAATATGAAAACAAAACAAAAATAAACAATATACAGATATTTACTAACGTTGAAAATCGGAGCTACAACTCTGTTTTCATGGGTGATTTAAAACACTCTGATATATAGGCTGCTATTAGTTTGATTACATAACACATAAGAATTCTTATGAAATCTTGTTTTACAAATTCACTTTTTTATTTTGAAAGTTCTGCTGTCCCTGATATTCATGTATAAAATATATTATACTATAAAACACAATACACCACTTTAAATGTAAACAAAATGTACACGAAGAACAAATATTTATTTACCCAGCGGTTTCATTATTTAAAACCCTACGCTAAAACCCGACCATGGTCCAACTGACACGGCCACATTGCGGCTGCAAGGAAAAGGCAAACGTGGTGTGTAATATTGATTGTGGTGTTCTATTGCACTAATTTCAGTCACATTCCACTGTCCTTTGCATATTTAATAAGAAAATATCGAAAAATAATATAAAATGCCCATTTAGGTATAGACTGTTACTTTTGGCGATTTTTCGCCGTTTTTGACAAATTGACAGACAATTTAAAGTACTTAATTTTCAAATGACCATGGTTTTAATCAATTGTCACAAAGAGTATGATATGCCTAACCCACATTATTGAAAATAATAATAAAAACAAGAAGATATATTTGTTTATTTTGCTCGAAACAAAGGATATTTTCCTCTTCGTAGTGGTTTACTCGGTGTAGTGTATTTTCAGCACATAGTAAGAATCAGTTGATAATTATCTCACATTATGTATTGTATTTGTATAATGTGAATATCTACCTATTCGCTCGCCATTTTGGTTTTACCTAATCACAAAGACTATGAACCAATATCATTGCAAATATACCTTGTATACATAATAACACAATATACCTATTACCTCGAATGCCCGTATAATAACAATATCCCAGACATGCGCAAAGCTCCCACTTCCATTATTAAAAGCCAGTGTGGTTCCAGCTAAGAATAGAATCACTGCTGATCTCTGCAGAGGGGTACGAACCCTCCGAATGGGTGTCATGTTCATTTTGTCATTTTTTTGTCATGTTCACTATTGTGGTTAAATTATCAACCCCTGTGTGGTTTCAGTAAATTAAGTAAATTGCGGTATAAATGTTTGCTCAATATTTTCTTTCACACAACAGTTTTGTCCGTTTGAGTATTTTTAGCACGTAGTTAGAATCAGTTGATGATTATTTCACACTATGTTTCTTATTTGTATAATGTGAATATCTGCCTATTAGCTCGCAATTTTGGTTTTACCCAATTCATATTACTAATTACAACCCACGAAAACACGTGACTTTATAAAATGTTTTTACAAAATTGGGAAAAATGTGTTTTTAATGATTATATCACTTACCGTAAATTGAAATTCACACTACGTGCATGCAATTATTTATATATGAAACAATTAAGACAAAACAACAACAAAAAACTGTTTGTTTTTACAACAGATAGACTAGGCCTATTTGTTTATTTTGCGAAAACATTTTTATTTATTTATTTATTGATGTTTTTCGAATCTTCATTTTCATAATTCAGAAATATTTTTAATCACTCATTTTATATCTTTAAAGCCTATATATTTTCTCTTTTATTTCTTAATTTTGTTTACACATTTTCTTTTCCGTTCAATTTCGAAATTCTTATTCTAGTAATATTGTCATGTCGATAACAGATTGGAAAGTACTTATGGCCTTGGATTTTTACATAGGTAAACCAGATGTTATACTGTAAATCTAAGTGACAACCACATAAACAAATGAGTCGATGTGTAACACTGGAATCACAACAGGTATTGACCACTTGGAAATTTACGTTTGATCGCAACATGTGTATAAACATTGGCTAATTAGGTGACCCAGTTTATGCAGTAACTGGAAAAAATAGGTCAATTTATCATTCTATCTTACGAAAACCTTTACGTCAAAGCATAAGTGTACAGAAAAGGGGAAGAATAGACAGAATACACCTTTGACTTTGTAAACATAATAATTTCATTAAACCTTGTTTCCACAATTAATATAATGGGTAAAGGCTTGAAAACCGAGCTGTTGGGACTTGGACGACCAGGCAACTTTATTTGGTATGTTTTCTCGAAAGTAGACATTGTAAAATAATATAAAGAGCAGTAATTTTGTGAATGAGTGAAGAATGTATTGTTATTATGATTTACATACATAATGGCAATTGTATCAAATTGGCGACTATAAAAAATTGTCGATGTCCCTGTTTCGGTGACCTTTTGTTTCCTAGCGCGTATACCAGTCTCGCGATATGAATGATGTCATTATTTTTGTGTTCTTTGATGTTAACACCAAGACTGTCATCAAAAGTCGAAAATGCGCCGCAAACAGGTAAGAAATTATTGTTTTATAATTCAGTAGCTTAATTCACTACTTTTTCTTATTTCTTTTTTGTACTTGCCTTTAAATCTGTATAAAACACGTAAGTTTATTTTTGCGGAACCCTTACTTTACAGTCTGCTGCACAAAGTCACGTGATGTAAACATGGTCACGCATAATTTTCTACAGGGTGTGCACCAAAAGATTGCCCCCCCCCCCTTATATGTTTTTAAGGAAAGATACCATTTTATGTATTTTCTCTGTGGTGTTACTTTATTATCCATATGTCTGAATTTTATCTATCTTTACGTCCAATTTCAGGTTCTGCCATTGAACGCAACAACAACAACAACAAAAAAAAGTACAGGCATTACTCGCCTACAGCAATGACTAACACTTAAAGGGCATTACTAGACAGAGGCCATACGGGTTCTTCTAGCCATATTTGTTGAACACCTAAAAGCTATGGCAGAAATTGGTTATACAAGCAAGGAAGTAATAAGCATGGATTCTTACTACGTTGTTTACCTTGGGAAGAGGGATAAAGGAACTCCTTTCAGTATGAAATGGTTTCTTTGTTTTATGAAGAGATGGCCAGAGCTAGGTGTTAACAAACCAAGACCTCTTTCTAATTACAGAGCCAAAGCCACCTCGCCAGAAAGTTTTGGCAAAATACAACTTGAAAGACATAGCAGAGTGTATATTTAATGTGGATGAGAAGGGTATACAAACAAAACACAGTCCACCTTTCCTTGTTAGTGCTGGAAGGTCAACGCCAGCCATAACATCTTCGAGAACAGCCATTATCACTATTTTAGGATGTGTAAATGCTATTGGAACAGTGATGCCACCTTATTTTATATTTAAAGGTAAACGGTTTAGTGATGCACTGTTGGAAGGGTGTGCAACAGGGTCCTCAGGAACCGTCACGGATAGTGGTTGGGTGAATTCAGCTGTATTTTACGACGTTTTAGATTTACACTTCATCAAGTATGTCCAGAGGAGGAGAGATGAGCAGCCAGTTATTTTGATATTTGATGGTCACAAGTCCCACATAAATATCCCAGTCATCAATTGGGTGAAGGACAACAATGTTGTTCTGTTCGTTTTACCTTCACACACCAGTCATGTATTACAGCCTTTGGATGTTGCTTGTTTTTGACCTCTTCAGAGAATCCATAACTCTGAATGCCCTAAATTCATCCGCAATAACCCATCATCCAATATAACACGATATAGTGTTGCAGCCTTGTCCTCCAAGGCATATGAAAATGCATCATCACCTGCTAACTAAAAGTCAGAATTCAGATGAACAGGGATATTTCCATTTGACCGATCTGTCATAGACACTTGCACTATCATCGGAAAGAAATTGGTAAAGAAAATCAGATATGGCATACATACCAAAGTCAGTGGTACCTCTATAACAGAACCCGAAACTGAAAAAGTTACAAGACTACCAAGATAGCAAACCTTTACTAAAAAAAACATGCAAATGAATTGTTGACCCTACTCCTTCCAAAGTCAGTAGTAAAAAGTTGCCAACTAAGAAGTTCATCATATTTCTGACAGTGAGTCAGACAGTGATGTATCTGATGATGAAGTTTGTTGTGTTTGCAACAAATTCCAACCAAAGGAGTTAAAAAACTGTACATCTCATTCAATACATGTATACGATGGAATGGTACAGTAACAACATCAAACATGTTTTCTCATTCAATGCATAAGATTGAATGGTACTTAAACTGGACAACTATTGGACCAAACAAAAAGTTTGGCTTAGAGAGGTTTCAGCTGGGCCAGATTAGCTCAATTTAGCACGTCTGACTGTCAATCAAGGAGTTGTGAGTTCGAAGTCTCGCTCGGCCACAATTTCTGTGATGTTTAATATACAACATTGCTTCTCATCATCATTCGTCTCTCACCACTGATTCAAGCGGAAAAGTTATCAGTTATTTGTGGAGATGGATGTTATTGAGTACTGGTTAACCTTCCAGGATCCCAGGAAACAGTGGTTAGGTTAACTGATCGTCTTTTAGCCCTTGATGGTATAAAAATGACTCTAAATATTCAATCAGTCAATCAATAGAGAGGTTTCTGGTTCATATATGTTTAATCAATGTTTACTTAATCTGATTTCTTGATGACTTTTATGCCTTCACACAATGGTCAGGATAGTTCTTATTACATTTGACCTGATGTGAGAACGTTTGCTCTTTGTTTGTCCAAGTAAATACAATGGATTGTTTACTTTAAGATTGTCAGATTGTCTTAGGAAAATAGCAGGGCAGAAAACAATATGAATAGCTGATTAGATTATCAACTTGTTTGATTGACAGCTGGAGTCAGGTCATTTATTGGGGGATGAGATGATCTATTACAACGCTACAAGTAAAAATTTTAATGCAAGTTAGATGCAAGCAATTTTCAGTGAGTAAGTTCAATATATAGCTAAGATGGAGGTTTTAACTCAATTTAAACTTATTTATATTACTTCGATTCTTACAACTTAGACAAATCATGCTCAAGGTCTTCCTGGGTAGAACAAGTACAAAGCATATATGAAAAAGTGTATTGCTCAAGGACACCACACATAGCCATAGTGGAGGGTCAACCACTGGACCATGCACTCCATCCGTAGATGGAGGTCTAGACTTGATATTTGTATAAACAAAACGATAAAATATTTCACACCAAATAAAACCATTTTAAGCGCACTATGATATTATTAAAAGTAACCTGCACTTATGAATATGCTATATAAAATTATACCCATAATACAATCTTAAATTTCTTTCTTTTTATCGCTTTTTACTTCCTAAATGATAAAAAATCTTTTTATTTATTTTAAATAAAGTTCCTAAAATGGAATTGGCCAGTGAAATTAACACAGGTTTGTATTTTGCCTTGTGTACACTCTGACACCTGCGTTGACATTCAATTTTACATTGTTGTTAAATATAATTATTCCCAATATCTTTGACAACTGGTTTAATCAGATAATTAATGTCTAACTATTGCCCTTGCATAATCAAAAATTTATTTTTCGACCTTGTTTGTGCTATAACACCAGTAATTATTATTGGTCTTGTAAAAGGCCACTAAAAAAAACAACCTATATTTAGTGTTATCCAACCAACCCTAAAATTGAAACCAGACCCTAACATTGTTGAATTTTTTTTTATTATTGATTTACATTTACAATTAGTTTTTTTGTGTAAACAGAAAAGCAAGTTAAAATCAATTTTCTTATATTTGTTCATTATTATGACATTTCTACATGAAATAATAATTAGAATATTAATAGAATAGAAATTATTGCTACCTACCAATCCTATTATTTTGGGTCAAGTAACACGGGTATTATATTTTCTGGCCTAACCACATCTCAGATCATCAAGCCTAATTTGATAATTAACTTAAGAGTTAAGAGCCTTGAATTATCAAAAATTGCATATATCTTCCTTATTATTCACCAATAAAACTCATGTTGGGTGTTGGAATGATGTTCAATTTCATAAAAAAAAGAAGTTCATAGTTATATAATACAATGACTTTGTCATTAACCTTAGACCATCCTTAAAAAAATTTTATTTGCTGTGCTCCAACTCGGTATTTTTCATGTGGGTAGGTAGGTAGCTAATTTTTTTTTTGTCAAATTTTGATTTTGAATAGTAATTTTAAAGGGAGTATATCAAGAAAACCTGCTATATAAAATGTTTAAAAAAATGAAATTATTTTTAAAATGGAAACAAGGAATCTCATTATCAATAATAAATAAGATCCAAATGTTTTGGTATGTCAAATCCAGTCAAATGTGATATTTAAATTAGAGGGATAAACTTTAAACGAAATGCCCATTCTAAAAATAGACCAAATTAAGTACTGTTTGACAACCGTCACGTCGTAATTCAGTTTTAGTATAACTTAGGAGTGTAGCCCAAGTCAGGAAATCCATTTTCAATACATTATTTTAGCATATTTAAATAGTTAAGTTTGGCAATACAGGGTTAGCGAATATATATATGCATGATATATTGGAAAAACATGTAATAGCCAATTTGAATTTTTCAAAAATGCCAGATAAATTCCCTGTAAAGAAAAATGGACAGATATCATGAAAAAAAGATAAACACTTTGAAATTCAATAAAAAAAGTTAAGGTAGCAGCAATTTTGAGTGAGACAGGAGAAGCAAGTCAGTTTGTTTTTTTTGAAGGATGGCCTTATTCTGATATGAGGAATTTTTTCATAAAATTAAAGCACTGAGTAGGTTTGCCAGCCATTGCTAATGAAATTAGAAAGGTGTTAATGATATTTTTTCTTCTTTCAGGAAATCAATAGAATGTTTACACTCACTAACTTAACCACATGTTGAAGAGGCTGGGTTCCAAGAAGTCACGTTTTTTAAGGAAATGTTCATAGCTGATTGTGTTTTGGATTAATGACACAGAATGGATCAGTCTGAACATTCAGCTGCAGGAAATGGTGACTCAAGAAAATTTGGTCCCAAGAAAGCGTATTTGTCACGAGTTCGCACTGACAGTGAATGCAATATTCCATCAGATGAGCAAAACCAGTCTGTATTAGATGCGCTGGCAACCGGGATGGGGACAAAACGTCAGCACATTGACAGTTTATCAAACATATCATTACCCGATGATTTACGGATTAGTTTCTCTGAAATTGAAGATGGGTCCCTTCATCTTGAAGACATTGACTTTACCTGTTCGCCATCTGTTGATGATTTGACGCCATGCAATTTGAATGGCGAACAGAATAAAGGACTGGCGGACAATCAAGATCTCCAAGAAATTGCTTCAAAAATTTCGTCTACATCAGAGTTGTCAGAGAACCAATCTTTTTTACAGCAGGTGTTTACTTCTGGTTACAGCCAGTCACCAGGCAGTGGACAGTTTACAGCAACAACAAAGCTTGCTTCTCAGTTTCCAAGATCTAATAGCACGTCAAATACAGAGACACCCATCAGCACTGGTTTACCTACTGAGACAATGGACAAACCAGAAATGACTAATAGTGCATCTGCTGTTGCAAGTTCTAAAATGCAGTCAACATTTAATCAACAGATGAGCGTACATGACAACCAGTCAGAGTTCCAGCAGGGATGGGAAATGGAAAGCAGCCAGTCTTCTTGGACAACTACATTGACACAGTTGCAGGCTGCTCAGGTACTTTCCCACAGATTTTGTGTTTGCATTTTCCTTTTTTAGCTCTATTGGTCAAAAGCTTATGTGATGGCATTTTGCCTATCATCTGTCACCATTGGTTAGCAGCACTTTCTCTGAAACGATGTAGCCAGTTATACTCAAACTTCATGCGGATGTGTCTCATGTGTGTGAGACAGATTATAAATAAGATTTACTAAAAAAAGACTTCTTCTCAAAAACTGAGCAAAGCTCTGGATGAGCTATTGTGATCTACCTTCGTCTGTCCGTCGTCTGTCGTCAACTTTTGATACTATGGGGAAACAGAAAATTGTCATTCTTACATCCATTTGGGCAAAATTATTATTTAATTCAAGTTCATCTGAAGCATCATCTAGTCATAGATATAAGATTTGGTTCAATAAGGAGACATGACTTCCAATAAGGGATCAGGGTGGGTTAAAGTAGAAAATTTTCAAAAATCTTCTGCTCACCAACAGGTCAGTTAAATTTGTTCATATTTGAAATAATCCTTATGAGTAAGAGTTTAACATTTATATTAATTAAAGGACTTGTATTTATAGGGGCCCTGTAAGGAGACTTTGAGTATTGTATAGGCATTATACTGCAGGAAAACAGAAAATTCTATTTCTTTTATATATTAATGATTTTTTAAGCTCATCTGAGCAAAACTCAGTATTAGCTATTGTGATCTACCTTCGTCCATCGTGCATTGGTCGTCTGTCTTTAACTTTTGTTTCAAACGACTTCTTCTCTGAATCCACTTGTCAGATTTTTACCAAATTTTGTGTGAAGCATTCTTACCCAAAGCTCTCTCAAGTTTGACCTCAGCTAGGGCCTGGAGCTTGGATATTTTGCATGTAGTATCATCTAATGAGTTTCTTTCAATTTTGTTCAGGCCATGACACTAGGGTCAAAATTGGCCCCATCCATGGGACATGTCAGTTTAACATAAGGAAATTTACATTTAAAAATCCTTCAGAAGAATCAAATTGGTTCATATCCCTTTGTCTAGGAGATTCAATTTTTTTCAAATAAAGGGGCTAGGATCGATTGGGGCCCAATAAGGGGACTTTGATTTTTACATAGGCATACACTGCAGTCCAGTTGTAACTCGTTTTTTTGCTTGGCTCCACTTTTTTTGGAGGGAGGATATAAAACAGATATAAAACTTGAAAATCTGTGCAAATGATCAAATGACAACCAAACAATATATCATTGCCATGTTTTGATTTGATCAACGCTCATGTACTCACCAATTAGCCTTGATTAACCCTTTACTCCATAGATACGCGTTTTCCTGCACCAATCACTGAGGGCCTTTGAAAACAGTGCAGGAAGAGTTCAGATTGCTCGTAACGAGCAATCTGAACACTTCCTGCACTGTTTTCCACTCTGTCAGTTAATATAAACATAATTCACCTAATAATTCAAATGCCTTCTATATTAGGTGTCCAAAGGCGTCTATATTAGAGGTGTCCAAATGCGTCTATATTAGAGGTGTCCAAATGCATCTATATGAAGTAAAGGGTTAAAACAAACTGTTATAACCTTTACCTCATGGTGATTCAAAGGATAGTTTAAGTGATTGATTCATGCCAGTATTGAGTATGAACAATTTGTAATAATCCGAGTGATTCAGTAAATGCTGACATGCGCCAAACACGGAAGCCATGATGTGCAAACTTTGTTATTATCAAGTGATCACGTGCTCAAGTAACCAATCGGTTGACAGGTATAAATATACCACGGGTATTTTATCACATTAACTTATTTTTATTATTTTATTGTTGCAAATACTCTTGATTTCGTTTTAAATATTTTAATGCTTATAGCTTTTAGTTAAAATTGAAGTGCAATTTTTTATATAGACACCTTTTTTTTATTTCCGGTTTACACGGAAATTCCTGCCAATTTTAGTTTTATCAAAACATGAAAATGTTTTTCTTTTTTTTTTATAACTTATTGTCTTATATACAAATCTAAGTGTATCTGTTGTAACCAAAAAAACATTGTATAACATTACAATGCAAACAATACCATTCACTTAGAGTCGGACAGCATGTTAGGTGTGAATAACCAACATCGATTATTTTCAAGGTAATTACCTCTATAACGCAGTCCGCGTATAGCGAGGGTTTCATTTTGTGGCCCCCAAGATCAGGGTTATAATGAGACCCGAGTGTACTAGGGAAAAACAGAAATTCTGCTTTTCTTATCTATTTTAGATTTATTTTAATTATCTTCATGTCTGGAGCATTGCTTAGACATAACAGTTGAGACAGAGTCCTTTAAAGGGAATTTGATATAAATAAGGGATCATCAGGGGCATAAAAAAGAAGATAGAAATGTGAAATTTCAAAATCTTCTTAAAAACTGATGAGCCAAATGTGTAATATTTGGTTTAAATGTCCCCTATGAACAGGGCTCACGCTGTTGGTTGCCAATGGCACCAAATGCAGTAAAAAAATCAAAGTGGCGCATGTTTTTTCAGTTTGGTGAACGATATTGGTGCCAACAAAATATGCCAATATTCTAGCTATATGGCCATGATTTGTTCATAAAGTAACTCTTAAAGGGATTATATTGGCAAGTAACACAAACACCCTGTTAATCCAGACTTTTCCTGTATACAGTGTGCACAAAATAATGCTTATGTATCGACGTATATAACCTTTATTTACTTGAAAGTTATCAAATTTACAGTAATTGAATATTGGCCAAAACTTTAATACGTCTCGCAATAAAGTTATGCGCAATGTTTACATTGAACTTCGTAAACTTCCTGAACAAAGCCTTGAAAAACGAGATCGGGAATAAGTTTTCACGATGTTATCCGATGATTGATCAGAAACCCGAAAGCTGTTTGTTGAAAATGGCTAATGTAAACAAAAACAAAAACGTGGCTTCAGAAACCCAATGTTTGTAATAAAAGGTTATACGGTAAGACACTTTATACGGGTATATCTCTAAGTTATAAGTGTATCTTCATGCTGGGCTTGTGTATTTAGGAAAGGGAATTGATGGTAATATGCCAATATAATCCCTTTAACTTCCGATCATAAAGTGTTTCTCTGTGGATACCACCTGTCCGATAGCTGGTGGACACGAATGCACTGAACGGCAAATTATCCATGCAGTCGTTTATGACACCTAATTGCATTTTCCTAAATTGTTTATTTATCTTGAGGTGTTATGGTTTTATAATTAGCGGTAGCAAAAGTATATTAACCTATACTAGGCACAGTTAAGTTTTCTGTTTGTTAAGGTACTGAAATATCCCAAGAGTCACGTGATTCGATTATAGCGTCATCTTCGGCCATTTTGAAAAAACAATACATGGTAGATCATCTTGATGTTTTTTTTTGAAAAATAGAGAAATTTTAAGTTTTTTTTTTTAAATTATATTTTTATAATTTTCTTTATTTAGTGTATTAGATTGATTGTTAGTGTTTTTGATCTTGATTCACAAAAAAGTCATAAGTGCTGAAATCAACCCATTCCCCACCTACTATTCTTTAACAGTTGTTCGTTAAACTTCAAAAACATTTTTCCGCTGTCATGTTTTTTTATCATTTTTTCATTATCATTATGTATTTAGTATGTTGAACGAGTGCAGACATTTTTATTTTGATATGCTTATTAGAAGTGACGACTTTAATGACTTGGAAAAGACAATTTTGCAGTTTGTTTAATAATAATTCACTGACTAATCGAAAAGCATGTTATAAATAAATTTTATAAATAAGCTTGTGTAGGGAGCTTCGGAAAAATGAGTTTAAATTAAATTACCTGTTGATGTACTTATTCCATGCTTTTTTGTAACATGACCACGGAATCCTGATATTGTCTTAAGCTCATTTGAACATGAAGTATTGATGGACACATACAAACATAGTTGTTTATCTTTTAAAGGTTCAGTCATGCTGGTCATTATTTTCATAATCCATATATATTCTCCCAGTAATAAGTCTAAATTTATATCACTATCGTCCCATGATAAGAAATCACTTGCCATTTTAAATTCACGACCTATTTGTAGCACAAATTTATTTTGTTTATAAGCAGTTTATATGACTCCAAACTATAGGTATAACTTCTATTGGGCTAATAGGGTGACATCCCGTGTATGAGGATTGCAATTTTGTGTATTCGGTGATGTCACTTCACTCTACAATTGTCATCTGACACTTGGTACTGACTTTCGGAATGCATGTTCAATACACAGTGTCTCTGAATTGACACATGACATTGGTAAATTTGAAAATCTTACCGTGAACAGGGATGTTTATGAGTACTCAGTGACTAAATTGTATCATACATTGAACAGTGACAAAGACATGAAATTGAACTCTCTCATCGCTACAGAACAAAAAAAAAATACGCCCGTGACCTCTGAATTATGTTAGATAATAAACATGATATAAAAAACACAGTAATTAAATAACCGAATTGGCAACAGTGTGACGTCGGGGAAATAATAACAATAAAACAGTATCAAAACTCGTTCATCAATATATTCTGTATATATACCACAACAATATAATTATAATTACAAGTAGAAAATTGCGGAAATTGCCGACGCCACGTAAACCAATATTATTGTTTACACAGTTGCAGGTGTGCACAACTACACAGTTGCAGGTGCGCGCAACTACACAGTTGCAGGTGCACGCAACTACAGAACCGCATCGTCTGGTTCCCTAATAAATCGATAAATCAACCATTTATAAAACGGCCAGGAAACCAGATAAAATATGGCAGAGATCACGTTCACGTGATTGAGAACAATAGGTGTTTACGAGTTATCGCGAGAAGCACCTGCACCTGCGAGTCTCTGCGTCTATGTCTATGGTCTTACCAAATACTGAAAATTTGTTCAAGATAATATCACAGACATTTCAAAAGTAAATAAAACAAATATTTAGGAAACAAGTTTGTCTCAATATCTTATGAGAAAACATTAAATAATTAATGAATGATAACACAGTTAAAATGGTTTATTTGCGTATACAAAACCATTTCCTCCTTTGTTTGTTTCATCAAATTGCCAGGATGTTGGGTTGCACTAAAAGTCGGCACCTTTCTTTTCGGAGTGTGGCTCCATTAATGATTCTTGCAATAACAGGACGTTTTAGGGTTTACTAAGAATTTAATGTGAAAGTTTGTTTTTTAAATCAATAATAACTTTAGTGACACAAAAGATAAAAAATATATTATTCCACAAAATTTTAGCAATATAGTTAATTTTTTTCAATAACATCGTTAAGAGTACAAAAAAAAAATATATCTATATATATTTATTTTATAGTAACATTCTTTTTTAGAAATCGAAAATCTTAAATTTGGCTCCAACTTTTCTCAATTGGCGAATGTGTTGGCGACAAGATTTTTTCAGCCAGAGTAGGCCCTGCTATGAATAAGGGTTGTTCAAATAAAAGGGTTAGGGTATACTGGGGTCCTGTAAGGGGACTTTGTTTTTTTTAGGAATACTATAGGAAAGCAGATAATCTGTTTTTCTCGCCCATTAATTTTTGAGCGGTACCAATTTTCATTGATTTTGTGGTGACAGCGAAAAAATACCAACAAAAGCTCATCATTAGAATTTTGTGACATCTGAACTACATAGCATTTATCTGTACCTTAAAGTAGACCTACCTTTCTTAGCTAGTTCCATATGTTACCTGATAGTTTCTATTTAGTGTGTGCATTTAGCTATTAGATCTATTGAAAGTTAAACTGAAATTCATAAATTTTAATTTAGTGTGCAATGATTAGGTTTAAATATAGAAACTGTTTTAATATTCCATCTGTTTCATTACATATAATATGCGTGTCACTATCAGAGATCAACGATTTCTTAGAAGAATGTGTCATTTTGTTTATGTAGTGATAACCAACTATAGTTCTGTTAGATTTGTTCAAATGGTGTCCCTGTGGTTAAAAATGACCCTGCCCGAGGGTTCATTTAGGGGACACATGTCATTATAATAAACATTAATATTTTTTTTAAAAAGGAACTGATTATCATACATGGATGTATTTCAAAAACACCTGGCTCATTTTTTCAACATTTGATCTGTAATTTTGTCTTACATTCAGGGATTTTGAAATAGCTTGACACAAGTGATCAACATGTCATGATGATGTTTCAGCAGCATTTAACTGTTGAAATACCCAGACCATTACATCAGATGTCAAGGTCAAGGTTACACAAAGGTCAAGGCCATGCTTTAATGTAAAAAACATGAAATTGCATGTCTAGTCTGAAATATCAGTCCATTACTCTTTATATTCATGGATACATCGCTACCTATATTAACATAATTATATTGTTATTTTTCAACAACCATTTGGGGGACATGCAACACTTACAGTGACATTTCTTGTTTTCATCTAATTTAGGAATAATTTTAATCATCTTCCAGAGCTGAGTAATTTTAGTCAAAACATAACTTGAAGACTGGACCCTTAAAAGAGGATTAATTATCCAGGAGGGCCAGCACTTTTCATCTTGTTTGTTCTTGCATATGTGTTGGAGCCAGCACCCCCCCCCTCCCCCCCCCCCCCCCCCCCCCCCCCCCCTTACATCTTGCATGACATGATAATCTGATAATCATGCGACATCATGTATGAAATAAAAACATTTTCAGGTTTGTAGTGTGGGGAGCAGTGGCCAGGAAATGCAGAAGAAGAAATCTGTGGTACGACGTGGCTCTAAACAAAAACGCATGGAAAATGTCACCTGCCAGGTGTGCGGTGATGTGGCTGCCGGATTTTATTGCGGAGCCTTCATTTGCGAGGCGTGTAAGGTAAGACATTTCTCACTTGAACAAGTGAAATTGTATCATAAATACCGGTAACAGATATAAGAACATGTCTGTTTGTGTTATTTCAACTAGTAATGCAATATATTATAGTCTTCATAAAAACACTGCTTTGATGTGCATAACACAACGTATCTGCTAAAAATGACATAATGCCATTATAAAAAAAAGGACTGTTCTGAGAACAATTAAATGAAGAAAAGGTTTTATTGTTTTGGGATTCGAAAGATTTTTTGATTGCCATGTCTGTTGTCTATCAGTCCGTTTAATTCTTGAATATCTAAGTAATATTACAAGCCTAAATTTTTTTGTGTCAAAATATTTGTTTCATGTGGGTCAGTGTCAGTGTTATCAATTCCGTGTTTAGTTTTGTGTTAAGCTCTGTGTTTCAAAAACCATTTCGCACAAAGCCACCAAATTTGGTTCACAATTATGTAATGAATAGAACTAGAATAAAAACATGTCTATGCATATTCTACTAAATCAACTAGACCATGGCCTGCGTGGGTAAAATAATTAATTCTGCCAACAAAATGTTAAGTTTGTGTGTTATTTCTGGCCTCTTGATTGCATTTTTGGGAATGAGATTGGGTTCATTAGCATTATTTTTAAAGAAATTGGGGAAATACTTAGCACAGGTTCCTTTAATATATGTAACAATGTTTGTGTAATGTATATTGAATCAATGTATAAAAAATGTGATGTTCTTGTAGAAGACTACATTAAAATCATAATATTAAAAAATCTTTTCCCCCAAAATATTTCTTTTGGTTTCTTTGCACTTTGCACTTTGAAATTGGGAATTTTGTTATTTTGGATTGGGAAAAGAAGATACTGTTTGCCATTCGGAATGCGGCCGAATAATGGCCCAAAAAATGGGCAAACGAGAGCTCTGTATTTGTTCAGTAGTTAGTGGGTGTTTTCTATTAAATATTTGAAAGATAATTAATCAAACTAAGTCTGTTTAGCAAATGCTTGTTAATACATGCATTGGGCCCAATTAGCTCAGTCGGTAACGCATCTGACTATCAATCCAGGGGTCGTGAGTTCGAATCCCCGCCCGGCAAAAGTCTCCGTGATGATTGATATATGACATTGTGTCTCATTATCATTCGTCTCTCACCACTGATTCAAGTGGGAAAGTTATCAGCTACTTGCGGAGATGGGGTGTGCTCAAGTACTGGTTAATCCCAGGAAACAGTGGATCGTTTGTTAGCCCTCGATGGCATAAAAATGACGCTAAATATTCAATCAATCAATCAATCAATCTGTAAACTCCTATACACCAATGATGTCTTATTGCCGTATATGCTATGCCAGCTTTTGCTTTACTCATCTGTAGTAAGAAATCACAGCCCCTAATAGAAAATGAGCCATTTTGAAATTATTTCAAACTAAATTACATAGAATTTTTTGTTAAGTGCAGGACTCATAATACTATAGCAAATAATTGGGCGCGACTGTTTGGTGAGACCTTTAATTTTGAAGAATTATTATTCTTGTACTCCAATACTACTAAATAATATGTGGTTAATTTTCAGAAATTCTACATGCGTGCTTATAAGCAAGATAAACTGAAGTATGCATGTCTGCGTGATAAGAACTGCAGTATTACAAAGGAGAGTCGAGTGCAGTGCCAGTATTGTCGGTTCCAGAAGTGTGTCAAACTGAACATGTTCTGTCCAAAACAAGGTCTGGTATAGTCGAGTTAAATCTGTTAATAGATGAGTCAGTTATTTAATTTTTCTGTTGGTAAATCTGTTATAAGTTTTACTAGCCAAAGACCAGAAGGGCTTATGCAGTGACGTGTTGTCAGTTGTCTGTCATACGTTAGTAGCACCTTGAGTTAAAATAATAACCATAGTCCCCCAAATACACGGTCCTGTCCTAATAAACACCCAACTCCTAATAAATGCTCCTCAAGACCACGGCGTGGTCTAGTGGTAGAGCATCCGCCTAGCATGCGGAAGGTCCTGGGTTCAATCCCTGGCTGGGTCATACCAAAGACTTTAAAAATGGTACTAGAAGCTTCCTCGCTTGATGCTCGGCATTTAGAGGAGAGTTCTAGGTCTGGTCGGCCCGGTGTCAGTATAATGTGACTGAGTGGGGTATCATACCATGTGTCTGCGGCATGATACTCCAGTGTGACAGCGTTTAGAATACTGTCTCAAGTAGACACCATCGCGATATGACTGAAAAATTGTTGAAAGCGATGCTAAACACCATACAACAACAATAACAACTCTCCTCCTTATTAATGCCCAACCTCCAATTTGGATTGAAGAAATAAAAAAAATGCATGTTTTCAGTAAAAAGAAACTGATAACCTTTCAGGTAATTGTAATGTGTGTTTATATTTGAAACAATTATCCAGCAGGATTGTTAGTAACTTCCTACAGAATCTTTTCTTTTCTATCGCAAATCAAAATTAACACCATTTTTGAGAAATGCATCACCCCACAGGCATTTATTTCGGGGAAATATGGTATTCATTTCAGTTTGTTTGGTAAACAAGAAAAAAATCATTCATAGCTTTTTTTATCGGGATAAAAAGGCATATACTAAGATGGCAGATGTACCCTGTACAAGTAATGATAAATGTGTTATAACTATATACAGGTGAAGTTACCAACAAGAAGGCAGACACACAGATGGCAGATATACCCTGTACAAGTAATGATAAATGTGTTATAACTATATACAGGTGAAGTTGACAACAAGAAGGCAGACACACAGATGGCAGATATACCATGTACACGTAATGATAAATGTGTTATAACTATATACAGGTGAAGTTGACAACAAGAAGGCAGACACACAGATGGTAGATATACCCTGTACAAGGTATGATAAATGTGTTACAACTATATACAGGTGAAGTTGACAACAAGAAGGCAGACACACTGATGGCAGATAAACCCTGTACAAGTAATGATAAATGTGTTATAACTATATACAGGTGAAGTTGACAACAAGAAGGCAGACACACAGATGGTAGATATACCTTGTACAAGTAATGATAAATGTGTTATAACTATATACAGGTGAAGTTGACAACAAGAAGGCAGACACACAGATGGCAGATATACCATATACACGTAATGATAAATGTGTTATAACTATATACAGGTGAAGTTGACAACAAGAAGGCAAACACACAGATGGCAGATATATCCTGTACAAGTGATGATAAATGTGTTATAACGTTATACATGTGAAGTTGACAACAAGAAGACAGACACACAGATGGCAGATATACCCTGTACAAGTAATGATAAATGTGTTACAACTATATACAGGTGAAGTTGACAACAAGAAGGCAGACATACAGATGGCAGATATACCCTGTACAAGTAATGATAAATGTGTTATAACTATATACAGGTGAAGTTGACAACAAGAAGGCTGACACACAGATGGCATATATACCCTGTACAAGTAAAGATAAATGTGTTATAACTATATACAGGTGAAGTTGATAACAAGAAGGCAGAAACACAGATGGCAGATATAACCTGTACAAGTAATGATAAATGTAATAACTGTATACAGGTGAAGTTGACAACAAGAAGGCAGACACACAGATGGCAAATATACCCTGTACAAGTAATGATAAATGTAATAACTATATACAGGTGAAGTTGACAACAAGAAGGCAGACACAGATGGCAGATATACCCTGTACAAGTAATGATAAATGTGTTATAACGTTATACAGGTGAAGTTGACAACAAGAAGGGAGACACACAGATGGCAGATATACCTTGCCGTGTGTGCTCGGCACCATCATCTGGATTCCATTTTGGTGCTATTACCTGCGAGGGATGTAAGGTTAGAGATGTTGTTGTTTTTTAACTACAGTCAATCCTGTGTCTCACTTCACAGCTGAAACGTGTTCTTTCCGCAGTTATAACAGTTTTCCACATAGAATGTTTTTTTTCATAGCAGGAATGTATCCGCTCATAAAAATGCAGAATACCTGGTAGATTGACCAGCTTGTGTGTTTTAAAGACATTGCAGTGTCACCCTTAGATTTTTTTAAAAACAAGAAATCCTCAAATGCTCATTAGTACATACATCTGTTAAAATCTGATAAAAGTCACCTTTTTAGCTCTAGTGATGTGTTACTGCAGTATTTACTATGTCAGCGTTTGTTTTACTCGTCTGCAGAGGAAATCGCAGCCCCTATCGACCATTGTGAAAATATTTCAAACCAAATTACACAGGACTTTTTTTATGTGCCAGAATCTTACTTCTGTGGCAAAAAAAGGATGCAACTGTGTAATGAGACCTAAATACAAACTTTAAGATATGAAATGCCATTTAAAGATTTCCTGCTAATCTCATAAATTATGATAATAGAAACTGCTTAAGGTAGTTCACCGTTTGGTAAAATTTTAGTATACAAAATAAAAACTCAAGACGATTCTGATCGTCCTGTGTCTGTCATCTGTTTACTGTTTATGTAAAAGTTGTGCACATTTTAGCATCTGCATTTTTTTATGGATTTTTTACCAAATTTACACTATAATTACATAAGAATATTAAGATCTTTAACAAGTTCTTGAACTATTTAAGTCTTGTAATGAATGCCAGAGTTGTTGCCCTTTAATTATCTAAAATTGTCTTCTTTGACAAAATCTACACACTATTGTTTGCATTGATTTTGTTTTTGATTTTTAATTATAAATCTTTAAAGTGAAATATATGCTTATTCAGACTCTCCAGTTGTCCATGGTTTACTGCAATGTTCATAAACATAATAAAGGATAATAGAACTGGTGCCATCAAGCAATAAAATTTAGATAACTAGTGTATCATGATATGATTTTAAATTGATTTAAACTTACCAATTTTACATAAATTGTAAAACAAGTTTTATAACTTAGACCAATCATGCACGAGGCCTTCCCAGGTAGAACAGTTACTACACGTATGCAGAAAAAGTATCTTGCTCAAGGACACCACATATAGCCGTGGCGGAGGATCAAACCCAAGATCCTCCAATGATGGGTTCGATGTTCTACCACTGGACCATCATACACTCCACATTATAGATAGGCCTTGTGCTGAAGCTATGTTTGCTAGATACAAATAGTGTTATATCTATGTTTAAAAAAATCTATTTGTTACCTAGAAACAAAATGCTTGGTAAATTAAATTTTAAAAAATTGTATTGAAACTTCTTTTTAAAAGGGATTTTTCCGCCGAATGGCAAAAGAACGGGAACCAGAAAAATATCAGTGCAATAAGAAAAGTGCCTGCGAAATCAACATGATCACACGGAATTTATGTAAGGCTTGCAGGTACAAGGCCTGCATTACAGCTGGCATGTCTGTTGAAGGTCAGTAACATTTAATTATAAATTTTTATACACTATGGTGTGTGAACAGAAGGCCAGGTATTTTTAAAAAAAGAAATTTAAATAGAGAAATGGATCTAAGACTTAGTAGGATTAAAATTTAATTATATGGATTTTATTTCCTTAACAAAGAAGTATGAGTGATATACCAGACACCATGGCATCAGTCATTTGTCTGTCAGTGTATATATTTGTTTTAGATGTAGAATTAAAAAAATATTTCTTAAAAAAATTACTAAAATAGTAAAACAAAATTGTAAATCAAATGGCTAGGATGTTTAAGGTCATGTATGGTGCCAAAATGTTATTCAGTTCGAGATCTGAATTATTCATCATAACAATTATATTTCGTCCAGTGAGGTTGATTGAGTGTTCATAAGGAGGGGGCCAACAACCGCTGAAATTGTGAAATTTCAAAAATCTTCTTATCAAGAACTGGTTAGTTAAAAATTTTCATAATATATACATATTTGTCATGGATGATTTTTTGTTTCACATGGGGGATTTTCAATAGCCTTGATGCCTATATCGCGGTCTGACTCTTTGGCTCCTGGGAACAAAAGAACACTTGGCTCAATTGATCAAAATGACATGAGGATGTGTCGCACGTAAGACACACCCATACCTCAATGGTCAAGGTCACACTTGGAGTTTGTTTGATATTTCATGTCTGGTCTGTAACTTTGTCTTACATGGAGGGATTTTAAAATAGCCTGACACAAGTGATCACCTTGTCATGATGATGTGTCACCTGCATTTACCTGTAAGAATACCGAGACCTTTACACAAAGATCAAGGTCACACTTAAATGTAAGAAATGAAATTGCGTGTCTTGTCTGAAACATCAGTCCATTACTCTTGATATTCAAAGATACATTTAAATTGCTACCTATTATAAAATATATTGTTATTTTCACAGACCAGGAGGGGGGGGCATGTGACACTTACCAGTGACATTTCTTGTTGTTTTTTTTAGCTCACCTGAGCCGAAGGCTCACAGGTGAGCTTTTGTGATCGCCTGGTGTCTGACATCTGTCGTCTGTCGTTAACTTTTAGCTTATAACAACTTCGTCTCTGAAACCACTGGGCCAGTTTTGATATAACTTCACAGAAATGTTCCTTGTGTGACCCTCTACCAAGTTTGCTCAAGCCATCGTGATTTGTCAAAAAACATGGCCACCAGGG